>VWYP01015986.1:134369-196745 GCA_013400435.1 Pycnonotus jocosus | reverse complement strand
TCTGTCCAGGTTGTTTCTTGTATGTGCTATTGCAAAGACTTTAAGGTAGACCCTCAAACCAGACATGCATTTGAGACTTAATGCTGCCTAGGGTGCAGCTCATCCTGGATGGAAAACATGGACTCTTATCCATTTGTTTCTCTACAAATCCATCTGAAACTTTTACTAGGCTGGTATTGCCAACCAAGTACAGAGATCNTTTTTTTTCTTTTTTTCTTTTTTTTTTTTTTGGAAAGGAAAGCCACTAACTTCCTGGCTAATGGGAAGAAGGGATGGATGGAAGAAAATAGCAACAGTTTTCCACCACATTCTTGTAGCACACCACCCTGCTCAGGGCCCTCACCTTGTCTGTCCAGGTTGTTTCTTGTATGTGCTATTGCAAAGACTTTAAGGTAGACCCTCAAACCAGACATGCATTTGAGACTTAATGCTGCCTAGGGTGCAGCTCATCCTGGATGGACAACATGGACTCTTATCCATTTGTTTCTCTGCAAATCCATCTGAAACTTTTACTAGGCTGGTATTGCCAACCAAGTACAGAGATCTCCAGTGGAAACGATTCCCAGGTCTCTATTCCGGAGGCAGCAGCACTCTGAGCTGAGGGACTGGGTTTGCTGTGTGTGGAATGCAAGAATTTTCCAGCAGCTTACAGCAGTGCAAGGTGACAAGCAATGCTCAGTGCTGAATGCCTCCACTTTTCCATCCCATCTGCAGTAATAGAGGGTGCTCAGGAGCACTCTGCACTGCAAAGGATCAAATCTGTCATCTCTTCTGGTGTTTTCAGAGAGAAAAAAATCACCATTGAGAGCCCCTGAAAGCCTCTAGTTTTTAATGATCTATCTGCACCTTTCTATTGTGTGCTGCTAGAAAAGACATTTAATTTATTTTAAAAGATCTGGGGGGTTCAGTGAGCCCAGTTTGCACATTTTTTGTGACATATCCAGCGTTCCCAGCAAGGGCAACTTCTTAGCATGACAGGCTACAGAACAATGCAGCTTTTTCACATTGCCCCTCTTTCTCCCAAGGAATACAAGTCTTCCAGAAAAGAGAACATCTCTCATTATATAAAAAAACATATGTGTGCCTTGTTGTGGGTATCATATAGGTGGGAAATACGAACTTTTGTAGAAATGAGCCATTCTAGACCTGGGTGCTGTAAATCTGGTGACAAAACTGATTGTCCTCATAGCTGAAACAAGTGTTTTAAGCATGAAGGAAACAAGTGTTTTAAGGTGAAAATGAGAGTGTTCAATTTAAACTGTAGAGAAAAAGCAGCTTTTACACTTTAGGGGCAGGAGATGGTTTGTTGTGAGGTGTGTGAACCATGCTTTGACGCACTGGAGCCTTACTCCCTGGCACAAGCTTGTTAGTGCTGCTGCAATGGAAGAAACAACAAAATCCTCTTTGTCTCAAGTTGGTATCTACAAATTCTCACAGGGAGAAACAAAACAAAACAACACAAAACCCCCAACAGTCCAACATGTCAAACCCTCCGCTACTTTCGTATGTGAAAATCCCCTGAGAGAAATATTGTGTATTGCTACTGTAGATAGAGTACATGTACTCAAGAACAAAGAGGGCTTAAGAAGAAGACATGGTGAATATATAATAACTCTGAATAAATACCGTAAGTCCTCTCTTGTTTCTTTGCAAGTGCTTTTCAAGAAGTGAATAATAGTAAAGCTCTCCAAGTCACTTAGGGTCTGAGCCTGCAAATATCTACTCATATGAGTACTTCTTACTCGTGTAAGTAGTCCCATTGAAGTCTGTAAACCTGCTCATGTGAGTAACGCTAAACAAGTTCAGGGTCTAAAACACTATGGGGGAGACAAAAGCATATACAAGTACAGCCCTAAGACTCTTCAGACATGGAGCAGCAAAAGATTTATCTGAGGCTTCCAATGTAAAGCCTTGTAAATTAGTACGAAGATCTAAAAAATCAGGCCGCCCCTGCATTGGGAAGCAATGGAGCTCTCTTAATATGGGGATATAGGGGTAATGTGATGGAAAGACTTAGATGCAGCATGTAGTCTAGCAGTTGTATTCTGTACTCCTCACAATCAGAGCAGGAGCTGGAAGTCTAGCAGGCAAATAATTATAGTAATCAAGTCACGATGAAACAAAGGAGGGGCTATTATTCCAGCAACTGGCCAAGGGAACAAAAGTTTGCCTGGCTGGATTCCTGAAGGAGAGTTGGATTTGCTACGTAATGTTCCACATAAACTTTGATGCGTTTAAATTGTTTTACAGAATTGTTTGCTTTTACTTTTTAGATAACTGTTGACTAAAAATAAACTAACAGTTGGCCATTAGTCTAGCTGATTAAATCTTGGGCAGCAATAAGTAGAAATCTGCTAAAAGTCAGGGCTTGATTTTCTTCTATGCTTGCCAATATAAAAGCAATCTGTGATGAAATCCTTTTGCCCTGTACTTAGTCTGATGAAGCAAGGAATAGAATTCTTCCCATTCTAAAGCTAGAACTGTAGAAGTAGCAAAGTTTTTTCTCATGGACTTTTTTGGGAGGCACAGCTTTGGCTCTGTCTTTTTGATCTGCAGCTGAGAGCAGGGTAAAGCGTGAAGAATGCACATTGCAGCCACATGGACTACAGTCTGTGTGTGTGTCTTGCAGACCCTTGCAGTTAGTGAGCTTTATCCATCACAAAAAATCTTGGCCAGCTCTGTCTAATTTAAACTGAATATGTGATGCAGCCTCAAAATATTTTGAGATAAGTAATTCAGAAGTCTGCCTGGCACCCACCTTGTCTGTTTTTCACATAGGGTGAGTTTGGACATGTGAATATAAGGTGGACATGAAGATGGTCCAAGGGTCAATTCTGTTCCCATTGGTAAACCTGTGTCTTAATCTCCATTTTGCAGGAAGGGAAAGTGAAGCTTAGAGAAATGAAGGCCCAATGTAATGAAAATAAATGGTGAATAAATGGAAGGTGATATATGGAGGGGAGGGGAATCTACCTCCAGCAATTTCCTCAGGCTAAAAAATGAAGTTCTCTGAAAGAACGAAGCCCATGACATCTCCTGATGGAGATCCAGGTCTTGTTTTGCTCTTTACTTTTGGTATTGCTTAGCTTTGAGTGGGCTTGCCTCCTGCTTACTGGGCTGCTCTTGAACAAAAGCCTGTTTAATGTTTGAACATGGGTGGAAATGTTGGGAAGTATTAGTGGCCTTTTGTCTTTACTACTGTGTTATTTTTAACTTTCATAAATTTAAAAAGATTTAAGTAAGGCTGAGGGAGTCTTATCCTTTAGCTGAAAGTGCCAAATTACTTATTGCCTTATTGCTTCCATCAATATTCCATCATTATTCTGATGGCTGTGTTTGAGATTGCTTTTTCCTGGTCAATCAAATTGTCCTGAATTTTCTCTTTCAAAAGGGAAGTTCTTATTTTTTTCTGTGAATTGTGACTGGGCTTGAAATTCTGTGATATGTTTGGATTCGATCCTGTACCTCATGTACTGAAGAAGCAGCTAATTTTTTCTTGCAAAAATTAGGGGTAATAAAAATTACTGTACCCACGCTATTCCCAGAAATCCAAAGAAGTTGGTCTGCCTGATCTCTAATGCTGTAGGTTGGACCATTGAGACTTTGATTTGGCTGTTTTAAAGCCAGTAGCATTCATATGTAGCTAATGGAGTTTCTACCAGTGCAGAATCTGTCCTCTACTTTTCAACTTTACAGAGAGATTTCATCTTTGTGCCTTTTTTTTTCCCTCTGGGAAAAAAAAAAAACCCACCAACCCCATTTGAGGGGGGGGGGAATAGAGATAAGAAAGCCCACAAGAAATACTATTTCTAAGTAATGTACTTTTTTCAATGACAGCTTAGTATTTTTGTTAAACGGCACCACTTTCAGCTTTCAAAAAGGTTTAGCCAACAGTGCTCGCACTGCTTTCGACAAGGCAAACCTTGCCCACCCGTTATAACCTTTAGGTCATTCCAATCATGTTATTTCTCCCATAATGCCAGAAGTAATGGAGTAGGCAGGAAGTGAAAGTAGAAGTTATACAGCACTGCTCTCCTGCCTTTTGTTTGCTTGTCTATAACTACCTTAAACTACTTCCTTCTCATCATTATAACAATGGGATGAAATGGTTCCTTTATAAATGGCCATGAAGTAAAGGCAGGCTGCAAAGGCTTCTGTAACCTATTATTATGACCTTTCTCTCATCAGTAATTGTTTAGCAATTTGTACCTGAAAAATCCAAGCTGTCTGTAATGTGCCACACAAGGTGTGGTGAAAGGGCTTTGGAGACAGCTGGAATAATTATTAAATACCAATGTGGTACAAGGCAGTGAGTCTAAACAGCATGAAAAGGCATCAGCAGATTGAAGAATGAACTTACCTTAAAATGCATTAGGCCCTGGCTTGTTTTGGTGAAATAAATGTGTGTGATTTAACACAGAGGATGTTGATGCTGTGCTTAGATTCACCTCATTAAGAAAAAAGCCAGAACAACAAAACAAAACCTGAAAGAAACCTGGTGTAATTTTGCCATAAGTATCTGTAATAGAAACCAGACTCCATAAAATCTCGGTGTCTCACAGAACTGGCAGGAGGATAGAGTCCTGAAATACCCTCATACTTTACTCATGAGCTACAGGGTCTCTTGTAAACACCATTTTGGTATTACAGCCCACCTATTTGTTTAGCTTAAAGCTGTAAACAGCCTGACCTTCTCCAAACTCCTTCAACTGATCTCTGGGGCAGAAGCTTTATGGGTATTTTTTCACTAACTTTTGAACATGGCATCTAATAGAGTTGTCCTTGTGACTAGGGATGACTCAGAGCCAGACACTGTAGGGATGGATGAGTGTAATGCAAGATGAATATCAGCAAGCGTCTGCGGGCTACGAGGGCTGCTGGGGCTGTGGAAGTGCAGGGATTGCAGTGAGATTTTTGCTTATGCTTTGGAATTGAAAAAATAAAACTTTTGAAGTGTCCAGTGTTTGCCTTGAGCTGGATTGTTTGTGGTATTTTGCCCAACTATTCCTCATCCCAAGTCTGGCCACCCACTATTTTGTGTAGTTTGTCTTCTGCTGGCCCTTTTCCCAAACCCGTTAGTGTTTGCCCAGCGAGTGCCAAAGCTTTCATTCTTCCTTCCCTGAATGGCTCCAAATTTGCATCTCCTGCAAACAGCCCAGCTGTTAGAGTCACACTCACAGTAAATGGCTGACACACTATTTATACACACTTCTTTCTGGGTAGCAACTTGCTCTCTGCTTAGGTGGAGAATATAATATTGCTTGACTTTATTTTTCACACTCCTTTTTTTTTAAAAAAAAATTCTCTCTTACAATATTTTGACAGGTTTTCCTAGTTATGCGGCTTTGGCAAACAGCAAACGTTGGCTTATCTTTTAGCCTTTTCTTTTTGCATTCTGATTTTGAGCACAGTCTGGATGGCTCGCGGGGGCCATGGGCGCACAGGAACAGCCATGAGGATGGGAATGAGAGGCTGCCAAGCACAGAGTGCCACCGGGCCCTGCCTTGTGTGCCCTCTCCTGGCTGCAAGCAGCCGGCTCAGGCCGGCACGCCATGCTCCCGGTGCTGCTGGCTGCTCCAGCAGGTCAAGGAGCAGCAGATAATGTAGGGATTTATGCTGCAAACAAGACTGGGCTCTTCCTCTGTAACCTCAGCTATTGTGGCTGCGTGTTCCTCAGTAATGCTCCAGACTTCCTGCCCTCCGGGCACGTCCTTTCCAACCTGCTTCCCTCAGCTCTGTCCGTCCAGGTTTGGCAAGAAGCTGCTGAGGCAGCTGATGGGGGTGTCTGAGGCCTCCTGGGCGCTGGGCTGTGGTGAACGGGATCCTGCTGCCGTGTGGGTGCTGACATCCTCCCACCTGGGAAGGGATGTTCCGGGCTCTGGCTTGTCCCTCCCAGATTGGGATCTCTGTAGCTGGAGACATTGACACCTCCAGCCTCATTCCCAGGGGCTTTGCAGAGCTTCATCTGGGTTCTCATGTGCCTTTTCCAGCTTGATCCCTCCTCTTGCTTCTCCGGGATGATAAGTCTTTAAGACCTTGTGGTTCAGTGGCTACAATGTGGTCACAAGCATCCATAAAAGGACTGCCACTCTGTTTTATTATTTGGTTTTTTGTGATTGTCAGATGTCAGGGTTTTGGGTACAGCTCTGGGCCTTGAGGTGAGATGCCAGACCTGCTGTTGCAGGTCTCCTTTAAAAGGACCTTTTACTATTCATTTTACTGCCACAGTTGCTGTGATGTTTGTATACTTGTTTAGTTCTTTGGAGAAAAAAAGTTGTATTTTTGTGTATTAGCATATTATGTAGTTATGTCACCTAGTCTGCCCCATGTTACATTGCATTTGGCAGGGGAGGAGCCAGATCAATGTGCAAGCTGAGCATATACATGTGTGAGTAGAGCAAACCTCTACTTTCTGTCTTTCCCTTGTACTGTGTTTATAAACCTTTTACACTGATTTCTTTCTGCTTTCTAATCCTAAAGGAGTGATGATGGTGAAGGATTTTCCTCTAAAGGGAAACTGAGGCCCTATTCCTACAAATATTTTTTCCTTGGGCTTTAATTTAAAATGAAGAATGCTCATCAATCTTGGCAAGATCAGAGCACAATTTATCGTTTGAATGAGTCCACCAAACCACTTTTCAGTAAGATAGCATTTTTCTTTCCTGCCCAGATGCAGTAAGAGCTGTCCATTTAGCTAGGCTGTTGTTTGGCCTGTTTTAGTTTGTTTCCAGTTCATAAGAAAGTGGTGGAAATGGTTCCCCCATTTAATTTTAAATTTGTGTAGGAATTTTGATGAATTCCTTGAAATTCAGTAGCAAGCTTAGTTTTTGAGTTAGGCATTATGAGCATCAAATTAAGCTGTCAGCATATGAAGTGATACAGAAGAAGATGTGTACAAGTACAAGCACAAGAACATGAACACACACAAGCATCTCTTTCCTCTCCGTGCTGACTGGGAAGTCTGAGCAGCAGAACTAGAGGCTGGGAATTACATTTTAGTAATTCTTTTCTAGTTATGTCAGATTTCTAGCATGCTATTAGAGACATATGTGTCATCCTCACCATCACCCAACATATCATTGCTGTTTCAAACTGTTACCAGAGCTGTTGACACAGAATATTGTGTCTGTCGACAGCTCCAATTAGTTGGCGTGTCTGACTACTGACAGCACAGTCTACTTTTGTTTATGAAGACGGTGTGAGCTGTATCTCACTCTCACAACCTCCAGTGGCAGACAGATGGATAGAACTATATAATCATCAACGGAAGCGGGTGATATTCTGTCTTCACAAATCATCATGTGGAGCAGAACCAACGGCCTTTTGTCTGCTTTCAGAAATGACTGCAAGATTCCTCCCATCTGTCAAGTTATGAGGATGAATATGTATAAAATACATCAGATATATATGCGGGGTTTTGTATTGTGGGGTTTTTTTTGTTTGATTGGGGGGTGAGGGGGAAGGGGGGAAAACTGCTTCTTAATTTTCACCAGATGTTAGCTATGAGACATGGAACAGTAGAGGGAGAAGCACAATCATTTTCTCTCAAATTGAACTTTCTTGAGGGTTTTTGTTGTTGTTGTTTGGGTTTTTTAATTTTTTTTTTAAGAAATGGACCAACCCCATGTCATTTGCAAATGTGGAACCCCATTGATTTCCTAAGGTCATACAATTGCAACTGAGCACAGAATTTAGTCTAATGCACTCTTTACAAGTATTTAATCCTCCCTATTGTGTGATTATAAAATCTTAGCAGCTGCCCAACCAGCAATGCACTGATTTTCATTTATAGCAGTTACAGATACAAACTATTTTCAAACACGCAGTTCCAAGTTGGCGAGTGGTTCCTCAAGCACAGTGTACACTGAGTTCAGGGAGTGTTTGTTCTGAAAATAGACACCCACCCCAAGTAGGTAAGTAGCAGAGCTTAGACTCATTCATTCATGCAAAATACTTTATATTTCTAAAAGTTTAGTATTTCTTCAAAAACCTAAAATTTACATGGGGCATTTGTTTTCTTAAGAATGTTAAGATTAATTGCTAAATGCAGATTTCTGTCTTTAAAGATACAAGATTCTTTTCCTTAGCACATCAGAGAATCAAGATTTTCAATAGAATTTCTGTTGTAGCTAGCAAATTCTCATAAAGCAAACAAATGTGCTCTTGAAAATGAAGGGGAAATCAGAACATGAATTGTATTTATGCATGTATTTCTCTGCCTAGTTTTCTGCTCTATGGCATATAATATTTTTCAGCTTTCCTCTGTTGTAACACATGCATTAATATTTTAGTGCTGATCCTGACTGTTAAAAGTTAATTACTGTTTATTGCTGACTAAAGTGGAAGCAGAATTTGAGTTTTATGCAGAAATTAAAGAATAGAGATTCACTTATTTGCTGTATTTCATATAGCAAAACAATAAATGCCATTTCCTTACCCTTGTAAGAAATTAATTATAATCTCAGAAAAATGTTCAAATTTTCCTTGCAAAATTAACAGGATCTACTGTATAAAATGTAAGCATGTACTTAAAGAACTAGGCAAGAAAACTGTCTGAAAACCTTTTTAATTTTGTATTTTACTTCAGGATCAGATTTCTTCCAAGACAATTGAAACAAAACCAGTGATAGCCAGGGTAGTTTTGGTTACTCTCCACTTATTTTTCTTTCCCCCTGCTCTGTATCCTTTGCAAAAATAGTAACCCAACGATAAAGTTTAGCTGGAAGCATGAAACTGCCTATTAGAGTCTATGGATGGTCAGAGTGATCTGCTGGAGTTTGAAGGAAAACAAAAAAGTTTCATTCTGACTGATTTCACATCCCTATTAATTCCATAGGCCTTTTCTCCATTAGTGAAAAGAATTTTAAAACTGTGGAGGAATGTTACTGCTGGGGACATAGGCCAGTTCCCAATGTGTTCAATGCAATAATTATAACAGATAAATCAGTAATATAAGAACACTGTATTTTGTTCAGAACTTAAATTTTTTTCCAAAGATGTGTGGTTGTGAGTTTCACAACACTCAAACAATAGGACTGTATGGATTAAAATACCTTTGGCTTGGAATTTTTTAGCAATTCAGTTTAAAATTTGCATTAACTCATAGTAGCACTCTAGTATCTTTCAGTTGTAGATGAGCAGTGATCTCATGAGATTAAGCTGCACCCTGAAACTCAGCTGAAATGTTGAAAATTCCTGAGCAGCCCACAGAATTGACATATTAAGACATTTGCTGAACTGATTGAGTTCCAAGGAAATTCATCATGAGCTCCTGGCTAATCTAAGAACAGTGGAACCACCTACGTTAGGTAAATAAATAATTAATTTTTAATTCTTCACTCAACTGTACTAATTACTGTGACCCAGTTCTGAAGCAGTCAGGGATCCCAATGAGACACTGTGGTTTTCAAGCATTTGTTCAAGTAAAAACTCAGTATTTAGATCCCAGAAAACACGTGGGTTAGAGTAAGAGAAACAACCTGCTGACTGAATCTTGCGTCACTGACCTTTCAGTTTCAAGGCTGTGAGGACAGAAGGATTCAGAGCAAAGATGGGCTGGAGAAGCACCAAGTGTGCAGCCCCTGGACGCTGAGAGCTGCTGCAGAGAAGAAGTGATTAAATGGGAAAGTTCTCTACTCCTGCCAGGACCTGCAAGCTCTTCCCTCCTTCCCTGGCTTGCATAGCAGCAATAAGGCACATCTCACTCAGAGTGAGCCCCTTGTGGGATTCAGATGCTGGAGAGGTTCATGGGTGACTTTGCCCAGCTACAAAAAGATGACTTTTATCTCAAATATCACATTCACAAGAATATCCCAAGGAGAACTGACCAGTCTTCTGGGACATTCTTCTCTTCTCCAAACACACCTTTTCTCATTTTTTTTCCATCTTCTTGTCCTTGGTACCATATTTTGCAGATTGTTGGATTGCCACCCCAAGGCTAGTTTTATTTTATTTGTTATGCTATTTAAAATTTATTTTAACTAAAAAAAATAGTAGCGGTACTCTGAAGAACAAGTGATACCTCTGTTTACGGAAATAGGAATGGAGTTACTTAAGTGGTGATTATTATTTATGCCCTTGAACTGAGCTGGAATTTGACAGGTAGCTGGGGACCCCAGTACCACTTGGGCAGCCATTGCCCAGAGAAGGCTTTGGCCAGATACAGCCCCTGCTGCCAAAGAGCACAGGCTCTTTTTTATATATAAGGATTGAGGCACTTGGATATTGGGTTACTTATTCAGGTCTATGGTACGAAATAAGTTTTTGCCTCCTGTATTCCTGTATGTGCCTTAACCACAAATTACCCCTCAGGCAAACTTACCTGTCACTTTGGTAGTTAAATTAGATTTTCTCCTGTGGTAGCTTCTACAAGTTGAAACTTGTTCTGAGAACATTTCAAAAAGGACAAGTTGTTGCAGATCCATACTCGAAGGAGGGGGTACACAGGACCACCAGCTCCTGGAGTATTTTACTTCAAGAAAGCATGAGTGTTTCTCTTATTTAGACCAGTGTGATTGCATTGGAAATATTTCCTATAGAAGCAAATTCTGTATTCCCCAAATTGTTTATATTAAGAAAATGCTTTGGTTTGAATAGAGTTTAAATTCAAAATAGAATTTTGCTTCAATTCCTTTCAAAAGTAGAACCAAATCCTGGCTGTTGTAGTTGGCTTGTAAACAGTGCAGTTTCAGCACGAAAGAATTATTGCTCATGTCTAATGAAAAACACCCCTTGTAGTTAGGTAAATGAAAAGGAATATCTCCATTTTGTAGGAGGAAACAGATATTTTTACAGTGCTGCACCCAAGACTCTGCATATTTAGAGGGCCAAGCACCTTTTAAAGTGAGTCAAAAGATAGTTCTGTACTGTGCCACTGTTAATATGAAAAAAAATTCCCCAAGCTCCCCAAAACCCAGAAGTGGGGGTTTTTTTGTCTTATTTTGCCTGGCTTGCTGTTTTGCCAGGTGCTAATCCTGCAACCTGCCTTAAGTCTCATAGTCCTTTTCCTATTTTTCATTGCAGGATAACAAGTATCTTGACTGTAATCTATTAATTGAATTGAATAAACTTGTTTCCCTAGCAGTGAGAGCATATTGTTTGCACACAGTGTCATCCCAGGCCCTCCAGCTATCGAAAGATTGCCAGATATGTTTATTAAACCCCCTGAGCTTGGAAAGAACACAGAAAACTGTCATCTAGAGCAATACGAAAGTGCCTATCTCAGCTGGGGATCTGGCTGTTATGAATAAAGGAAGAGTTTGTGGTAGAGTTTTGAGATGTAAAGAGAAAAGGCTTCCCTATGGTGCAAATGTGTTGGAACCCTCAGGCAAGAAAAAAAAAATTGAATTGTTGCTGGCAGTACAATGTAATTATTGAGTTAGGCTGCAGCAAGGCCTGCGAGCTTCTGGGGTAAAGGCTTGGTGACTTTGTTTTCCCTTTTCTCTTCCTCCTCCCCCAACTAAGGACAATTAAAATTTTGGAATTCCAACTTTTTTTTTCCTCCTTCTTACTAGTAATTGGACCACAAACATCTACCCAATTTCCAATGTTTTTGTGGGATGATAGTTTTCAAAGTTCTCATCTTGAATCTGCTTCCTTTCCTGTTTTAAGTGCAGTACAGACTAGTCAGCAACGAAAAGATGCAAGGAACAGTAAAACCTCTAAACTAAGCTTTACTGCAGCTGGACTCTCAGTTATGCTATGTCCAGGCTTTATTGAGCCTTTCCCTGTTGACATCAGAATTTAACCTTTGTGCAACAGAACCAGAGCTGAATCTAGATTCAATTGTCTCTGTAAAGAATCTTTATTTCTGTTAACATGAAATCTCATATACCTGAGGTGTATTAGATTAAACTATTTCTGCATCAGCAATTGCTAAACTTTTCTCATCCCACTTAGAGGTTGATAATTTACTGCAAACTAAAAATAGAAACTCAAATCATTTTATAAAAAGGGAGATAATTTCTGTTGGTCTGATGAACTCCACTGGAAATTATGGTTTGTCTTTGGGAGCTGTTGATGGTTCAAGGTATTGCTGATGCCTTGTACTTCTTTTCCCCAATCCTCTCCATTAATCATTGGAAAGTCCTTGCTGGCCATCTTGGAAAAGAGACATCTGTTTCATATTAATTACACTTATAACTTTCGTTGTTCATATGTGCTATGGTGTTATTTTAGTGCTAAAATAGTAGTAATTGTATTTAATATTATTGTTATTGATATTTTAAAAAGGAAACAAAAGTCTTATAGTTGCCGATTTTGCAAGCCTGAGGTGCATAGAGTAGACCCTCTTAATATTTTATGGCGAGAAGACATGGAAAATGTGTTATGTAGTAATAACAAGGGGTGAGGTAGAACTCAAGCAAGGACTGATGATTACCTCTGGTTCCCTTAAATTGCCCAAGGCAATGGGGATTTTTCCATTGACTTTGGTGAGCTATGGATGGGGTTCCACATGTCTATAGCCAAAATATGTTGTCATTGATTATTTATGTTGTTGTCATAGGCTCCAGTCCAGATCTCTGGATGCCGTTGTGCTGGATCATTATCAGAGCACCCAACTAACGCTGCTCCTGAACCTCCTTCAACCTAAAGAGAATGGCTGTTTCATGAACAGACCTTTTCTATGAAGAAGCCTTTGATTCACAGAATGGCACATGAGAGTGGCCTGCCTGTGTTTTTGGCTACCTTGATTCCACATTACAACCCCTGCTGCTGTTGTCAGTAAGCCAAAACTAGATACAGCTGAATTTTTTCATTCCTGAAACTTAAGGAAGGAGTTTATATTTGCAGGCATGTAGCCCCTTACTTTCTGTCATAGTGGACTCAGATTTCCTTGGCTTTTCCAAGGGGAATGCAATTTATGTGAAATTGCTGTTGTGTTTGCCCTTATCCATGAGGTTTTCACAAAATATTTTTACTTGTCTGTTATCCAAGGAGAAGAAGTAAAATGTATCTGTGATCTGTTCTCTTTCTGATATCTTTTACCAGAGATGGGCTTATTTCTTCAGATCACTGATTGAAAACTCAGACTCTTGAGATTTTAAGATTCAGGTTTTCACTGCTAACCTTGTAGATAGAAGGAGAGAAGTGATTCTAAGTGTTTGGTTTGATTATGGACTGAGGACCATGGCTTTAGTTGTGTTTGGTCATGCAGAACTCAGAGCTTACGCTGACTTGGGCAGAGCAAGAAGTTACAGCTGGGAGGTCACTCATGAAGACAATATACCCATCACATCCCTCACTATGAACTCCTTAGATAGGAGAAAAACCACTAAGCTTTTGTGTGCAGTGTTCCTCACCTTTGCTCTATTTCTGGTGTTTCCTGAACATGAGTTTTGGGGCAGCTATGTCTGGCTACCAAGAGGAATAAAACAGGAATAGGTCTCCACCTTAGGAGGAAATATTAACTCTATGATGGCATTCTTTGGTAGATAGGAGTTAGTGAAGATGTGTTGTTACTCAAAAGTAATGAAGTCCAAAAGTGGAGCTCAGAAGCGATTTGCAGCCTGACCTGTGCCTCTCATTCATTGTTGCCAAATTTATGTGTTTATCCACAACATCTCACAAGATTCTTTGCTGATATTGAAGCCTCATGGAAAGGATTAAGTGGATGATTTTCTTCAGTGTTGCCTCACAAGGGAGACAGCAGTTGTTTGGTTTCAGCAGAACCTCAGAAAAGTCCCCATTAGCCCACCAGTTGTCACCACCCAGGTTTAACCTCACCTCCCTCAAAGCCCTCACTGTGCCTGTTGTAAAATAATGCTGGATTCTGCAGGTTTTCTGTAAACCACATAGACTTTCTCCTGAGCTCATAAACAGACGGGAACATGCAGGCCCTTATTATGCTTCTCAAGTGATACCTCTAGGAATGTGTTACCTTGGAGCTAAAAAGCTGTTTTGTTCCATTTGTGATCTGTTTGCTGGAGTTTCCCCAGTTTGGAAAATCCCACCAGTTTCCTCCTTTTCTGCTAGTAACTACCTGCTTTGTGGTAATTAATGTGACATGGTCTGTAATTATTTCTCTGTACTCTCCCCCAATAAAGGGGGTACTCAGCTAGGAGATCCAGATGTTCTCATCTGGACTGCTGGCCAATATTGAAGGCTAAACAAATGCTCACATTTGGTTTGTTTTCAATGCACCATTGGTTTGTTTTCCCCCATGTCCTCTATGACCTGTACATGTACGTACATGGGGAACTGTCCCTTATGAAACATCAGCTCTGCAGTACAAGATGCATTTTCTCTAAGTGTTTGCTCACTCACCTCCTTTCATAGTTTACTTTAGATATGTGATTCAGGCTTTGTCATTTAATAAGCACTATGCTCTAAAATAGGTGGTGGTTAAAATAAAGCAGGAGATTACTAAAGGTGCTTTAATGTTGTTTTCACAGTAGTATGAGCTCTGAAAATACTAGGAGACAGCTTTCACTAGGAAAGATGGTAGTCCTTGTGGCTCTTGAATATGTGAAAAGTATTTTTTTTTTCCCTGCCAGGGAACTGAGGAGAAATTCTGTAGCACCATTTGTAGCTCAGGGTTTTGCCTGCAAATAGAGGTGCATATTACAGCAGAAAGCAATTTTCAATTCAAATAGATGTCATCTTGAACATTTCAAATGGTCTTTATATATACATTTAGAAGCTTCAGTGAGGGTTTGGACAACACTCTTGGGCACATGGTGTGACTCTTGAGGTTGTCCTGTGCATGGCCAAGAGTTGGACTCGGTGATCCTGATGGGTCATTTCCAACTCAGCATAGCCCATGATTCTGTGACATGTGTATGTATAAATTTTGCTCATCTGAAGTTGGTGGCACAACTCCCAGAGGTTTCAGTGGGTCAGAGCCTTTCTTGGTGTCCCTCTTTCACAGGGGATTTTCAGATTTCAGTTTGGCTTTTGATGATAAATTGCACGTTTTAAAACTCCTGAGGGAGGAACTTTGTAGGAAAAACATTTTTCATCAATTTCTTTGATGTTTTAAAGTAAACAAAACAGATAAAATGCTTTATTCTGAAAATAAAAACACAAGAAGTTTCCACACTGTTGAAAAAAAGGAAAAAATCTGTAACAATAATGAAATTACTGTGAAATTGATCCAATTTTTTTAGGTATTCTTGTAGAATGAAGATGTAGGACTGTCAAAATATTTGTTACCAGCTCTAGATTTCATTCCAGAAATTACATTACTTTTGCTTCACAGGATTTTTCAGTTTTACTTTCAGATCTTGGAAAATGAAAAATACCACAATAAGTCTTTGTTAATGCAAAGATCCCTGCATAATACCTGAAAAATATTCAAATATTTTAGGTCACAGAAAGGCAAATGATTGCTTGCTGTTCTTTAAAATACTCAGCTTTCATTCCAGAAATCCTTACACTATTTTAGCATTTTTGCTCTTTCTCTTATGACTTGCTTGTCTTGCTGGGGGAGGAAGTATAAACCAAATAAGTTGGGTGACTTTATAGTAAAGTAATTTTTTCACAGGTCTTTTAGCCAGAATGACAGCCTGTGTTCCCTATTACCCCTTTACACAGTTTTCAGTTGTTATGATATTGTATATATGCATTAACAAATAAAGGAATGCATCCACAACAATTATGTTCCTCTTCTGCTTGATTTAGTTGTCAGCACGCATTCACGGCTCTGTAAAGTATCTCCCTCACAGCCTTGTCAGACATACCTTTTTCTCTTTTTCTCCCCATAATGTCAGCCTAATACAGCAGGCAGGCCAGGTGAGCTTGGCTCACTTTCAGGTTTTGTCTGTCTCTTTATCTGAAATTTTTAAAGGGGCATGTCAGAAGAGGTAATTGCCATAAATTACACACTGTCTGTTGTAAATTGTGATGAGAACATAATTGAAGATTGAGCTGAGAGGCACTTCCTGGATTCGAGCCGTGCCAGAGCCAGAGGACAGCCTCGGCAATTTGCGGTGGGCCCCCAAAGTCGCTTTTCCCACCCCTCTCTCCAAAAGTGTAATTGATTCCCGTGCTGTACCATTACAGTCCTGTGTCAAGGGTTGGCCTGAGGGTCCTGGAGAGGGTTATGGAGATGATTCTGTGGGGCTCACACAAATAATTGACTTGTTTCATTTGAGTACTTAGTGAGGGGAATATCAGCTTTTTCCAACGGGAGAAGTGGAGCTTGACTGCTTGTGCAGGGATGTCACCGCTCAGAAAGGGACATTGTTCAAGGTTCCCAGGCATTGTGTGTGTCTCTGTGGTATATTTGTGCCTCTCTCAGGCATTGCTCAGGTGGAGATAAGTAGTAAGATTGGGGGAGGGGGAGTAGTTAATTTTACTCTCTTTTCCACCCACTTGTCCCTCCTCTTTTCATCTCAGCTAAATAAAAGTGTGAAACACCAATGAACAAATCAACTTAAGTAGGTATTATTGTTCACAGTAGAGACTCACACCTAGAAGAGTTGTGACTGAAATGATAGGTACAGAAATCCCTACCAGGAGAAGAATGAGTTGAAATTTTCTTTGGCCACTAAACCCGGCTGATGCTGGCCCAGTTCAGCATCTTTTTCTTGCCATCCACCTCAGCTGGCAAGAGAAGAGCTCATGGATCTGAATTCCTCTGTGTCAAGAGGAATTCAGTGTAGCAACCTTGGCAGGGAACTGACCCACGTAGAATTCACTAGAAAAAAGCAACTACTTTGTTCATGACAAATCCCAGCCCAGTTCCAAGCTATGAATTTGAAAGTTTGGCCCCATTTCATGGAAACACTTCAGTCCTGCACAAATTTAAACTTTTAAGTACATTTGCATTATTTTAGATTAGTTTATATATATATATAATTGATCCAGAACAACTAAATCTGTGAAATACAAATCACCCTCCTGTGAGGGAATGTTAATTGTCATATTGCATAAAAGAACTGTGGATGAAATGGATTTACTCTAGTAAATCTAGTAAATCTAGTACTCTAGTCTCACAGCAGATAGAGTTATGAAAAGCTCAGAGTTCTTTCATACTTGTGGGATATGTGAAAATAAATATATAAATGTGTGTATGTATGTGTGCTTAAACAAGAATATTTGCCTTGTGTACAGTGGCTTTCAGCCTCTACCTCTGAGGAGATATAAATAAAAATTTCATATGGGGAAAAAACCCTCAAGCCTCTGAATCCACCTCATATTTTGAATACTTCTCACCCCATTGAAACACCGATAGTGTTATACCAGCCTTTTGTAGGTATAATTTGTTGATGGTATTTCCCGAGAGGGATGATCTTTTTTGTAAAAGCCTCATGAACTGTTAGATAGGGAATAACCAAAGAAAGCAACTCTCCTTGCCTGGCATCCTTGGCCCCACAGCCCTGGGATAGTCTTAACAGGCTCTTAGAGAATTCCCCTGGAAGCTGACTTGGGAGAAGAGTGAGGCAGAGGGGCAAGGCTCAGTGTGAGGACATTCAGTTTTGAACCTGTACATTCCTAGTCCTTTCTCTCATGTCCTGCAGAACTAGAATTTCAGAGACACCATATCTCATGAGCAATCAGGAAATTTATGGATTAGATCTTTCTATGAATTGTAATGAGTTGTTTTGCATATTTAGAAGCAATATATTTAAGATATTACATTTTGTGGTAAAGTTTAGTTTATGATGGAAAAGGGACAGCTTTACCAGGTTTCTTCCTCAAATAAAACAAGCAGCAGGACTCTGCTGGGCTAAGTTGAGTGGGTACTCTGAGACAGCAAAGATGAAGGGATTTTAGGTAGCTGTAGTTCCTGGTGATTCTCCAAGCTCTTTGTTGGCTACTGCACAGATGCAAGAACTGCTGCTGGTGGGTAACATTACAGACCTGATAAAATGATTGGCTGAAAAGTGCTGTTTGTAGGAGAGCTGGGGAACTGACTGGGTAAAAAAAAAAAACCCAAAACAGAAGCAATTTTAATGAGCCTTTTTTTCAAAGTTGGAAATTTTTTTCTGTTTTTGACCTTTACATCTAATTCAAAAATGAATAAAAAGTACCTGGATCATACTTTGATGGTTTTATGTGGGCTGTTGCAAAGGGGGCACGGCCTTGGCCAGTCATGGTATGAGCAGCATTCTGTGCTTGTTAGACCTGATGATATCGGGATTTATTTATCCTGCATATTTGATGGGGTTGTTTGCAGTTTTGTCATGAATTAAAATATAGCCCTCCAGGAAAAACACTAAGGCACAGGTTTGAGTCCTTGGAAAATTGTTGAGATGCCAGTGAGGCAAGTTTTTGGGTCTCCAAGGATACAATTTTCTTTTTGTTGTGGGTTTCAGACATGTTCCATAAGAACTACTGAACTATTCTACTTTTGTACAAATAACTGGCACGAATCTGGCACACCTTCAGTTCTCAATTGGAGACTGGAAACAGCAGGTGAATAATTGTGATACTGAGGTACAAACAGGAAAACAGCACTGTCTGATCCTCAGAAGGTTAAATTTTGAGGAAGGGTTGCACTGATGGGAAATTGATGATCTAATTTTGGGTCAAAGACTTAATAAAGGAGATTTTATGGTTTAAATAGTGGTCAGCATGGTATCTTTTCTGAAAAGTTTCTCTGGATTTAAGCACTGGAGACACAACTGACTTGTTCTATATTTTATGTCACTGCAGGTCTAACTAGTTGTTTTATTTAATTCGATTGGACTCAAATAGTTTAACAGACAAAGGAGGAGTTAAACTGCCATACCAGAAAATGTGGAAATTACAGTCTTTTGTTTCAGTAAACCAATTGGTTTTCTGAACAGACAATCCCAGCCATCATGTCTTGAAAGCAATACAAAGCAGATTATATTGTGAAAAAACCTTCATGTCAAATAACCTGCAAAGAAAAAAAAATCTTCCAAGGGCAAGTAGAAAATACTCAAGAGTTTTCTTTTACTTTAAATGAGAGACAACAAAAATGTGCAAAAAATAAATATTTAAACATGTTTTATTTGAATGCATGTTCATGGATTGCAGTCACATTTGGACAAAAAGTCTTCTAAGAAGATGAGGTTGATGGCAGGGGATACAAGAGTTTTCTTTTTATCCACAAAGAAAAGTACTTTTACTGATGCTGGAATGCTGAGCAAATTAATCTTTTCAATAGAGAGGTTTCAACTAACAGATACAAACAGAATAAATATAAAGATTAAAAAAAAAAGTGGAAGTAAATGAGGGGTTTTCCCTAATGCAGTTTCCCCCTAATCAACCAGTTATTAATAAAGTGATAAAGCTATTTTGCAAAGATAGTGAAAAAATGCTACCAAAAATTCCCTGGTTTCATCTCTTTAGCTTATTAAGAAGAAGACTGAGATGCAATTGGATGTGTAGTCACCTTCTTGGAGGGAGAACTGCATTCTAGAGCTTGGTTAAAGAATTTCTCTGCCAAACCCCACTTGATGTGCAACAATTTCTGAGACTTTACGATGTGCAGGACATACAAAAAAGTGTGTCAAGCAGGTAGGAGCAGCAGACCTTTGTAGTCCAGGTAGTTGTTAATGTTCTGGGAACATTTCAGATTTGGACTGACTAATGTTCCTATGACTGACATGACTAA
Source organism: Pycnonotus jocosus (assembly GCA_013400435.1). NCBI lineage: Eukaryota > Metazoa > Chordata > Aves > Passeriformes > Pycnonotidae > Pycnonotus > Pycnonotus jocosus. The sequence continues at coordinate 177,217 of VWYP01015986.1, read as the reverse complement.
TGTTCCTTCCTATTTAGCAAGGAACATTACAAGAGTCAACAGAAGAAAAGCTGTAGTGGGACTGATATGTATGTCAGGAGCAAGGTTTGTGGTTTTTAGTAGCATGGACAGTTAACTGTTGGCATAAACTCCCAAGAGAAAGCTTGGATGTGCCATCTGGGGAAGATGTGCAACCCAGAGATTTGTTGGCTCAGCAGGGGATTAAATGAATATAATTCCATAGTCTGTGCTGTACAAACTTCGTCCCACAACATGATATCTTTTGGCCTTCAAAAATCTTGATTCTTCTCAAAATGGGACTTGAAAACTCAGGTGGCATGATACACATTCAATATTGCTATTAATTATCCCAACTGTAACAATAAAATCCGGTTATTAAACCAACTGTAGGAAGAACTGGTCTGTCTGGCCTTTCTCTCAACAGGTAGGTTTGACTGATGGTTTAGGTACCAATTTGTCTTTTGGACCACATAGAAACTGGGAGTGATAGTTTCAATTCCAACAAAGTATAACTAGACCATGCAAGACATAGTTTTTTGTTTATTTTTGACACAGGAATTTAGAGCAATTTTTAAATCCTTTAGCTCCAAGAGCAGGAGGCTTCACTTGCCTTTTTGAAGAGCATTATAAAGAGCCCTGAGCGAAGGGGTCCTGAATTTTGACAGAGGACAGTGGCCACATGTCACATGGATCAATCTGTGTTGCCATTCTCTGTGATCAATACTTCATGGTGCCTTTTCCCATAAGGCTCTAAAAGCCTTTTCAGTATTTGGCTAAGCTTGTGGCATATAGTGTTCCCCTCATTGTCTCTTCTAACTCCAGGCATGGAAATTGTTCTCATTTATTCAGGGAGTTTTCCTCTTTAATGATGGAAAGAGTAGCAATGGGTTACAGGTGAAAATAAGCACACAATTAGCACAGTCAGACTCAGGGTTTGTTGGTGCTGACTACTCCTTAATCAGTTGCAATTAACACTAGATGAGTGTTTACTCTCAATACTCATTTAATTGACCACAGTAACAAATTTATGTCTATATGGGTGATGAGGGTTTTTTTATCCACGCAAAAGAGCACTGAGATTTATAGAACATTTTGTGTATTGTGCAGATATCTCAAATAATAAAGCATAAAATAAAATGTAACTTCTTCGGTAAAAGCAGAAAGCAAGTATTTAGAAATCAATGCATTTGGCGTGTAAACAGCTTGACAGTTAAATACTTAAGGCCTGTGGCAGAAATTAAACCTGAAAACGACAAGTTACATAGAATAGAATGGTTGTTAATTGCAGATATTTGGACTGAATTCCTGCTTTGTCACCAAATGTTGTATGAACTTTGGTCACGTGAATTTGTCTTTGTGTCTGTTTCTTTTCTGTAAAAAAAAAAATGTGAGGGAATAGTGCACTATCCTGTTTCACATGAAAAGAGATGTATGCTAAATACAGAAGCATGTTGAGACCCCATGGACACAGTAGTACTGAGGGTGGCTAGTGCAAGATGAAAAGGTGGATTAAAGATGCAGACACAGTGTTCAAACACCCCTCTACCCCAGTTTAATTGTTGTGGTTTATTTGCAATTTTCCTATTAGAGCTAATTGCTTAAAACAGCTTGTAGGTATGATTGTAAAGTGAGAATTGTTAAAGAAGATTAAAATGAGGTAAGAGTTCTCGGTTTCCTTCATAACAATGAGCAAGTTTTCAGCACATTTGCCTTCTTTCCTGTCTCTATGCTGAGAGGCAATTGTAGCTTACTTGTTCTAAGGGGATTCTCATGTGTCTGGGTGGCACTTTTGGGACTGTGAAATCCAGGTGCTATAAGTTGTATCTACAACAACAATATGAGGGTGTTTGGTGCTGGGGACCTGACATCCACACTGTGTGTTTTGGGATAGACTTTGTACAAAACTCCCTCTAGCCTGGCCATATTTATCTGAATGTCCATGAACAGTTTGATAAATCCCCATAAAGAATTAAAAATTGAATTGGGAATAATCATGGACCACCTCTTCCAGTTCAGTCTCACGTGAAAGAAAGTTTGTGGGCACTAAGGTCTGTGTGTTGGGAACTAAAGCACAGCAAATGAGGACATCAGGAGTTTTGCTTCCTGAACCTACTCTTGACCTGAAATGCTGATGTAGATACTACCATGTAACTAGTTAGGCTGGAAAGAAGTGATAATACACTGACAGTTAAGGTACTCCTCTCAAGGTTATTTTTTTTTTTTCAATATAAACACTGAAAACAGTATGTTTAAATACACTGAAGGACCGAGAAGGACAAAGAAATATCAGACCACTTTGTGCTGGACACTAAAATGATAGTTCAAGAGGGCCTGCCCCAAAGGCTTTCCAGTTTGAGAGGCTGAAGGGGCTGATTCAGTGGAATGAAGTAGGGATTTACAATTCCTAGCCTTGAAAATTGCCTTCCCTGCAGCTTTGGTGCTTTTAGTTTAGGTCAGTGCTGGTGGGTTTAAATGAATCATGAGTAAAAGTTCAGCAGCAGAGCTCTACCCTCAGGTCTCTTAGCTTCTAGTCTTGTGAACTATCTACACCACCACAATGAAAAAATTTACTTGTGTTTTTCTCTTTCTCATCAATATTTCTTTTTTCGGTCCTTGGATGTTTATTTTATACCTGTAAATAAATGCATAAAAATGGTGTGCAGCAATGCTTTTAATATTTGGCATGATCATTAGCAAGTAATGGATACCTGAATCTTGTCACTGTGTGTGTAAATGCCTGCATTACCATCTGCATGCACTACAACAGCATTAAAAAAAGGTTTCAGCAAAGCAAATACTGCAATTCAGAGGGGAAGTAGCAAACAAACATTACCCCTAAGAATTGCCAAGTATAATGCTGTTAGTTTAAGTGCTGCTTGGGAGGCCCAGGGGTCAGAAGCCAACCCCTTTTTGTGCATAGCATTCACAGAGGTGATCAGCAACTGCCATGGTTCAGGTGGAAATTGCAAATGTTGTCATCTGAAAAAGCTTCAAGATTTTCTTGATCTTCCAGTGCAAAAATTCTGCTTGATAATTTATAAAGGGACCTTTTCTCAAAATTGCAAAAATGGCCTGTGTCCATAAAACAGAGGCAAGAGCCTGGAAATTCACTTCAGAAAAATATCAGACTTTGTGTCCTCCAGAAACAGCTGGTTTAAAAGGATTGGAGAGAAAGGGAATGATCACAGTGTACTTGGAGTAGGAAGGTTGCTGGGTGGTAGCAAATAGCCCAAATATCCAGCACTGCTTTTGGGTGGGGATTGATAGGCACAGTTCTCCAGAACAGCTGTAGTACAGGGCTGTTGTTCTGGCTCTACATAAGGTACCAGATTCTCCCATCTACTTGCCTTATTACTTCAAATTTATTTGTAAGCAAATGTACAAACAGATTCATGACATTCACTAATTATCCCTCTCTTTAAATTCAACAGTGTAATGAAAACAGCAGAAACTGTTTTACCTTCCATACCAAAACATAAATCAAATATAGATCTATTTTTCAAATTAGTTAAATGTTCAATTTTAATTGATACCTCTTCATGAAAGGCATTTGATCCATGCAGGCTGGAGTGTATTCCGTGGCCCTCTATAATTTGTGGAAGTGTAAATTAGTGGAAAAGTAATAGCAAAAGTCTGCCAGAAGACCTTTTGTCTGTATATATTGTCTTGTTTCTCATAAGAAGGGTTTCCCTGCACTTGTTTTTTGAATGCAGGTTTTGTCTTTATAATTGGAACGCATTCTTGTTTGACTTGGTTTAAGAAATTAAATAGAATAAATTGTTTCTGCTTACATCTTTTCTTGACTTCAAAAGTGCTTCAGGACCTACTACAAACGGTCAGAATAACGCTGCAGTTAAAATGAGGGTGTAAAAAGAGGGTGTTTGGACCTTGTGTAACTTGCGTGATTGACTTTTGAGTTTACCTGTTCTTTGTTATCCCTTTAAACATTCAGTGCCCATCCCTTCAGTGTGTGCACCCAGCTTTGCCCTTGGAATCACGGAATATGCTGAGTTGGAAGGGATCCATCAGCATCATCCAGTCCAACTCCTGGCCCTGTCCTGTAGGAAATCAAAATATTTCTTTCAGCATGTGGCTTAGGGACAGTTATGGTTTGTGTGTCTACCCCACAACCAAAAATCACCTCAGTTCACCCTCCTGGCTGTGGGTCATAGCTGCCTACAGGACTGCCAAGTGCTAAAATATCCTTCAGTGGGATTCTGGATCTCTCTGATGGCTTAAAATAATATATACTTTTAGTTTGCTTCTCTCTACTCGAATTACAGTCTGTGGGCTCAACTGGGTTTTCAAGCTTTTCCTGGAGAGCTTGACCCCATTTAAAAATGGAGGTTGAAATTGTTTTTCAGTAGTCATGGCTGTAGAAGAATCTCAGCCATTCAGAAACTGTGATAAAATTGAATGGCTTACTGATACTCAGAAGCTTAGACAGGGTTTGTTGTAAACAAATTTTTATTTGAGGTTGAGAGGTTATGGGAATATGTAACAACAAATGACATAAAAAGTCCCACAGTGTAACTGCATGGGTTTCTTCTCTCATGCTCAGTAGTTCTTGTTCACCCAATGACCATGGTGTCCCCAGGCAATTAAATATAGTAAGATACACTCAGTGAACAGCACAGTCAGGTCATGGGCGTGTCAGAATAACCACACCATGTAAAACCAAAGATCCCTCTAAGTCAGTACAAATTATCTGTCAATTCACAATGCTGAGGGACCAGATATGAGATGTTAGATCATACAGTGGATCTTCTCCTGGTGTCTCACTGTGTGTCAGTCAGCAGTTGAAGGATTTCCTCAGACATGGAAAACATCCTAGAATTATGAAATACAGATTATGTTCCTGTAGCACCCAGAAATCCTGGGTTGTGAATCAGAAAGCTGTTGTGTTCAGTACTCTGTAATTGTGAAACAGAGAGCCTGTCCTTGCTGCAATTTCGAATCTGTCAGGATCACCATGAGATCTCATTTGTATGGTCTGATAGAAGCAGATACAGAGCTGGATTGTGATTTTGCAAGCCATGCCCTGTACATCCAGCTGTCTTTAAGGGCTTAGCCCTGCAGCTTTCACAGGTGCTTGTGGGCAGCTGCAGTCCAGGGCTGTCCCTGGAGTCATGTGCAGAATGGAGGAGATCCATCCAGCTCTGATCCTGCAGGAGGGCACTGAGGACATGGGCACTGTGTCATCTCAGCTTTACTCCTTCTAAATCTGTACCCCTTGCTTGATGTGAGCACACGTTTGTAGCAGGGGAAACATTAACGTGAAAACTTTCGGGAATGCTTTAAAAAGCAGAGAAGGATAAGGCATTCTCTAGTAATTTTTCTGTACAAGTGCTGAGGCTTAAATTTCAATATGCACTTAAATTATTTATGAAAATAATTAAAAAAAGCCATTTCAGAAATGTGTCTGTTCAACTATTATAAAAATAATCAGTGAGATGACAAATAAATATTTTTTCCCATATTTCTGTCAGAATGCCATTAAAAATCAGTAATTAAAAATGGTTGTATTTCTGTTATAGAAACATTTTCTTCTATGAATGGTTCTTTGCCCTTGAACTGTGTTGATTGAACTAGAGCTTTCTTCTTTTTTTTTTTTTTTTTTTTTTTTTTTTTTCTTTTTTTTACTTCCCCTTTAGGAGAAAGACAACTTTTCTCTTATAAGACCTCTCTTGCCATTTGCTTCCTGATTTATTCTTTCTTGGATGCTACTTTCAGTGCAGGAAAAAGGTAGGAAACATTTCTTTAAGCAGCAGGTTGCCATTGTAAATTGTTGCAAAAATAAACTAGAAACTTGATGTGATTTTTAAGTTAATAATCCCAGAACTAGGCAGTTAAAAAGGTTGACCTCTTTGGTTCCACCATTTAATTTTTATTTTTCTTTAATTTTAGCCTTTAAATGGCAGGAAGGTACCCTTTAAAATCTTACCCTTTAAAAGAAAATATTTTTGCTGCAAAGACACTATACTATAAAAGATGCTTATTTTCATATTGAATAAAAGAAATATAGTCAATAAGGTAATCCTTGGTATTATCTTGCTATCATTTAAATATGTTATATTGTTCTTACAATATTTACTGGCTGTAGCAGCAATGCTGAGAATTATTAAAATGCATCAGTATCTGCTAAAAATCACCTGTGTGACTTTCAGTGAAGGGGGCCTTTTGTGCAGGATGAGGACAGGAGCTTTTGCACTGTGCTGTGATTATTCAAACTACCGTGACCATAACGCTGTGGAGACGACAGTGACCTTTTAGCCTTGACAACATCAGTAGCAGTCCTTTTTTAGCTTCAAATCTTCTGTTGTTGTTTGGCTTACAGAATGAAATGTGCAGAATCAGTCTACAAATATTTCTGCGGGGTTTTTGTCAAAAAGCGTTTTGAGTGTTGATGATCATTGTGTGTTTGCACACTAAGAATGGAGGATATTGTACCAGAAATGTGTAGGCCTGTGCTTTGCAATGAGTTTCTCCTTTCAAATCTAAAAACAACTCCCTCTCATGGAGGTGTTTGAATTTCCACAAAAGGTTCATAGCTCTCTGTGATTCATTTAATTGTCTCTCATTTCCTTTATCTTACTATTGTTGTCATAAGGGTAGAGGCTTTGCAAATAAAACTAAAATCAGTACATGGAATCAGCACCAGCTTGCCCCTGGAAAATACTTCTTTTGCTTTAAAGAAAAATATATTTTTTGATCATTTAAATAATAACTACTTTTTGTGAAACCTTGTAAAGACTTAGGTCAATGATTAATTTCTTTCACGCATTCAGCCCAGGGGAGTCCTCACAACAACTGCTCTGCAGAGCCTGGGACAGGCTCATAGGAAAGTCGTTATATGATTTAAGGTTAAGTTGTGGATGCTGGCGTTTGATGTCAGAGATGGTTTTGTCTGTCATGTTGTCAGTTGTGTCTGTGCAGCACTTGTGTGGTTTAGCAGGAATGAAAGTCTGTGGCATGAATAGGAAACAGCTGAGATTTAATTTATATATTGGGACTTTTGAACATTTGTGCCTCGCTCACTTTTATAATCTGAGTTCAGAGCTGAACAGAATGACATAATAGGGAAAATTCAGATTTTTTTTTAAGAGGGAAAAAAAAAAGAAAGGAAAAACAGCAATAAAGCAGGAGGAGAGAAAATACCTCCACAAATGCAACAGACATAAAAGTAAGTGAAGGAAAGTTAAAAATTACCATAGGGCAGGCAGGACACCTGCTAAAGACCCTTCTGCTGCCTCTCACAGCTGGAAAGAAAAATGAAAGAGATGCAAACAACTGTTCTGGAAGCATGAAATCTGCCTTTTGTCTTTTCACCTCTCCCTTTCTGAACAGTTACAGTATGCAAAATTTAGGGGAATCTCAAAGTCTGCAGAGGGAAAAAATTCAGCAGGCTCTGCATATAAAAAGCTGAGCCATGGAAGTGTGCCTCTTTGAAAACAGGAGCATGTTTGGGAGCTTCCCGGTGCATTGAAGAAAGTGGTAATTAATGCATAGTGAATGACTCCGAATGGAGGTTGAATAGGGGCATAACAATGGGAAGTTTTTTTTAGGTTAAAGTGTTGGAAAAAGGAAAGCTGTTAAAAGATAGCTACTGTGAAGCTACAACTTCAATCCTTGTCTTCTCTGACTTTCCTTTATAGACTGTGGTGGGTTTTGTTTTGTATGGGTCTCCAAATACAATGAAGTTAATTTGCACCAATTTCATTTTGTGTATGCTTTGGGGAATTTTTTTTAAAGTTTTTTTTTTCCCTCTTTTTGGTAGGGCTTGTTTCTTTGATGGTGCTTTTGAGCAAATGGTTTGCCCAAAGTTCAGATGATGTTAGCTCCATCCTCTTTTTCATTTACAACATCAAGGGGATTACAGAGAATAACTTTGTTGCCCAACATCAAGGCTATATCTTCAGGCTACTAGAAAGGTAGTTCTCAGAAAGTGTGTCTTCTAATATTTTAGAACCTCCACAGGCTTCAGATAAAACAAGTATTAAATACAAAAAGCTCACAAGGATCCCAAGGAAGGTTAAACTCACACAACCTCCTTCATGTTGAACACCTGAAATGTATTTTTTTAGACTGTTGGAGTGTTATCATAGTGAAGACAGCAGTGAAGTCTTATATAACTGAAGACAGAAAGAATAAAAACCAGCACCTTGTTTAAAGACAGGCAATTTTTAATGGAACCTAGGCTAAATATAATCTACTTTTGCCATCGAAAAGGGAATTTGGAGAGTGAGCAAGTCATTTTGGAGGGATCTTGGGGGTTGATATTTTTTATGGGATCATAAGGTAGTAGATCTGCAATTCTGCTGTGCTTGATCCAAGGCCAGAATTTATAAAGCTTGAGGACAGAAGGAATGAACAGTTTTGGGGAAATAAAATAGGGAAGTTAGTGGGCTCAAAATAGTTTCAAATATTTTCTCTTGTTGGTAGTTCTTAACAGGATGGAGTATTTTATAAAAACTCAGCATCTCAATTCCTATCGTGTTTCTTTCTTCCTAAGGAAGATATGAAATTAAAAATACCCTACAAAACTCCCCAAATAAGTTTTATTTTCCAATTCTCTAGACACAGGCTGGGAAAATTTAGTATTTGCTGCATACAGTCTAATAAAGCCCTTTCTCTCCAGGACATCCCATCAGTTCATATTTGAGAGGAAGGTGGGCCATGCTGGTTAGAATAGAAGAGTATGCAAATTTGACTGAGAATTTATCTCCTTTTGCTGCTTCCATAGAGATGTTGTCTGTCCTGGTCAGGTGCATTTCCTTTCCCACTGCTTAACTCCAGCAGGTGTCTTATTACCCTCCACTCCTTAATGATTGCAAATGGCCTGTGAATTCTCAGGTTCTGGAACAGTGCTCTAAAATTACTCTTGTCAAATATTACAGTGATAATAATGATGTTGTTTTAGCTGCATTTTTATTCTCTTTTCCTTGTACACACATGTAAACCTGTTTCAGACACTGAAGAGATATTTTATCACTCTTCTACTTCTGCTAAACTGAAAATGCTAATATTGTGATAATTATCTGCAGGCAACTGAACAGAATGGAACTTGATGTCCTCATTTCAACACCTCTTTTACCGTATTAAAACATATATGTATGATATCAATAACTTTATTGGGCAGGAAAAGAAAGAAATCCACAACTTAAATCTGTCCTTTTTTTTTTTTTTTTTGCAACAGACGTTTCAGATTCACCAGGGATAAAGTTGCCAAGCCTAACTAGAGTCTTTTTATTTGACCAGTGAGATTCTGTTTAATTTAGGCTGAGTTCCTGACTTTTGTAAATCCCTACTTACCTTTTCTGTCTCTCACTCTCTTAGGAAGCCCTTAGCAGCTTGACAGAGCAACACACAAATGCAAATGGTCCAAAAAGTCATGACCATCAGCCCTAGAGCAGGGCAAGGTGTACAGGAGTCTGTGCAGGGGGAAGGCTGGAACTTGGCTCACCTTTCCCATCATATCTGAGATTGGCACATTGTCCATCAGAGAGAACAGTAGCACCACGTGGATGAAATGTAGGTTGGACTCCTCGTCTCTCCTGTTCCTTTTTGGTAGATAGTCCAGTAAATTGGGAGTAAAACAAGGCAGATTTACTGGTGGAGCAGCAGAGGTTGATGCTCTGCATTAATGTGGTGAAGGGGTGGTTGTGCATGGATTGTCCCACTCAGTGTCACAACAGCTTTTAGTCTTGGTAACCAGCTGTGAGATTTGAGCAATGTTGAAAGGTTTGGGTATGCTATACACAAAATATGGGCTGTTTGGTAATTTTACTTGTCTTTAATTTACAAAGCTGTGGGGTGATGTCATCCAAAGCAAGATAATAAGATGAAGTTATTTAGGTGAAGTCCAACAGTCAGGAAATGAGTAGTGCAGGATACTTGGTTGCTGAGCACTTTTCACTTGTTCCCCTCATGAATCTTAAGTAGATTTTAATGATGTGATTCTGTACTAAATATGTTGCTCCTCTCCCTCATTGGGTGCTCATGATGAATGTAAGAGCAACACAAGTCATGGACATACACCTCTAAACCTGGCACTTTCCAAGTTGAAAAGTCAATAAAGTTATCCTGCTTTTCTAGGTTTGTGTGTGTATGCTACACATCTTCTATAGGGGAAAGAAAATCTGTGTCAGAAAATGTCAGGAAAAGATGTAATGTAAGAACTCCCTCTGCTGTAAAAACTCCCAGCATATAAAATGTGCTGTAGCACTAACCATTGTGACCCAGAAATAAAATGTTTCCTGTGAATTAGAAGGATACAGAGTTGAATTAACTGGATGACATTTCCCCATCTGGTTTTTATTTATTGCTGCCCTTTTCCATTCTCTGTAATTAGTGCATAGAAGTGACAATAGTCATATACCACACTCTGAGCTACAAGGATGTGCCAACATTTTGAGCATTTTCCATTATTTTTTTTCAGTGACACTTTGAAAACTCGTAGCATCTTAACTCTGCTGAAGCCTATTATTTCTGTGAACTGAAGAGGCAATTTAGGGCACCTTTTTTTTGTTTGCAAACAATTTTCAAATATAACCTCACACTTTCTGAACTTTTCCCAAGGCCTCATAAAATCAATAATTGTCCATTTTCCTCTAAGTGACTTTAAAATTGAAGGTCTCAAGATTCTAAATTCAGATCTGGATTTCAGGGTGCTCTCCACCAGCACTGCTGCTCATAGGTGCTCCCAAGCAGAATCTGTTTTCTTGCAGAGAGAAGAGATGTTTGGAAACGTAATGCATCCCAAGCTCCAGAGAACACAATTTTCCTTTGGACTTTTCTCTATCTTGAATTTAGAGATTAACTTGCTGGGTATTCCCTGCCCATGACATGGGGTTGGAACCAGATGGTCCTTAAGACTGCTACCTCCCCAGCCGTTCTATGACACTATGATGATTCCATGTCCCTTCCAACCCAGACCATTCTGTGATTCTGTGGTATCTCATAAATACCAGTGGTGCAGAAAGAGTCTGCTCTTTATCAGGGATTCAAGTTTGACATTAGCATGACGTGTTTTATTTTAAAGGTGGGGCATTAACAGAATCTTGCCACATGTAAATGTGCTTACAGGCAGCCCCGTGTTACCCTGATTCTTAGACAGGGTTTTTTCAGCATGATTTTGTGACAGCTTGGCAGTAAATCAGTTCTGTTGGTAGAGGGTGGTGAGATACTGAGCTGGTGACCCTGCTAGCACTGGAGGTGGGTGACAGGATCTAGTGGTAACCATCGGGTTATTCTGAGAGTATAAAAACAACATTTGCAGAGGAACCACTCCAAGCCTGAAGCTATTTATCCATAAGAAATGATTCTGTAAGGACAACTGTTAAAACCTGTAGCAAACTTTATATACAGCAAAAAGGGGAAGAATGTGATATAATTTCCACAAAGACATAAGAGTGTGAGAAGTGTGGCTGAAAATTGAAGGTTCTTATAAAGTACATGTACACTAGATAGTCCAAAAATCCATGACTCTACAGCCAAGAAAAAAGCCTAAAAGCCTTTTCTAGCTCAGTGTTGAAGTGAAAGCAGAGATTAGAAATAAAAAAAGCAATTTATAATGAATAGGAAAAGGTACACTAACAACAATTGATATAGTTCAGAAGTTATGAAGTGTAGAAAGTTGATAACAGCCACTAAAGCATCCAGGATAAAGCCATGTGAAAGGACAATAAGAAAGTTAAAAATGGTTGGGGTTTTTTTATGAAGAGCAACACTGTGGCATAACTGTGCTACTGGACAGAGATGAGGAAAAACATCTGTTGTGTGGTACACACAAAAGCAGTGGTATTTTTGTCTTTGTTCAGCATAAAGGAGACCCCCAAAATAGGATGTGCTTATATATGGGAATATTGACAGGGTTTTGGAAGTCAGGAAGATCGTTAATGTTCTGTCAGTGCTCAGGATTACAGTGGTAAAAACAAGCTGATACATCAGTTATCCCTCCTGGGCAAAATAATGGAAGATTGGTGTTGGTTTGTTTCTTTCTGAAGACAGAGCAAAAATTATTAAGTATCATTTCTGATATTTCTTCTTCATTAAACTTTTCTATTCACTCCTAGTTGTGAATCCTACACAGTGGTCAGAGACTGGGAACAATTAAATACATGTTTCAATGCAATGTGGTAGGAAGGGGAATATATTTTTTAAAATGGCATATTGTGAATAGAACTTGATTTTTTTTTTTTGCTCTAGGTACTGAATATTGGTTGGGCTGATGATAAGCTGGTACTTTCAGGGTTCTGCATCTAAAAAAATATTGAACACCGAGTAAGGAGTCCATGGTATTCAAAATGCTGTAACCACCTTAAAGATCTTATCAGCAAAGTGAAAGAAGAAATTATTAGATTTTTTAAACTACTAGATTTTTTTCAGTTGGGTATTTGTATTTTGTTTCTGGTTGATATGTCCAGTCCTGTGGTAACAGTCCTGTGGAAATACAATGGCACACAGTAATTGGGAAGAGATTCTTGAAGGCTATTCCCACTCTATTGTTTGAGCACTGGTGCATGACCTTCTCTACTGTGTTAAAATGCCTTTGGCTCATAACCCATCCACAAGGTCTGGAGGTGGCACAGGAGCCATTACAGCAAGCACTTTGGCCATGGCCCTCCTGTTTCAGAGGGCAGGGCAGCCCATAGTGTGGAGGGGGCTGCTCTTCCTCCCCTGGCCTCAGTGGTAAAGAATTTTCTCACTCAGACATAGCCAATGGTCTGAGGTTCCCTTTAAACGCGAAGCTTTAGGAAATAGAAGTGATCAAATGGCACGTCCCAGTTGGTGTGCTCTGATCCTACCAGCTGTGCTCCTCCGAAAAAAGGGATGAAATGATTAAGATCTGATTTATGCTCTGTCGTAGTACTGCTCTAGCTGTCAGACTAACTGTGCCAAGGCAGTAGGATTTGTCTGCAAGTGAACTGGAGTTCATTCTTCTTTTACATATATTGGTGCCAAGTGTTCTGCAGCTCAGGGTATATTTGTCTGATTTCTTTACTGTTTCTTCAGGATGACACTCCTCTATATTTAGATTTTTACTTTTTCTGGAGGCATAACCCATTGAAATGCACAGCCACAAGGCCAATCCAGCGGGCAAGCAGCTGTTTGCAGTTAAACCTAGAACATGCATAGTAGACAAAATTGCACAAAGAAATACAGAGGAAAGTTGTGATGTAGTCAGACACAAATGCCTCTACAAATTCCACCCTCACTTGCCATTTTACAGGAGTCTTTACAGTGCTTTACAGTGATGAAGGCACTACAGCTATGAACACCCCACAAGAGTCTCTGAAACAGCTTTCAAGCACTTTTGCAGTTTATATAATCTAGAGCTGAAGAGTAGTACAGTGCCTTTTAGACCTCATTTTCCAGTAGAAGGAAGAGGATGCCTAGAAAAAGATTGAGGACCTCTGGATGGTTTAAGATGAGTATTACTCTTTGACTGCAACTAGATTTCAAAGTAAGGGATATCGCATTAGCAGGGATCTGTAAGAGTAGTCTGGATAAATCAACATAATCTCAACTAGTATTTATGTCCAAGTAATCCAAGAATAACAATTCCTCTTTTTGTTTTTCATAATGTTCTTGTAAGTATTGAAAAGCTTATAAGGAAGCTTGAAGTTTAGCGGAGACAGGAGAAAGGAAATTTTCACAACCAACCTGGGGCTTCTCTTTAGCTCTACTAGCAGGAAATTCAGTTTGAGACTTGTTTTATTTGGGTTTTAGTGGGGAGTTGTGGTGCTTTTCTCAGCTGGGTTGGCACTTACACTCACAAGTGCTTTTTCAAGTTTTGTTAGTAAGAAACTACTGAACTGCAAATCTCAGAAAAGTGTTTTTCTGCCTTTGTGAGGTTTCAAGCAGTGTCACTTCTGATCCCGCTCACAACTCTTCATGGGACCAAGGGTTTGGCATTTCCAGGCCTGAATGTAAATTCAGTTGGAATGAAAGGAAATAGTCAAGTCCAAATATTTAATGTTAAGAAGTACAGATATGCTATTTGTTCTAGGAACATGTGAAAGTGAGAGAACATCTCTCTGGTAAATAAACCTTACTTTGCCCATCCCTTTTGGCAGTGGGATGAAATGCAGAGTGATTGTCAGCAGGAATGCCTTTCAGGACATACAATAGGTCATTGGAGACCTACTGAGTACTTTAACAAGTGTGTCAACTGGCATCAAGTGGTCAAGCGTGAGTCCATATCCTGGGATGCAGTAATTTGTTTTGTGTGCTGCTGATACTATAGAGGTTGGAATTTGTGATAGAAATAAGCAGCCCCCCAAAGTATCTCTAATATATTTGCCAATAAATTAACCATCCAAACACACTGAATGCCAGCTGGGACAAATGGGAAATAACACATCTAGAAGTGATTATCTAGGGCAGAAGTGAGTGGAGCCACAGTTAGGGCAGTCAACTGGTTTAACGATTCCTTTTTGTTTAGCCGATTTTCTTGAGAGGTTTGTCCTTTAGCCTCAGCTCAAATACACAGTTCTGTTGAGCCATTACCTTCTTATACTCCTTTTTTATCACCATATAGCTAAAATTAGCATTTTGACTAACTAAACAACAATTTTTGAACATTTGAAGGAAAGATAAAATGCAAGTTTTCATCAGTTATTTTCATTCCATCATAGTGACCTTGTGTTGTCCTTGTTTTTCATTCTCTTTTGCTACCTTTTAAAGTCTTAGCCAAAGATGTGGAGCTAAATTCAGCCCTGATGTAAAACAGCACAGTTTTTCTAAAGCTTTTACTGTGTTCTGCTTTGATCCTGGAAGACTCACTTTTAAAAGGTGGGTATGACACAGTTTCTCCTCTGTAAGGAGCTGAATATTTTTTTCTCCCCTGATGCTTATCATAGCAGCAAGGAAAGCACAAAATTGCCCTGGGAAGACATTTCAATAATCAAAAATCTTTCTTTTGTAAAATTATCACAACCAATATTTTACTTTACTTTGGCTTCCAGAAAAGTCAGTGGGAGGAAACTTGCTTTGTTATTTGGACCATTCTTGGAGAATATAGAGGAATTCTTATATTAAACACACTGGACTGGTAATGAACTCGGGCAAGATGTCTACATAATATCCTCTCTCTTCTCAGGAGATGAGGTGTAATATTTCAAAAAATGGTAGAAGTTTGTGCAACTGGTATTTCAGAAGTGATCACCAACAGAAAAAATAAGAGAAAATTTAAGGTCCATTGTCTTAAACTGGTCTTTCCTAGTTTCTGTGACTTGTTAAACCAGTGCTTCATTTTAAGGCAGATGAGGGTGATATCTATGTCTTCCATACAAATAAGTTTTGAGCTGAATGTGGATGCAAAAATCCTTTAGAGTTCCCAGGAGGATTCAATGAGAAACAATGAGTGGCAACAAATCACAGTTTTTGATGATATTGAGAGAGCTGTGGTGAAGGAGGTTGCATAAATGTAAGAATTGTTAATATGTTGTTTAGATCTCATATCACTGGAAAATGCTTAACCTTTTATCTCAAAGTTAGCACGAAGATAGTTTGTGATATTAATTGCTTCGCTTGTTAATTGGATTACCTCCAAATCTGCATGTCAGTCAACAAAGACAGCCAGAAGTGGAATGACAAACCAGTTTATGAGTGGAAAGGTATTTGGCAAGACTGCTTTCAGTCAAAATGTCCCTTTAATGAAATGCCATGGGGAGTAGTTGGTTAAGAGAACAAAGTCAGGTTTGTGGCAGGGCTGTCAGTAATTTGAGAGGCTGCGCATCTCTGGAGCAGAATCTTGCAGAAAGGGTAATTGCAGCAAGTGTCAATCTTAAATATCAAAAAAAGACATTGTGACCAAACGCCAGTATCATGTTCTGTGAGGTATCACAGTTCAAGAAGTAGCCCTGAAGCATTATGGTGTGTCAGATATCTGGACCCTTTGATTGGGAAGTGCTAAAATTTCCAAGAGTTCCAAAAGATGTCGCCAAGAGTTCAACTTGTTTTAATACTGTTTGATAAAGATCTAGGAAAGATGAGGACCTTGCCAAAAGAAGGACTGCTGGCATTTCTGAGTTATGAATTGTATTGCCAATAGTGAAATACTGATGTTGTAAAGGAATACAGCAAAAATCTTGGATCTTAAATTAGTATTTTTTTTCTGACTAATGTCATGAGATGCCACATCCATGAACAAAGTGGAGTACAGCATAAATTAATAGTGTGTTATGGGAATTGGCTTCTGTTGCTGACAGTGATTAATGGAAACTTTTAACTCAGCTCATGTGAAATATTTTCAGGCATATAGAGAGAGTGATAAAACCACCAATCACACTAACTGTCTTCGGCATTCTTTGCACCCTACAATAGAATTCTTCATCAGAACTATCTTTCAGAATTTTTGTGATTACTTGGTTTAGCAGTACCAAATTTGAGGGTCCTTTAGGGCTTGGAAAAATCAAGTGGAAAGAGTCTAATGGTTGGAAAATATTTTTACTGCCCATTCACTTCTTGATAGAAAATTTTATTTTCTATTTAAATGTAAGTCATGTACCATGTATAATTTAGTTAGCATATACCGGTATGTTTATGAAATAAATATAAATTCTTAACCTCTGAATAATGATAAATATGCCTAAAGATGAAGCTGCATTACATAGTCAAGTCCTAAATGTGCTTTTTTACCTCTTGACATATCTTCAGACTGGGAAAAAAGTAAAGTGCTGAAAATAGAAAGCATTAATATTGTTGACAAGTAAACAAAAAGGAAGATTATAGCCCCACAGCTCAGAAAATTGTAGTGAATGCAGCCCTCAAGTTACAGTGCAGATATAGCAGGAATGCATGTTTTCTACAGGGAAAGCTTAGAAAATGAGCATGACCTTTTAATGCACAATCACAATTTTTTTTAATAACGGCACAGTATTAAGGTCCACTACTAAATTTGTTGTAAAGGAGAAAGGTTCACCATGTGTAGGGATTTCTCTTGTCTGATACAGTAAGTGTTGAAATAAGCATTTCTGTCAAAGGAACTTAGG
Organism: Pycnonotus jocosus; assembly: GCA_013400435.1. Taxonomy (NCBI): domain Eukaryota; kingdom Metazoa; phylum Chordata; class Aves; order Passeriformes; family Pycnonotidae; genus Pycnonotus; species Pycnonotus jocosus. The sequence continues at coordinate 160,220 of VWYP01015986.1, read as the reverse complement.
CAGTCACAGAGAGCATTTTAAAAATGAAGTGTAGCAGAAGTAACATGATTTTGAATATTTCTCTAAACATTCTTTTCCTATTCATCCTGAGAGAAAATGTTTTAGTATTACGTTTAATTTCTTTTCTTGCCCTTTTTTTTTCATGGATTTTAGAGGAGATGGGATTATTTTTGGTTTCTTGTTTCTTACATTCTCAGGGGTTTTATGGATCACTACATCTGTAAACTTGGTGGACAAATGATATAGAAATTTGTGCAAACTGGTATTTCAGAACCAACCATCGACATTAAAAACAACAGAAATACTAATTTCCATAGGCTTAAGCTGGTCCTTTCCCCTTTCTGCAACTCATCAAACTGGTGCTTCAAACTGGGATGCTCAAGTGATGGCCCTATTCAATGGATTTTTACAGTAAAAGTATTACTTCTACACTTAGATAATATTAATTCTCACTCTAGGCAACAGGCACTGTCTGCATGGAGATCAAAGGGAGTTAATAATAGACATATATTAAAATAAATATTTAATTTTTTCAGATTTCTGTTCATCTGTGACTTACTCCAGCTACAAGGACTGAAGTAAAGGAAAGGTAGAGTTGTCCTGTCTTTGACATTACCAAGAAAGACAACTCTGGAATCTGTGGAACTTCAGAAACTGGTTGTTCTGTAGCCAAAATCTCATCAGTTCTGCCACATTAAAAGGTTTTTAAGTATCTTCCATTTCATAGGGGATGAATATTTGCATAAATTTTTATTTTATCACCCATATAGTAATTCAATTTTCATCTACAAATTGGATAATCCAAACCACGTTTCCAGTAGATTGAATTCCCTGCACTCATGTGCTGTCCTTTCCCTCTCACTGGTGGCTCCTTGGAACTTAGTTGGAAATAAAGCAGTCATGGCTTATTGTTACTTATGGGAGGAGCCAAATTAGTCAAGAGAAACCCTCTTGTCAGACCACAAATGGCATTTTTTTCTGCTGGAAAAAAGCCAAAGCAAAAGGCTCCCAGCCAAATCCTTCTATTAACCAAAATCAGTTCCCCATCCAGTCCCTCTCTGCAAAAACAAAACCCCACAGTCTGTCCTTACTACGATGCCACTGAAGCAGCAGCACGATTGCTAAATTTTGTAACCAATAAGCAAACTTGAAAAAAAAATCTTTTCATATACATGAGAGGCCTGACAGAACTGAAATATGTGCCAAAAGTTTGAATAGACCTCAGAAGAACGTTTTAGATCCAACTGCCAGGACATGAGGGTTTTCCTGGTGAAAATGTTTTGCTTTATCAGGCCAATGTTAAACAATAGGATTGAAAAAAAGCCAATGCACACCTTGAAAATGAGGATATGGGTGTTTTGGCCATGGAAATTACGGTACATAGGCAGTTTCCAGGTTTTCCTACCTGCCACTGATGACATTTACCCAATTTTTTCCTCTTTCTCTTCCCATTGCATTTTGTCCCTGTGAGTGGCCCCATTTGGATCATGATGCTAACTTCAGAATTACTGTACTAAATGTTTGAATTTTATTTCTCTTTTTTTATTTTTAGTGTCAGCACACCTGAGTAAACTGCAAATGTTTGAAAAGCAGATTGAGTAATTAAAACCCAACTTACTGAGCTTTAACATTTAGGAAGTTTTTGTCACTAGTAGATGGTAGTGAGGGGGGGGGAAATTATTGAGCAAGAAAGGGCTTGTCAAGGAGAGTAATGAGCTGGGAGATGGATAAACACAAAGTAAATAATGAAAACTGTGACTGGTAAGAGCGTTGGCAAGAAATGAGCAATACATGGCAGAAAATGTTTCACACAGATTGCTCAAGTTTCTATGACTCTGTGACCTGTCACCCCAGGTATCTTCTAAACCACAGAAAGCAGAATAAAGTATTCTATTTTATGTTTCATATACTTTTTAAAATCAACTGATTTTTTTAGTTATTATTTAAATATTAAGGAAGTGTTATTTGATAATCATCTGTCACTTCATCTGAAGAATTAAAAATGCTTCATGCTTGAGCTGTTGGTGTGTCATCACTTTTTCAAATGATATCAAGTATAAGTAAATTATATTAGTTACAATAAGATGCAGTTTTTGTTTTGATGCAAAAGACTGAAATGAAAATTAAAGGGGTGTTGCTTCACTAAAAAAGTGGGGTGCATGTTATTCTAGAGCAGGCAGTAGACTTTAACAGAGAAAGTGATAGTGAAGCAGATCAATGGATGTTAATGTTCTCTTTGAGAGAGCCCAAACAGAGAAGCACAGCCCTGTTTTTCTATTTCAAAAGTTTGTCATTTCAATATCATGTAATGAGTAAGAACTTTTCAATATGTCTCATCCTACTTAACTAACATATGGGTATTTTGGAAATCTGTCAGTAAAAGATCTGGAAATCTGAGCCTTACTGTGGAAGCAGGATGGTAAGGAAATTCAGTATTTACCAGATATAAAAGTATATACCACAATTTTTTTTTTCTTTTGAGGGCCATATTGGTTAATTCAAGAAGTTAAATTAATTCAAGTTACTTCTTAACTGGGGGTTATATTTTCACGGTAGTGATATATTTTAGCTCATCATTTTGCTGTATTATAGCTGGAGCAGTCATTGTGTTGTAACTTTTTGTGCAGCTCAATTTTCTTTCTATTTTTTCCCACTTATTGTTCTCTACCTCAGCTTTCTGAATGCAGAGTATTTGCACTGTCAGTTTTGTGCCTTTCAAACATTATCAATCAAGTTGTAGCTGACTTTGAATCTCAACATCTTATTGTTGATATAAGAGAAATTACATCATCTCTTGTCAGGTAAATGCTTGAGCTGCAACTTGTTCTCAAGGAGGCAAAATAATCCAAGGAATTGTTGGGGTTTTTTTATTATTATTTGGTACAGAAATCATAGTCACAGCATATTGGCAAGTATCTTTTTCCTGGAAAGAGTTATTTTAAAACATATCTTGCTAACATCAAAACATTTAAAGCAATTAAAACTTTGCATCTTGCTTCTTCTGAAACCCAGCTGGCTGCAACAGATTAAATTTCTCCAGGTTAGCAGTGTGTCTTTGTGAGCCTGGGAAGTCTCAGATGTGCTACCTGATAGAAAGCAATAGCATGAATCTAAGGTGATGATGTGGAGTAGCAGCATTTTTATGTTGAAGATATCTGGTTTGTCCATCATCCTCAAAGGAGACAGATGTGTTCATGTTGTTCCTGGCTGCTGCTTATCCATACTCTCTGGAAGCCATGTGGTAGTGGAGGCTCCACAACAATCAGGTTTAGTACTTTGCTGGTGTCCCCACATCGTGTTGGGGTCCCAAAGGTTTAAGCCCAAAGGAAAGGTCCCTTTCCTTACTGCAGCTGCTGTTGTTTTCTGGTAGGGCTGCACTGTCATGGAGAGCAACCCATCCTTTCCTGGTCTGCAGTAACTTCAAAAGCATTTTAAAGTGAACTTCTGCATCTGTTTCATCTCCTGAAGAGCAGCCTCAGTCTACCTTTCCACATGTTTTTCAGGTACCTGATAATATTATGTGACTCTGAAATCAATAATCATCACCTTCTTGTGTATGTACATTGAATTTTAGGGCTAAGGAAAACCATGCATTATTCATTTTTGCTTTCTAGTCCAGGATGATGCAGTCTTCTGGAATGTTGTTTTTGGAAACACCAGCTACAGTAGACTTGTGCAATAGAGCTGAGTGATAAATGATGTGTGAGGAAAGCAGTGGAAGGATGTCCTGTTGGTGTATCCCTGAGAAAATTCCCTTTTACGCATGGGCAGCTGCAGTGTCTTCCCTCTCACATGTCAGTTTGTAATCAGCAGAACAATGGAAGTCTGTCAGTGGCTCTAAGCACAGTAGCTCAGATACTTTGATAAGCACATATCCCAGTAACAGCTACATCCTAAGCATTTAAATCCTGGTGACCTGCACAGGAGGTGCCTTGTGGCAGCAGGGCAGAGGGGTGAGGCCCCAACACTGCCTTTGCTGTTCTGGAGCTGGTGAGGCTGCAATGGGGCACCCAGCTGAGCCCTCCTCAGGCTCTGGGGTGGTGAACAGGCTGCCCTGAACCACTCAGGGGCTAACTAGGGGACAATGAGAAAAGGAAGATTAGAAGACTGCAGCTGAAGTTGTGTGCCTTGTCCTGGTTGTTGAGGAAGCAGACAAAAAATTTGCAGCTCTGTGCAACCTCTTGGTTACCTGTGTATTATTCTTCTCAGATCACCAGCCTCCCTATGCATGCAACTGCTTCCAGGTCCACTTATCCCCACATGAAACTAGTTAATAAAAATGTTTTGGGTTAATGGTTTTCCTTAACCCAGACTTTTCAGGCACGGAGGCACTGCAGGAGAGGAGCAGAGTGGTGGTTCCCAGGGCTGCAGCCTGGCCACAGCACCTAAACAACTCCCCTGACCAACCCATCTGACCCACCAAAGTGGAGAGCAAAGCCCAGCTTGCTTGTCCCAGTGCTCTTTTACTGATGCCTATTATGTTAACATGAGGGCAGAACTCTTTCCTCTACATTAAAAAACCCCCTTCCCCCTACACGGCTCTCTCCTATTTAATTTCTTTCTATAAAAACCTCTGCAGTAAAATGAATGCGGCAGATGTCTACTCTTCTGAAAAAAGATTATGCTTTGAAGCCACACAGTAGCCTCACTTTTCACGGCATTAATGATGTGGACTAAGCTTTGGGAATTGTATTTAAAAAATACTCCAAATGGAAGAGGTCTATTCAGCTGCTAAGCACACCCATATTTTTAATAGCTAACGTGTGTGTGTACACACATACCGAGAGTTCTTTTCAATCCCTCTTTTTCCTAGGCGTGAGTATAGATTTGAGCGCAGGCCGATTTTTGTTCCTTTTTTTTTTTTCTTCTTTTTACAGCTCGAAATAACCAGAAAAATTTTTTCTTGTTTGATATATGCCAGCAGTTTCCAGTGGTGGGATTTGCTGGATGCTCCCTGGAGGATGTCCCTGTGGCAGGAATTGCACTGCTTTGCCTGGGAGCTGCCTGCTGCAGTCCTTCCTCAGGGACAAGGTGTTTACAAGCAGCACCACAATGCCACCAGCATTATTTTCACTAAACCTACACACTTGTGACCTTTTTTCTAAGTAATTATTTCCATGGGATTTCAGCCTTTGATAATAAAAACCTGATATTTTCAGGCAGCATTTGGAAAACAAACACCTTCCAAATGAATTGTCGATGGGTCAATGACTTGAACTGGAAACTCTTCCCAGCACTTGGACTCACCTTGCAGGGTTTTTTAAACTTTTCTGTATTTGCCAAGAGTCCTTCCTTACTGGGAACCTGAGGATCCTGTCATGCTTTATTTTGCTGTCATGGAAGTTGGTGCTTTTTCACTGTTGAGATGCTGTGCTTCAGAGAGGGATGAAATCTTCTCCGAAATCAGCTGCCGTATCCTTTGTGAAGGTGCTCTGGGGTCCCTGAGGCTCCAAGAAGTCCAGGGACCTTAGGGTCTTCTAAAGTGAACTGCAGCAACTTTTTTGACTTATGTTTGGAGAAAGAAAGAAAGAAAAAAAATTCCCAAACTGAAAAAAATACATTTGAAAAGTGAACCTGAAAGTTTTCCGGGGGGATAAAAGAGAGCCCAGTGACAAATGTCTGTGCTTCAGGAGTGTAGTTTCACTATATCTCCGTGTCCTTGCTAAGAGCCAGAGGAGACAAATTCAGTTTGTTCATAACTGCCCTGTGTAAGAGAAAAATAAATGTAATAAACTCACAGACAATACAATTTATCTTGATATCAGTCCATTTCTATGAAATAGGGGAAAGCCAAGCTTTTTTGTGCTGTAGTGTCTTTGTAATTCTGTAGCAACCGACCTAATTTCCATGCAGAATAGATGAAGTTAAAATTAAATACAAATAATTTTCTTGTGTATTGGTTTTGTTTCTCTTTACGAGGCAGTGTTTTAATGCCCTAAAAACCAGTTTTGTCTGAATGCTAATTTAATATTTACAGGTTCTCTAGTCTTTTGGATCTGTGTCTTTCTTGGTTGCATTTATTTTCTTTTTTGTTGTACTTGTTGATACTGCCTCTATAGATAAATCCCTCCCTCTTATTATTTACATTTTGTTTTCTTTAAATCTGACTCAGGCAGGAGAGTAGATGGCCCTAAAATGTGAATACTAAACTGTGAAGCTTTAACATATTAGATACAGACTACATAATCTCATTCCAAACAAGCAAAAAATAGAAAAAAAAATCCAAAACTTTATTCTTTCTACTAAACAAAAAAATTAACCAGAGTGTGGACATTTGAAAGCTTTGGGTACATGGTCTTCAAGTATTCATATTTTCTGTGTTTGATGATACATTTTGCTATTCTGTTCTCAGCAGTTAACAGGTTGCACACATAGGTTATTATCTTTTAATTTTAGAGGCAAAAAATTCCTTACTTAATGTAGACTGAAATTAATACAGGAGAACACTAATGAATAGTATAAATGAATAATAATTTTGATGACTGTTTTAAGCCACCCATGATATTTTTGTATGCTGTAGAATCCGGTGCTCTGCAAGTATTCAGTTGTGTGGATGTTAGACTGGAGAATGTTGTCCCACGTATTAATGCAGCTAAAACACTGATACAGCAGTGAAACAGTGCACAAATGGAAGACAGCATTAGTGGTTCCACAGATTTTTTTTAAAAAAAATTCTATAATTTTTCATCAAATGTATGTTGCATAAACTTTCAGTATCATTTTTCACAGTCGTGAACATTTCTGAATAGACCAAAGAAATTTGAAAAGTAAATGGAGCTCTAACATTTCACTAATTACTTCTAATCGATTTACTCTGTGCTGCATACAATGTTTAATAGCAGCATTTTCTGGTTAATCAGAAAATTTACAAATTAGTGTGTTTGTCTGTAGAAAGCTGGCTGTGTTACTGAAAGTTCTGCTGGTAAGACCATTTCAGACCTCCTGCAAGCAACTTAAGGGTGACCTGAGAGCTTTTTAGGAAAGCATTTATGCAGGTCATCATTTTACTTCTTCAAAGCCAAATAATCTGAAGTGCTTCTGCAATGCAGAATTTGGGACAGGAGTTGTTAAAAGCAGTCAGAAACTCCACTTGGAGAAATCGTTTTGAGTGGCCTCTAAAGTGCTGGGCAGCAGCATTTGCATGTACCCCATTACTGCCTCCATTTGAACGGGATGCACTCGCTCGTGAGAGCTGCTGCACTCGGTTCTGCCAAGCTGAGTTCTAGGTAACCCAGGGAGACTTCCCAGAAAGTTGAGAGTGTGCTTCTTTGTTCCAGGGCATTATGAAAGGGAATCAGCAAGGGCCTCTGGCTAAAAAATGTAAGCTGACCTGCAGTATGCAAGTGCAGGAGGTCAGCCATTTGATGTGGGATATATCTTCGGGCCATTCGAATAACTTCATAGCTGGGTCTCAAAATGTGACTTCCTGCGGTTGTGACCCACGGACCTTTCAAGTACAGTGGAAGTCTTGATAGATCAGTCGTGCAGTTTCCAGGACTCTCAAAAATCATTTGCTTCTCAGCTGGTTTTCTGGTGTTTGAAACATTAAGACAATCATCCAGTACTTTTCCTTCTTCTTGTGAAGCAAAGTGCGTTTTATTAAAATACATATTTTTAAAAAATGTAATAAACCAGCTCATACTTTTTCAAGGCTAGACAATACTTTGAAAACTGGTTCCAAATCTCTGGCCTCAATATATGAATACTAATTGTATCTTATCTACTGTCAGTTATTGAAATCCCAACCAGTAGGAAAGCTAATCTGACATCTCCATTCACACACACCTTCTTTTGAGCCTCTTTACAATTCAGCCAGTGCTATCAATGATTAAATATCCCGGTCCCTACAGTTTCAACCTTTTTTTTTTATCCCTTAACTTTTCTTTTCGGTTGTTACTTTCAGTTAGGGAACAGATCATTTTTGAGTAAAGACATTGTGAAATTCACTTAAAATGACTGTTTGAAGATTTTATTAAAAATATATCTCTGTGGACAGACTCTGTCCTTCATTACAACAATAGAAATCCCCATTGTCTTCAGCACTATCAGTTCAAATTTGCAGGAAGTTTAGAATCAAAACTAAAGATGTAAAATACTTTTGAATATGTGAGCCATCAACTGAGAGCAGCCCAGGTGTTTGTTTTCACTGTGACTGATTTTGCCCACAGCTAACATATAATTATTGAGTCCATTCTTGGGCAGATGTGTACAATCCTTTAAGAGATCAAAGCAGAAGGACCCAGGTCACTGAGATTAGGATTTGACCTTATTAGTACAATAATGGTTAAAATTATATGTACTTTGTTTGCATTTTCCAGAGCTTGCATTTCAATGGGTTTATACAAGTTATTTCTAAATTGAATAATTCTTGCCTAATTTCACTTTCCGTGTTCAGCTTTAAGTACATTTTACAGCGCAAATGCAAAGCCAAATCACCCAAGGTCCTCATCTTTTTGTAGTCAAATCACAGATCCAGGCCGAGGACAATATCAAAGTATATGCTAGAAACTTTCAAAAAATTACTATAGCCCTTGAACCTCTGACCCACTGGTATGGACTTTGCAATGAAAAATGCAACCAGCTACATCTTTTCTGTTTATGTGACTTTTGTTGACTGCTTGTGCACCCTGTATTTATATACTCATTTTCAAGCGCCCCTATTTTTGTAACATGGCAGTAAAGAGAGGAATTAAGTTGAACGGAGACCTTTTTGCTGAGACCTTACAAAGGAGCAGGTACTTGACTCCTGCATAGGGAAGCAAGGTTTTCTGTTTCTTTGTGATGACTCACTATGTGTCAGATAATGGAATCCTATTAGTGCCACCACAGGAGTATTAAAAAGGTTTGAGTGGAGAGAGGAAAAAACGAGGACAAAGAGATTTTTTTTTAAAAAAAGAAAAATCAACTTTTGAGAAATACTAGATGAAGCCTTTGTTTTGTTAATTAAAGTTAACAGTGAAGATGAAGGCTGGCAAATGGGTGAATTTGGACTCTGTCCACTCAGTGTGTACAGTTTGCTTGGAGCATGGAAGAACCCCGTCGCTTACAAGCAATTTGAAATATGTTAACTTAGAGCAGCCCTGCTAATCTATAGGGGGTTTGTTTATTTGTTTGTTTAGCATTTTCATTTCTCTATCAGGAGGCATCAAAGTCTGGGCTCCAACCCAGTGTTTTGGGAGCCAAGCTGAAGGAGTTTTGCTTTGTCTTTCATCACGTACAACCCTGCTCTGTTTCTGCAGGATTTATCTCATATGTCTGCATGAGACTTGAGATGCATTTTTGCCTGTACAAGTGCACCACTGGGTGCACAGTCAGTGTCATCAGCTGTGGGGTTTTTTTCTCTCTGAGTTTATAGAAATACTTGATGTTTCTCTTCAAGTCATAACTTCTGGAGTCATGTCTTTATATGACAGTCTGAGCTGTCATTTAATGAAAGTGGTGAATTTTTCACCATTTTAGTTTCCAAGCAGACATTAAACAAAGAGAAGCTGTCATTGTAGGTCTTAAGAGTAGTAGGAAAATTTTGTGACTTTTGGTTGACCTAGGTCACGATATTTAAATATCAAGGCAAGTGGTTCAATGTAAAACAAACTGGTCACTCATAGTCAGAAGTCTTGGCTGGTATAAAGAAAGTATTGTAACTCCATGTAAGCTGTGCCAGTTGAGTGAAGAGGATCTAAATTTACAATACTGTGAAGAGGATCCCAATTTGCATTTTGGTTTTTGATACATGTATATGCTATTTAACAGCAGTACACTGCAAATATTTGCATTTTACATGCATAAGAAGCACACCTAAAGGCAGGTTTTAGCAGCCAGATTTGAACCCAGGCTCTCTCCAGGTGGACAGGAGACACATGTATTACTGCTTTTTAAAATCTTTTTATTTGACTGTGACTGTATGTTCTGCTCTTTGTTTAAGTATAATTATCACTGCCGCAGATTACAGATTCAGGAAAATATTTCTAAGTATCCCTAGACAATAAGGGAAAAAAACATATTTAATTTAGAACAAGCAACCGTTTACAACTTTTTGTGGAAACTGTTGATTTGAAAATGGCTGATCATTACAAAATATGAAAATTAAGATTTTCCCTCTCCCCCCAAATGTGTAGGAATTTTGCATTTAGGTGTGAATTGACACATGTTCCAAAGTGTGCAATTCAGACTCTGGTTGGAAACATCACTGGAAGCAGACCTGGGTTGTCATGTTTCATTACAGCTATTGAACTGTCACAGGCCTGCTATTATGCTGTAATGAAAGGGGTCTTCTCATTCTCTTTTCAACTTGCACATCTAGGAAAGATACCATATGTCATTAGTCCTGGCACAGATTCTGCCAAAAGGAGTTTTCCAAAGCACTAAAATATATGAAAGGTCTTTTCCCTTGTAAAAGACAAAGGAATTGCATTTTTGTCCTGCTGAATCTTTGTGTTTCACTAAGGTATATAATGTTCACAGATCAGGTAAAATATGATTTCAATCACATTGCACATTTTGGAGGAAGATCCAGGTTAAGGCTGTGTTGATCCATGAGGACAGGATTTGGCACCACATGAAGAAACAATAATTTAAATGCTGCCCAGCACTCTGTGACTGTGCTGCTCTCTGCTGAGCACCTCTGGGCCAGGGGTGCCCAACTGTGGGAAGCACCTGGCTGGGTTCTTAGGCAGAGAGTAAATTCTCTGGAATTAGAGTTTTGCTGATGCTTTATTCATCTTTGTTGTAGGTGGGAAAAAAAAAATAAATCTGTGCCTGTGAAAGTAACAAGTGAATCACAGTGGTGGTGGTGTTATTGGGCCTCTGAGAGTGAGGTCTAAACCAGCCTCCTTCCTTCAGCCTGGCTGGCAATGCTACACTTGCTTCAACTTGCCAGGTTTAATGCCCTCAGTAGCATATGCAAATCAGGCATTAAAATCTCTAATCTGCTTCTTGAGAAATCATTCAAACAGATGGATATTGCAAGGTTGTTTAGAAAAGATTCATATGGCATTTATTTAATTGGTAAAGTATGTATGAGATGGATCAAAAGTCCTGCCATTCAGTATGCAGTACTTTCAAAGATGTAGATGTCCTATCAAGGACATGGAAGCATTCATTCCTTCTCTTCTGTAAAGTTGACTTCTGCAGGAAGTACACCCCTTGACTCTTTTCCTTAGGACATAGCAATATCTTCCTGATGGCAAAGATTTAATGATATATTCATCTCAATTTAAGTTTTTTTGGTAAAGGTGGCAGTGCCTTCAAGTTTTTTGATGCCTTCTGTTACCTTCAAAAGCCTGTAAAATACCAACCTACCTACCTAGAGTGTGAGTAACATCTGTAAGTGCATTGGCTTGATTCAGTTAAGTGGGACTGCATCCTGAAGGAACACCACGTTGTCAGCCATTTGAAACCCAGTCAACCTGATGGAATTTGGAAATGTACCATAAAAAAGCACCTGCATTGAAATCTTAACTGATAATGAGATAATGAGAGATGATTTGGTGGCCATGGCCAATGAGATTTTATACTGAGCTTGCTAGAAATACTGCTTTTATTGCTGATGGGCTGCAATATCAGAAACGGGAAAATGCTGTGTTCTTCATGCAGGCTCTCTATTAAAAGCTTTTGTGGGGTTACAGCCCTTTTGTTTCTTGCTTTTTTGATATTGGGTGGGGTTTTTTGGAGGGGGTAAGTAATCAGGGGTGGGGTTTTTTTATATTTTTTAACTGGAATTAAAGCCTCTATAGGCAGCATCAGGATGTTGAGTCTGTATGGGTCTGTTTTGACAAAATGCTCACTTTCCCAGATAATTGCCTTCAGTGAGGCTGGCCAGTAGTGGATTTTTAGGGAAGCTTCTGGAAGCCAAGGATTTAAAGCATTCCTGAGATGCATGTTGCCACTGATCCAGTGTTTCATTCAGGCTTGACAGGCATTTCTTCACACTGGTTTGTTTAATCAATGCTGGAGCCAACTTATGGTTTGGCTTCAAGAACATTGCACTGCCTTGCACAACTGAGCTCTGCATATCGATGCATTGGATGTATGGACCTGCCTTATTTGGGTCCAAATTCATAGGAAAAGATAAGGACAATTCATGGGCAGGAAGCAGAAATGTAGATGAAACAAATTTAGAGGAACAAACAGTGAAAAAATGGTGAATTTCTCACGCTTTAAATCACCAACCATCATCTGAAAGGATACTAAGGAGCAAGTTAATGTATTTGCAAGGCAAAGACAGAATTCATTATTTCGTAATAGTAGCCTAAAATGAGAAAGGGTCCACTGTGCATGCTCATATTTCTTTAGGAACTGGCTACTTTCAATATTAATTAAAAAGAAAAAAAAAAAAAGGAAAAAAAGAGAGAGAGAATAAAAAGACAGAAAGGGATAGGAAGAGAGGCGATTTATCCTTGTTAGTAACATTTTGGTTAACAATATGTCATGTTGTCTGATATTCATTTTCAGAAACATTGGAGAATTTAGAGCTATAGTACTATATCATGAGGATTGGTTTGACTCATGTGTTGGGATAAGAGGGAGTGCCTCTATTTGTATTAGCTGGAGGAGGACTGTGAACTATTATCTTACTTTGTTATCTGAGCTAGGAGTGTACAAGGAAGTTTCTTCTACTAATGGTTGAGCCGCTCTTCAGATAAAGCTCTCCACAGGATCCCTGTAGCCCTAATTAATCAGCTGTTAAAACAGTAAGTGATAGACAGGCTTGCTTTAAGTTAGAATTGCCTGCAATCAGAGATAACAGGTGAGTCCCATTTGGCAGTGAGATATGGAAGTAGAAGAGTGATCTGTTATCAAAATGAATATGGCATTCAAATCAAAACTGAAGTTTGCAGAAGGAACCAGTGAAACACAATAAGAGGGAATCTTTTTTACTTCAAAGGGTCAAAATACCTTCACTTTGATGATAGCTTTAGACAGGTCTGAATCCATTTTTTTAAACCTTTATACTAAGTGCCTGCATGCTCAAAATAAATTTAGGCTGCTGGAGAACACTTGTCATTCTCCATATTGTTGGAATCATTGGCAGGTGGCTCTGACAAGGCCCTGTAGCTGTTCTTGCTGCCACAGGACTGCTCTGGCCAGCACACCCAGCCAGCCCAGGAGCTGCAGGTTAAATGGCTGTGTTTGAATCAGGAATTGAACATGTTTCTTTCTGTGTCACTACCCTAACCATCAGGCTGTGAAGTAACTTCTTTCCTTACTCAGTTCATATTTGATAAATTATGCAGAATAGGAGAGCACCCATGGAGAAGTGGAAATATTTTATCCCAGAAGGTGGGTCACTTACACGGATGTCATGGCAGGTCCAGGCTTGAGTCCTGCTCTGCTGCGTTTACAGCCACAATGAATGACCCTTTCTCACTTTCAGCATTAAAAACCAGACAAATTGGAGGGATAATGGCAATCTTTTAGGGCATTAGGTACCTGGTTTCTTTTAAAACATTTTCTTTTTTACTTGTTTGTACCATACTAATGATCAGAAGCATCTCTCAGGACTGATGCCAGAACTCGTTGCTCCACAAATAGTGATAAAAACCTTCTCTTAGTTTAGATTCAATTTACATTTTAAATCCTCTGAAGAGGGTACCCGCTTCAGAGAGATGTTCAGTATGCCTGAGAGATGGATCTCCAAAAATGACCAAATGTCTTTGATGTCTTTTAACCTGGTCATTGAGAGTCCCATGTCCACAGTGGGACAGAAGTCATTCTAAACTAGAAATACTGTTTATTTTCTTTTACTCCTCTGTGGGTGAATATTCTTCCACGACTCCACTGTTTACTCTTAAGACTGATGCCTATCAGTGCTTCAGGAGTTAAATTACCACTTGTCTCATACAGATGAAAGCAAGTTGGTTACTGATCATGGACTAGCCCTAAGTAGGCCAGCAGCATGGGCAATAGCCTCATCTTCAGGTCACATAACCTTTTCAGGCTTTTTAAAATGGTCTCCAGACCTCAGTAGATGTCTTAATTATCACTGGAAATCTCTGTAAACATAGTCAGTGCATGTTCATTTGCATATTCTCCCTTGGATGTCTCTGTCACTGGGAAATAGAATTCTGTTTTCCATCTTCTCTGCGGGTATACATTGGCTTTCTTTTCCCTTCCATGTTCTATGGTAGGAAATCTTCATTCATTGGCTCTTACCTCTTCTAGAAAGTACATCCTCCTCATGGTTGAGTACTTGCCATTGCTTTCCACATCTGGGGGCTTGTTCAGCTGTCCTTTTTGTGTGGAGGCAGGTTCCCACAGGATAACACTTCTTTTTCCTGTGAATCTTTACATGTGCATGCCACTGCTTTCAGCTGTGGCTATAAAATTTCTGCTCTCTTATTTCCCCCACCCATAAACCCTATTCCCTCTGCAAAGTTTCATTCTGTTTTGGTTGATGCTTCTCATCAAATACCTCTATCTGAAGTTCCAGCGTTTTAGATGTTATTTCTGACACTGAGTTTGACTTGCTCCTAATTCTTTTTCACTGATTAAATGGTAAGGAAAAAAAAAAGTTTCAACTTTCTGTTTTTCTTTTCATCCCTCAATGTTCGGCTCTCTGTACCGATTCAAGTCTCAGCTCTGCTGTGCCCTCAGGTGTACTTCTGAAAATCCAGCATCCTGGTGGCCACTCCTTTTGATGCAATGTGTTTGCTCTGTTTCAAGGTGCTGCTTGGCCCCTCAGATAATCATGCTTCTTTTCTTGTGGCGTCTCTTTCAGGCTGACTGCTTCCTGCATGTATCGCCTACCACCTGCTGGGTAATAATATGAGAGTACTTCATGTTTCTAAAATTAAACTCTCTTTTATTCAGAAAACTCTTTAGAGAGCTCTTGCAATTCATTTGCTGCTGCTGTAGTGGCCATGTGCAGGTAAACCAGCTCTGCAGGGCACAGGCCCAGCTCTCTCCCAGGAGCAATCCAGGTCCCACATGGGCTGCTGCCCAAGGAGCCCGCAGCTGCTCAGTGACAGATCTGCAGGACACTGCCATTTCACAGATTTCCTCTCCAGTTCAATGCTCATTGCTCCCAGGTATCACTGACTGGATTTTCAACAGCCCTCCTCTGTCTGGGATCCAGTTGGAAGAAGAGTGGCTGTACAAAAGTCACCCTGCCTTAATACACAGGAGAGTGCAGGAGGGATGCAGACCTCACTGCTGTGAACCCACAGGAGTGTGACTGATGTGATGTCCCTGATCCTGCCAGACATTCAGAGCAGGTTTACCCACTGCTGTCAAAAAATCACACTTTCAGGACTTGTATTTTGCTTCCACTTTAGTTATACACTGTGGAATGAAACAGTAACACTTGGAAGTCTAATGTTCCTATTTATACATTTAACCATTAACTAGACACGCACATACATGTGTGTGCACACACACAGAGGCTATATTAAAGACATATTACAAGAAACATTTCCAGCACAGGGATTTAGCTGTGTGAATCCCATTAACAATAATGGGAGTTGTTCCCCTAAATCCCCATGTATCTCGTTAAAATATACCTATTAGTGACAGGCTGAAGCCTACAAAACCCAGCAGTTTCCAAGTTAAAACTGAAACTTCATCATTAACTTACCCTATTGTGCCTAGGTAATGCAACACCCTTTAACTTCTCAAATTCAAAGGTGTCTTTTCTCCATTGAACTTAAAACAAATCTTGTCTTGTTAATACAATAGGTTCTGCTATAGATAGCCCACTCTGTAACTCTTGATCATGTTAGAAATGTTTTCTCTCTCAAGCAATACCATCTATGAAGGGACAGTGTTACCAAAATATCTGTAAAATCTTTAGGAGAGGTAGAATATAAAATATAAATGGACTAATGCATTTGCTAATAGCAGATCATAACACTGAAGTATGACAGTGATGAAATGTCAGCTACTGAATCATTGTTCTTGGCATTTTTTAAAATAAAGAATTCTTGATGTATAAAACACAAGTCACTCCAGATGAATGAATACCTAAGGAAACCAGATACATGAAGGAAACTTTATTTACAGTAAACTCATTTATCAATGTCATTATGACAGAAAGAAACCTTAAACCGTGTGCTCCAAGCATTCCCCAGTGCAGTTACAATGTGCATTCTAGACAAGATGAGGTTGTATCTGTGTGTGATGAAGGTCTGGACTGTCCATGGTGTTCTGCAGCCTAGAAATGATGAAGCTAAGAGTAAATGAGCTGGCTTGACTGCCCACTGTAGAGTTGCCTTTCCTGAGGGCTGTTCCTGAGTTACTGGAGAGGATGAATTTACACTAGAGCAGCATGTGTAGAGGTCTCTACTAAGGCTGTTGTGTTGTTTCTGATATGTGGAACAACCTCCCTTGCTGTTGGCTCAGGTAACTGCACTGCAGATGTAAGAGAAAACCATGCTTTTATACCTTTGATAATGGTATAACTTTCTCAGCTTTGATAGGAAGCTGAAATAAGGAGTAACAGCAAAATCAGGATCCACAGTGATATATAGTGGTGAAATACTTGGAAGATACCTGCATTAAATATCATTTTCTCTGAGTTTAGAAGCAAAGATAAAGGGATTACAGTGAACATGAGTAACAGATCCAGTAAGTCCTGCTCATTTTGAGTTGAACATTACACAAAAATAGACACCTATGCAGACCCACTTCTGTTGCTTTCAATTTTCACTGCAGTGGAAACTGTCCTTTACATCTGGGCAGAAAGCACTGGGTGAAAATATTGTCCCATGCAAAAAGAAATTACTGTAATTACACAGTATGTGTGTGTTTATTTCCCCCTTGCCTCTCTGTTTTGATACATTGCAAATAATTTTTCTGGCTATAGGGCCCTCAAATGGTCTTTGTTGACCTGTGACCAGAACTCCAGCTCTCAATAAAATGCGCTCCCTGCTAGAGCAGCACGAGTCTGTTGGGTCTGGAGGAGCTCTGGTAGAGCTTCTTCCAGTAGCTTAACCATTAACAATGAGCAGTGAAATGAGTCACACATACTTCATTTTTAATTAGAGCTGCAGCGAGCTCAAGCTTGAGATTTTTTTTGCCCACAGAGCTCAGGAGCTGAAACCAGCAGCACTCCCCTGGTCCTGGCTGTGCAGGGATTTCTGTAGAGCAACATCCTCACATTGCTGTGGATGCAAACAGTGGAGCAAAACCAACACAACATACAGATTCACAGGAGCAAGTGAGCAAAATTCCTGTTGGCTTAGTCTGGCTGGAGATGTTTTGTTTGCTCTATTTCTGATTTCCCTCTTGCATACACATACACCCCCCCCTTGCATCCAGCACCCCAACTCCCCACTCCAAACAGAAGCCCAAATAATGAACACTGGATAAAGGGGAAGTGATTCTTTATATTTGAGAGTTGCTTGTTTTAAATATATTTAGTTGATTATATTCTACACCAGCTTAACCATCTTGATACGAGGTTTTCAAGCTGGATGGAAAAATATCTCCACTGACTCCCATAGTCAGTCTAAAGCTTCCTGTATGAAACAGAGTTCTAATGAACAACCCCTGATAGGCCCCAAGACCCATTAAAAATCATAAATACCTTTAAAATGAGAAGTGCTCACCTGAACTGCAGTGCCAGCCCTTGCCAAAGCAGCACTGCTATCAACCTGCTGTGCTCATACAGATGGTGGCTTTAAAGGAAGAGGATTTCTTGGAATGTATTGGAAAGCAGGGTTGAAGACATGTGGTCTTTGGCATTCTGTTACATTTTGGTGAACAAAAATCCTCAAGAGAGAGTTGGTTCCATTTTTTATCTGGGTTGCTGTTATCTGTAGAGGGAAATCCAACTTGTTAAGCCTGTGTGCTTTGCGATGCCAGTGCCAAGCAGTTGGGTGCTGGCTGTCAGAGCCCTGGACCCAGCTCTGGTGGCCTCCATCTGCTTGGCCACAGCAGCTCTTTGCTCTCCTTCTTCCCACGTTTTATTTTGTCTCTTGTTCTGGAAGTTTCTTGGGGCAGAAGATGTGAGATTTCTGAGATGGTATCCTTAATTTCAGCAA
Source organism: Pycnonotus jocosus (assembly GCA_013400435.1). Taxonomy (NCBI): domain Eukaryota; kingdom Metazoa; phylum Chordata; class Aves; order Passeriformes; family Pycnonotidae; genus Pycnonotus; species Pycnonotus jocosus. Next base: position 142,242 of record VWYP01015986.1, on the reverse strand, counting down.
GCAGGACCGTAGTGAAGGTCATGCTGCTCATTATGTATGTGTAACACTTCATGCCCTACAATTGTTCTTTTCCACAGATGCATTAGGCAGGTAACGATTTAAGCTTCTCCTTATGATGGGCACGTTCATTTTTAGCCTGGGTTGCACTGGGATTTCTTTTGCATCCCTAGTTACTGGGTGGGAGGACAGCTTGTGATGGAACAACCAGTGCTGTAATGTTGAAAGGGTAGGAAGCAAGCTGTGCTGGGCCAAGGACCTGGGCTCTGCAGAGTGCTTCAAAGCAGCACAGAAAATACTAATCAAACAGTCAGGTGCTTCTTTCTGCAGAGCCTAAAGGCAGAATCCCTTGTTCTGGGTGCAGGCAGAGTCACGCTCCTCATGAGGTTTCTGTGGCTCGGGTTTCGATGGCTCTGGCAGTGCTTTTGCTTAGAGGGCAGAGACAGTCCTTGGTGAGAGGGGGAGCAGGGAAGAACCCTGAACCCAGGCTGGTGCCTTGCTCTTTCTCATCACTGCAGGTACTCCAGGTGTCCTGGGAGAGAAGCTGGGATGGCACACAGGCTGCGTGTGGTTGGTGATGGTTCCATTAGGGCAGGAGAAGTGGTGTGCAGACCACAGCAGGGAAGGGCATGCAGACATAGGCAAGAAGCAGCAGCTCATTCAGCTGGAGTGGAATTGGGCAGCAAAACTGTTGTCTGGACCCCTCATGGAAATAGTGCCCTGGAGTGCCAGTGGGGCACATCAGCTGGGGACATGCATTTTGCTGGACTGTGCTGGTTTAGGCTGCAGAAAATTTGATATTTCCCTCATGAAGCATAGCTTTGATAAAAGACCTCAGTTCGTAGCACTTTTCATGCAATGAGACACTGTATAACACAATTACAGAGGTAAGTGCCAATAAGAGCAGGTCAGGGTGAGGGGGCATTAATTGATACAGAAACTGGAGAAGAACAAACACAAGGATGGTTAAGACAAGGAGTTAGAGATGGAGATATCACCCTTGGTGGACAATACCCTAAAATGAGCACCCTTATGCTGTGCAATAGGCCCGTGAGGAGCACAGTGCAGTGTGGGGAAAGAAGTGCAGGAGAAAAGGTCAGTGAGGTGGGCTGGTTATAAATCCAAGAGTGATGTAGAGTTTTAAAGCTAAGTGGAATAAAAGCTTCTACGCAGAGAGGACTGTCTTTGTGCAGGAAACACACAATATCTGGTTCTGATATGGGATTACATTTTTCCCTGCCTCTCTCTTTTGCCCCCCACCTCTCTATGCACCTTATTATGATCATTGTGAGTTTTGGTAGTAAGATCCAAATTACTGAATAGCTAAAAAATTGTATTTGAGAGTATTTATATAGTAACTTGTCATTACTGTAAATTTATATGTCTTCATGTAGTTAATTTAACCTTTCTGGGAGAGAGTTGGATGGCAGCATTCAAAAAATCAGTTGGTTTTCTCCCTTCACCATGGGTTTGAATTGCTCTAATTGAAACCAGCATTATTTTGTTTGATCTTGTAATTAAACAATGTAATTTATATTAATCCATTAAATAATTTGGCTAATTGCTTTTACACTGATTGTATCTTAGCCTTTTTTCTTTTAAATTAATATTGGAACCAAGCGGTTATCTGCTGAAAACCAATAGGCCACAAGTGAAGAAAAGATCTCTTCTACTTGTGGGGATTTTATTTTTAGTTTCTCTGATAAAAGCTGTGTTACAACATAGACACAGAAGCCCTGATTTAGCCAGATGTTTAAGGATACCATTCCCCTGTTGCTCAGTAAACTTTGGGGCTTTCTTGACTCAGAGTCTAAATGATGAAAAGCCAGACTTCTGTTGGAAATTAAGCCGTTACATCTCAGGGAGGAAAAAGGTGGTCTCATACTAGCAAAAGGAATTGGTTTTATTTCTGATTCTATATCCCTGGCCTCCAGAGAACAACCTTACTTAGTTGCCCATCCTAAGCCCTGTCTGCTTGTTGTGTATGGCTGGGAATGCTCATCACTTTCCAAGGAATGGCACGAGGCAGTAGCAGCTGTAAACTATGCTCAGATGCATGGGCTTTAGGTGACTAATGAAGTACAGCAAATAATGCAGAGCAAACAGCTTTGCAATCTCTCTTGAAGTTGAAATCTATTTATATGCATTTGAGATAACATTCATTCATAGGAATACGGTTTGCAGAGATCAGGTTGTGGACTATTTGAGAACCTGAAAGGTTGGTTCTCTTGTGCTTTGAAAAATCTGTTCCCAATTCACATGCTTGGGTATAACTGGACTTGCTGAGGTTAAGATCACTGTGTAGGAATACCCAGGATGTGCATGCCCTAGTGAGAAGTTTAAAAAGGACTCACCTGTTGAAGTGAATTCTTTCTTTTTTACTTGTGGTCCCCAATTATTGCCTTCCCATATATAATTCAAACTGAGAACCTGCCTGACCATACAGGAAAGCACATATCAAAATGAGCAATGCTGAGAAATAAAAAGGTTAAGAATGTATAAACTAATTTTTCAGGATAAAATAACTTTCTTTTGGTTGTGCCAGAGTTCAGAGGTTTTTAGGAAGCTCACCTCTACCACTTGTCAGCAGCAGGCCTGTCAGGTTAAAAAAGAGGGAAAAAGTGCCAAGCAGAATGTTTGACAAAGGTAGGAGCAAAGAGCAGATGACAGAACATATGACATGATGTTTGATTTGTGATGGTTATTTTCCCTTCTCTGTTTTGTTTATTTTTTGTTGTCACTTTGAACAACCGCAGCCATGAGCTGGTTTTGTGCAGTGCAATTCCCTCCCAGGAGTTTGCTGGCTGTGGTGGAGCTGGACTGTGCCACAAGTGACATTTTGCACCATATTCATTGTTCCTGTGCTCAGTGGGGGAGGCACCTTGGTGTTGGTGGAATAGGCAATAGATTTGTATCTGAGGGAGATCCTTCAAAATGATGCTGTTCTGAGCTGTTCAGACATTTCCTTCTGAAGACAAACTTGATTTGCATCCATCTCACTGATTAGCAATCCCAGGTCCCTGTGGGCCTGGTCAGTGCTTTGCTCTGTTGCTGAGCTTGTAATTTCTAAGGCCCATAGCAGAAGGACTGCATGAGTTAAAATTTGCCATGTATTTCATGGGTGTTTATTGCTGCTTTTTGCACTGCCCTCTGATACCTCTGTGTTGGTGTTATCACAACATGCTTGAATCCCACAAATTACAATTTTCCCATCTGTCATTGCTGTTTTTCTCAAGCATTCTTATTTTTATCCCAGACAGGCAGGCTTTCCCTACTCATCCTTCTACCCATTTAAAAAAAATTTGTAGTTTTAATCTTACTAACAGCATATCTGGTAAATTTTAGTTGGATTAGACTAATTTCTTATGGCCTCATTTTGTCTTTTTATTTCTGTATTCTAGCACTAATTACTAGCGATGTGATTAATGTTCCACATACCTGGTAACTTTGTTCTTTCTGGTTTTGAGATGATGTTAATTAATCTAACTTTGAAAAAATACTTGCAGTCATGATCATGTGTCACATTTCTTATTCTTTCTGGAAAGCAAAGGCTTTTTACATAAAAGCTGAGTAATTAGAGTAATATTAGTAATTAATATTTTTGCAACTATGCTTGCAGAAACTTTTAGTTTAGATATCACTGTCAGAAGTACCGACTGCATTTAAGAGGATGACTATAAGTAAGACTTTTAAACATTTATTTTCTAAAGGATTAAAGCAGAGGCTATATTATCATTCCAATGTCTTTTCATAGGACTGTAGTGAGGGGTTGTTCAGTTCAAAGGAACAAATCCCACACTACAAACCACAAAAAACTTTACTCTTGAAAAATGTCAGGTTTGTTCAGACGAATATATATATTATACATAAAAATCTAATAAATCTAATAAATATATGAAGATGCTTTGGGATTTACTGTATTGATAGCCCTCTGTGTACAAGTATTAAGTTGCCCTAAATTGCCATGGTTTTTTTTGATTTTAGACAGGGCAGATCATCACATAATAGCAATTTTGAAGCAAATAAAGGAACAAGTACCTGGATTCAATACTTGCAGCCACATCCCTTGCTATGCTGCTGGAAGGTGATCAGATATGACAAGGATAGAGTTGTTCAGGAACAAGAAAGAATAGCAGTTACTTTCAGAACACTCTGGTTTATCTTGCAGTGTCTGGTTTTTGAGGAATCACTAATGCTCACTCTTACTGGACTTGCTAAAGTGACCTTTAAATTGCTTTACAGATATCTACTTGTGAATGCAATCTACCTCTGTACAATAGTCAATTGTCCACCCCAACTTAAACAAAACAAAAAAACCCCAGAGTGCATTTCAAAGTATTTAAAGCAAATTCCTTCAAGGATTTTTACACATGTCCTCAGCTTTGCAATAATGTCACACTTTAGACAAGGTTAGGAGTGATGTTTGCCTTGGAAAATGGCTAAAACCTTGGAAGATGAAAAGCTCTCCCCCCTCCCTTTCTAGATTATGGTAGTATATGAGATAGCACACAATTTTTATTGAACTGCACGTGTGTATATATCTCTACACATTTATGTAAGTAAACATACACCTATAAATACACACCACTCGGAATAGGATCTAACAAGAATTTATACAAAAAAATCATATACAAAAAGAGGGCAAATCTTTTTCTCTGCTCACAATTCTGATGCAGCAGCAATCTCTCTGCAGCTGGATGGGTGTCTGCCCTCTCTCCTCTCCTCAGCTGCTGATATGGTCTCCCCCAAACACACCCAGTCAGGTTAGAAAAGTGGCAGATGAAGGGCTTTTGTCCCCAGGTCACACCAGGACAACCTTGGAGTGCCCAGCCAGCAGTGCAGCCAGCACATCTGTGGGACAGTGTTCACTGACCTGTGTACCAAAATTCATGGCAGCAAAACAAGGTGGGCTTCTGGTGGATTATTGTCCCATTCATAATATTTCAGATTTACACACTTCATTCCCGGGTTAAAATCTAACTAAAATCTAACTGAAACTTCAGTGCTAATTATTCTGTAAATTAAGGTGGGCAAAGGCTTTTCCTACATTGGTGTGACACTTTGAAAAATTTTGGCATGGAACACCATTTCAAGAGAAGAAGTCTGGGTGTATGTGGCCTCATACATTTCTTCCCTCCTATGCATTATTAGAGTTCTGTATTTTTTGGAGCAGCAATATCCCAAGTGCTGTGACTGATATTTCAATGATGTTCTGACCCCCAGCCTACGGATATTAACCCAGATGAAGGATTCTGATCAATCTTTCCCCAACCTGAAGTTAGTTTCATTGTCTGCATCAACAGAGCTGACGTTAAGATCCTGCAGTGGACTCTCAACACCACTCATGGTGTGAGTTGTTAAAGCTGATGCCACTTGTTACAGAATGACTGTTGCTGTTATTTACCACTTATACAATGCTATTGTTGTTTGTGAGGCTTCGAAGGAAATACAGATCCCTGACCCTGAGGGGCCTCAATGTTGGTGATGGGGGAGCTTGGCAGAGGTGTCAAACGAGAGCCTGAAGTGAGGGGAGGTGATGTTTGTGGGAAGGATGAGTTTGAAGGTGGGTAAAGCACTGAGGAACATTTGGTTATATAAAGCTCATTTTGATAGGCCAGATTGTCAGCCTTTAAGATGAGTGTGGGCATGAGGGCTCTGTGAGGCTTCCTCTGCACAGAGGAAACTCCTTGTGATGGGAAGCAGTGTGAGCCCAGCAGGTTCCCCTTTTGGAGGGCGCTGGTGGAGTGTGCTGCCACCATCCCTGANAGCAGTGTGAGCCCAGCAGGTTCCTCTTTTTGGAGGGCCCTGCTGCTGGCATGGTCTCCTGGAAGCCTCAGGGTGACACACAAAGGTGATTGAGCTGCTGGCTGGCTCAAACATCCCCTCATGAAGTTTGGGAATACCTCAGCTTTCCTCAGCCTTGTCCTGAAGCGAGTCTGAGGGGACAAAAGGCAACCCCCAGAAGCTGCCACATTCCAGAGATAGATTGTGACATTCCAGCATCCCTTGAAGGCAAAGAGGAGAAACTCTTTTAATGAGGGGAAAAGATATACTGAACCAGACTTATGATCTGTAAAGCACAGAGACTGGAAGAGGGCAGTTATGTAACTACCTGAAAAACAATTATTCTCTCTGCAGAGAAAAATAGGCTTTTGCTGTGAATATCCAAATATCATAGGTAGAGAATCATCTTCCTCATATTCCATGGCAGAGGCAAAATGCCTGGTGCAGGGAGGATTGGACCCTGTTTGTTGTGCTGTATCTTCAGTATTGGACACAGCTGATGGTTCAGGTATCTAGCCAGGTCCCTGGATGTCAATATAACAGCAGGCATGCCCCTTGATACACAGAAAATGCAAGATAATTTAACATAGTTTGGTCAAGACATAAGGGTAGAATTAGCTACGGTCTTGCTTATATTTAATGAATGCAAAATATTTAATAATTAAAATGTCCTTGTACACTGGAAATTTGAAATTTCTCTTAAGGCAAAAGGCAGAATTAAGAGCTGGTATAAGTATACTGAATTCCACTTTTACAGTTGTGTTCACTCAGACCTGATTTTGACCCTAAATTAATCATAAGGGACTAAATTTAACTGAATATAAATGTACTTGTATATGCATGTATACATAAAAAGGCACAAAAAGGTGCAGTTAGCATAGAAAATAAAATGCAGCTAATTATTGCAGATCTTTTTAAAGTATGTTTGCAAGAGATGTGTTTTCAAAACAAGCTAAACAATAATTCATCAGCTTGTGTACCACATGCTGGCTGATGAATAAAGTCAGGAATCAGGAAGCAAATGTAAATATGGGGTCTAATTCCCAACTGCCAAATTAGAAGTATTTTGTGCCCACTTTGCACAGGTGCAAGTGAAAACATAAGTCAAAAAACAGCTGGGAATCTGGTCTCACAGTCTGTTGTACTGTTCAAATAATTGAATTCAAAGTGTAGTTACTGACTAACTAAAGCCTCTCCAACTGTATTGGTCCTCATTTCCCAACTCCAGGCCTGAGACAAGACCTGGCCATTTGAGAGGATTGCCCTTCAAGCTTATCCTTTCAATCAGAATCCGCAGGAAAAATAAAATTAAAAAATAAATTTAAAAAAAAGGCCAGTTTCTTTTAGGTGGCAGTTAATCTGTCAGGAGCAGATTCAAGTTTTGGCAAAGATCTGTGGCGAGATAAAACAAAAAAAAGCTGCCAAACAGCATTGTTAGCATGGGGAGGAGGAAGGGAGGGGAGATGACATGACTTCCCCAAGTTAAATGCCAAGCACACCTCCATCGTTTTCAACCAGGCCATGTGAAAACCAGGATATTTATAGCTGTAGTGAGTTTAAATGCTCCTTTACCCTGGGGGCAGTGTGTTCATGGCAGAAATGGATTCATAATAGCTAGTGCTAGTTTTGAGAACATCTTTATAGTTTACTTAAGTAAGTATAGCATAACATGCTAATAGCTTTTTAATAAAGCACATCTAAACAGCTGGTTTGCAGTGCCTTGTGATTTACAGCTTAGCACAGTGTTCTTATAATTTCAGCTTCATACTTTATTTTGAAATGCATTTCTTTCCTCTCTTGCCATCGTCCTCTGCATTTAAAATCTGGAAGGAATTTGGTGCCAGTTTTAGCCTGGTAACTCAATTAAGACACCACCTCTTTCTAATGGGATTTAAAAATATGTCTTCAAACCTGTTTAAATGGCTGCTGCTGAATGAAAATGGGTATTTATGGGTATCATTGTCTTGGTGGGATGCTAAGTCAGGGTTTATCTGCTAAGTCAGAAACAACATGGGTTTAAGGGGAGATGTTAATAAATATAACTGTGAGCCTGCATCATATTCAGTACCGGCCTCATCTGATTGTGGTGGGG
>VWYP01015986.1:47010-134213 GCA_013400435.1 Pycnonotus jocosus | reverse complement strand
TTTTTTTGTTTTGTTTTGTTTTTTGGGAGTTTTTTTGTGGGGTCTGGAGCATAAGCTACTAAAATAATGCAAAAATTAAAGACCGGGTCAATGTACAATTTCTGTCCTCACCCCTCTCTTCCACCCTGTAATGCAGGATCCCTGGAGCCACTCTTTGCCCTTTCCTTGTGTCTGGGGCAAAGCTGCTGGCAGACACCTGGATTAGCTGTGACAGGGCTGTTTGCTGCCGAGGAGAGCAGGAGCCTTTCCTTCCCTGGGCTTCCCCTCAGTAACCCGAGCACTGCTCTTGTATTTGAGTCCAGGAAACTTTGTGCTGCCCAGAGCACAATCTGGCTGGTGCTGCAGAGCCTGGTGAGGGGTGCTGAGGCTCCTGCTGTGCTCTGCTGCCTCCTCCAGCCTCCATCTGTCTGTGCCAACTGCCAGCTCTGCTCTTCACTGCCCACCCGGGGCTTCAGGGCACGGGCTGCTCTTTTGGGAGCATTGGGAGGGACAATCAGGGTTACCAAGACCACTGTGTTGTAGCTTCAAGTGTTTGTGGAGGTTTTTCCTGTGTAGATGACACCTGATAGGACCCTTAGCCAGAATAATCCAGCTAGATTTATTAGTGAACACTACATGGCCAGTTCTGTGTTGGCATACTCTGACTCCACAGAGATTCCCTGGATTTCACTGGCAGTTTCAATGTGAACATGCAGAACAGCACATTGGGTTACAGGGATGTGCTTAGAACGTGTGTTTTAAGTGTCTCTCTGCTCACGAGCTTGCATTGTTATTCTCCATTATTTTCCAAGGATCATAGTTTAGGCAGAGAAGTGTTCCAGAGGTTAAAACTGCATCCTTAAGGAAATGTGTCACCGGTGTAGTCATGCACTGAGTGCATAGCTGACATAGCACTCTGCTCTCTGGCTGGCTACCTTCTAATGAGATCTCTTGAAGATGTCAGCTGTTTGCATAAAATGTGAAGGAAATTTGGGATAAACAGAACGTTCAGCTTTTGTGGGTCTCTTAGCTGCATTTTCTCCTCATAGTCTTCAATTTTTAGTCAGCATTTTTCTCCCCCAGAAGTGGTCAAGCTTGTTTAAGAGAAAATTCGGTTTTACTGTCTGTATTTCTAGTGAGTCCCAGACAGCTTGATCAATTTTAATTACAGGAATGAGCAGGCTTGGTTGTAACCTTTAACTTGGTTTGTACCAGAGTGAAAATTCCACCAAGACTTCCAGAATCTTTTGGGTGTGGTGACTATGCAAAATATAGCCTACAAGGTAAAATAATGAAAAGGTTAGGAAAGACCATGGGAAAAAAATTTTCTACATCTAAGAACAAATAATTCATGTCAGTGGAAACATTTGGGAGTTCATGGCCAGAAGAGGTCACTTATAGTAGGGCACAGGTCAAGGATCAGTCCTGAGAGAATTTAGACAGTAAGAACCTTAAAGTAGGAATATCAAGTCAAGTGATAATGTTTGTCAATGACACAATCTTGTGGGGAGCAGGTTAGCATGAAGTCAAAAAATGTTAAAATTCAAAATAACTGAAATAGACAAATAAAACAGCCAGATAAGTGACTTATGGAATCTAGTTTAGAGAAATTGAAGGCAGAGAGGTTCACACAGCTACCTGGTGTCCTGTACACAGGAATTTTCTCCTACCTATGGTAGAGGGATCCTTTGTAAACTTGAAGCGTAAGGAGCAGACGTGGCTATGCCAGTTTAATCTCCAACCACACCAAGAGCAGTGAGTGGGAAATGCTGTTGTAAATCCCAAGTGACTACTCTCATGCAGGCAAAGGCTTGTTGGGAAACATCTGGACACTTGGAAGAAGCTATTGAATGACTTGCTAAGTAGAGACATCACTGTGAGTTTCTTGTGGCAAATGCATTTTCAGTGGATAGAGATCGCCATCCCTTGTGCAGAGTACTGCTGTGAAGAACGGTATAGTAAATATTCTTTACTGGATACTTTAGTAAATATCCTTTACTGGATCCTGTTCTTATGGTAAAGAGCATAATAGATCTACCATTGATATGCTTTGAAATATTTCATAATGTGTCTTTAATGGCAGCTACACGTAAATCCATTCTTCCATCACTGCTCAGATTTTCTAGTTACAAATTGACAGTTGATCTTGTGTTTTTAATTTCAAAGCTGCTATCTACTCTCTTTTATTTTTTTTTTAAACTGCCATACAGTAGGATTGAGAAATTGAGTTGGCTAGGACTGCTGAGTAACCCCATGAACTAATGAAGTAAACATTTGCAACCACTGTGACATGGAAATCATCCAGCTCTCCCTGGTGTACACCTGCAGAAACCTGTGATTCACCTCTGAGTCACTCTGCAAATGTTAGAAGGGCAGAGCTGACAGCAGTGTAGAGGGCTCACCCTGCTGCCAGTTCTCTCCTTCTCCCCTGGAATAATGACATTAATGATGCCTCCAAACGGCTCACGGGGCTGCAAAATGAGAGATCTCAAAATCCATGCAGCAGCTTGATTTCCTAATAGGATGCATTAAGTAGAACATTGCATGTTTTACAGGCTGAAGTTGATTAGAAAATAAGACTTAAAATATGTAGCTAAAGTGGTTAGAAAAATGGGTTTTGGAAGCTCAGATCAGAGCTTTACAGGAGGGTGATTAAATAAATAAAAAGTTTAAGCCTAACTGAGCAAATAATTGCACATCCTCTGAAAAGAACTGTTCACAGGGATTGATCAAATGTGAGTCACCCCAGGCACAGATGTCTTTCTAAGAATATTCCATTTAATTTTCTTAATGTACACCAAAAGCAAAGACATACTGGTGCTGATCAGTGAATGTTCTTGTTTGCATAAGGAATGGCTCTTTAAAAATAATGGAGAATGTAAAAAATCACAAATCAAGTAACCACCAAAAAAGTGATTCTGTTCCTGTTGTCTAACAGGGATAATTTCCTCTTTAACAGTCATTTACCACACTTATTACAAGATGTGGGCTTTTTTTCTCCTTGGTGTGTACTAGAAACCCACAGCACATGCTCAGAACTTAAAAGAAATGTAATCCCCATTGCAGACTTTGTTCTTAAGAGTCAATTTATCCTTTCTTTGGGAAACATCAGCCTTGGGAGATGGGCAAGAATCTGAGAATCAAAAAGTAAACACTAAATGAGCCTCATGAGGTTCTTGTGGTGTGTGATTGTCTCCTTAGGTACAGAATGGGGTTTGAGTACAAAGTGTAACAGACTGGAGGTGAAGAGGAAGGATATCTGTAGAGGGGAATCGTTCCCTGGCCACAGATATTCTGGAAAGCCTTTCCCCTTCCTGCCTTTCATATTGGTTTTTGCAAATCCATCTACAAACCACTGTCCTCTGAAGGGTATCTACAGAGGGAGGCTGCATTAATGTTACAGGTGACAGCCTGGTAGGGAAATTCTACCCTTCAAGATTTTGGCGTGTGTTCTATTTATTGCAACAAAGCCAGGATTTCACCTTTGCTGTTTCTGAAGGACAAAGAGTAATAGCAGGGAGCTTGGATTCTTCATTTCTCAGACCTCCTTCTTAGACAGGCTGTGCTGATGGAGTGAAGGTGGGTAACAAGCAAGAAACAAGACTTAACATATAAAAAAGTATCCTAAGATTCTTAGAAATGAGCTGTGTGCACAATCCTGAGAGACACAGCACCGTCCTTTTAAGGGTGCCATACAGATGTTGGGTATCTCATTGACTGGGTTATATTCCTTATTCAAACACTTATGGTTTGCTTTACTTTGCTCTTTGAGGACCAGGCTGTTAAATAAGGGAAACACAAAGGAAACACAGCTTCTCCTGTGTTCCTCTCTATCACACCCTTCATGCCTCTGCAGATTGCAGGAGGCATCTTCTCATTGCTCCCAGCAAACTGACAGTGTAGGACTGGAGTATCCATTGGATGGTTAGAGTTGGTAATAAAATAATGACTATTGAGTTTCACTTTAATGAGTGCCTGGGAACCATGACTAAATCTGCTTGTTCTTAATAGCAGAGGATACCTGACCCTCTGTCTTGAACTCTTTTATTTCATGTAACACCTAATTTCTGAAGGCAGCTGATATTTTCTCACCGCACCCTCCCTTCCCTCTTCCTCCTTCACCTTCATGTCAGGCATTCATGTACTTGCATTTGGCATTAGCTGAAATCTAATCTGAGGGGGACAGTTCAGAAATTGTCTTGCTGAAGTGCTGTGTAGGTTTTGATACATCTCTGGCATCCCTAGCATGATTGCCAGCTCTAGGATAACTGGCTAGGCCATATGAACCGTGATTTTTGAGCACCTTTCATATATATTTCACAGCTAATGTAGAAATATTCCTGATATAATAAAGAAGTCATTTTGTAATTTGGACTTCAGGAGCCATTTATGATATTCAGTAGTGTGGAGGAGAGTTAAATAATGACAAAAATGGGAGTGAATTTCCCACTTATTGGATTTCCAACCTTTGCATTCAGTTTGAATTACTTACCTTGTCATTTGGTCCCTATGCTCATATTTAATTCCTATCTATTTCCTCCTATAACTTATATTATCTATTTAAGTTCTGTTACAATCTTGGGCTGGAGAACCAAGGGGTCAGTAGAAAGTGTGACTCTGTGTGGCAAAACCAATTTGCTCTGTGATTCAGACTGAGGGGTACATTCTCCTCTGCCAGTGGAGAAACTTTCCTTTATTCAACAGCAATTTGCTTTTATTGGTGATTAACACTGTCATTTGTGATGTGTCCTTAAAATTGTTACTTTCCCATTCTCACCTCTGAAATTCTCTTTCACTTGGGTGATGTAAACCTTTGATGTGTGCTTGTATGGAAAAGGGCTTCTTATGTACAGAGGGGGTGAAGGGCATGCAGCAGCTCAAGGTAGCTGCCTAGTACTTTGAAAAATCAGACACATTATGTATCAGCAATTTCTCCTTGCAGCTGGGAAATAAATTTATAGCTTGGTATTTCTAAAAGAAAAAAATTACTAGTTCTGATTGAAGTGCTTAGCAGTGTAGACAGTTAAAGTAAACATTTTTTATAGCCACACACTTCCTTAATTTTCTTCTTTTATATTTTGGACTTCAGGAAAATGATATTTCCAAAAATGTGGAAGGATACAATTTTTTCTTTTATCTATTCAAATCAGCACCTAGAAAATGCATGAAAAATAATAAACTGACATTCAGGAAATAGAAAAGAACTAAATTCAGGTCATGTAGTAAGTGCTTACACGCCTTGAGACAAGGCAGCTACTGGAAATATATCAGAGGAAGATTATTGAGTTGTCACTTTACCTGTGGGGAAGAATCTCCCAACACCTGCTTTTTGGTGTAAACTTGCTTCTGTGAAAGGAGATGGTAGTTCTGATTGCCTTGAATCTGGTATAAACCATACATTTACACAAAACATGCAAATTGAAATGTAAATCTATTTATTTTCTCTGTCGTATCTTCACTTGTCTGTATCTCATGTCCAGCTTGCTCTGGATTTATACCTATGCTACTGAATTGAGGCAACAGATAGCATATAGATTTCAAACTTTATGAAGAATGTAGCGAGAGATGCTTTATTGAAGATCATCTTGGGTTTTTGTTGTAATTTTATATTTTTGGTTCATATTTAGAAGTGATGAATTGAGCATGGCAATTAACTCAGTTTCAAGAGGATGCAACATTACCATGCTGTTGTCACTTATTGACATAACAACTTTTGTTCAGAAGAGGCTTATTTCATTACTACCCTGGACTGTAATTTTTATTTTTCTACTAGATGAGAACTACTTTTTTTTGGGGGGGGAAGGTGGGTAAAATGCAAAGGAAATGGGGATTTAGCAGTGTCCAATCAGCAGTTAATTAGCTTCTATGTGACAGACAGCCTCAGTGTAGCCCTACTAATCCCTTCTTTGTGACTTCAGTCTAGAGTAAGGCTCAGACCTGGGTAAAAGTCAGTAACGCTGGCAGAGTTCTGTGAAATGTACACAAAGCTGCACTTGCTAAGTGTCTCTTCATGGGAATGTTCCACAAAGCTCCAAAAAGCCACATGTGTTCTTAACATCTACTGTAATTAGGTTGCAGTTTGATGACATTCTTTTTTATTTCAGAATTTAGCAATGGCACTTTCTGTTAAAATAGGAATTGGTCTTAAAAAATAAACCCACATCCATTCGGCATACTGTGAGGAAAAGAGCTGCTTGGGCTTTTTTGTAAAACCACTAAAAGTGTGATCCTTGAGAGGAAATATACCACATCCTCAGGATGCTTATCTGGAATCAAGAAAGGCATAGCCTTTATCAATGGAACTTTGGGCAGCTCTCTTGGTCTGTCTATATTTTGGTTTTCCTTCCATAAGCTGGTAATTACAACATTTCCTTTCTCCACAGGGATGTTGGGTTGTATTCAGATATTTTTCAGTGTCTTTACAAGATAGATAGGCAGGTGTGAAGTTCCTAGACTGAGATATGAAAATGCCTTTTTGTGCAGTATTACCTGAGCCCTCTGTTTTACTGATAGCAATCACACATCTAATCTGGGGAAAACAAGGCAGGTGAAAGTAATGCTGGAGCTGAGCATGCTGGTTAGGATCTGGGTTAGAAATTTGCTTTTGTTCCTTTTCTGCATTTTCATACTTCTCTTGGCCAGGCAGTTCTTAATGCATTCTTCCTTCTCAACCGTTTTTCCCAGGATGTGTGAACAGGGCTCAGGATCCTGTAAAGGACTGTCACAGGACATGACAGCTGTGGTGTGAAACATTTTCATCCCACTGCAGGAGCAGCTCTAAGTTCCAGTCAGCCAAACTCGAGCCTGTAATGTTTGGACTTGGTCCAGAGAGCTGAAGCAAGTTGGTTTCAAGCAGCTTCACGTATTTTCCCAAAGAGTTTTCCCAAGCGTATTATCTGCCGGTGCATTGTGTTTAGTGGTTAGCCTCAAAGAAATGGCTTGCCAGTGTATTCTGGCCATTCTTTTCTTGACAATGAGACCTGTGCCATTAAGTAGGTTCATATGACCTACAAATGAGACAATAAAGGCCTGAGCCCAGTACCAGGCATAACTTCAAACACACCTTTCATGCAGCAGCTCTGGCTTCTCTGGAGTCTGGGCAAGGTGGTTAAATCTTCCAGCTCCTGACTGGACCTCAGGCTATTTTTGGGCAGACAGGTTCACACTGCTAAATCACCACTTGGCCAAGCATGTTATGGTTTATAGAGAGTCTGGGAAAAGCATCAAGACCTGGAGCCAGCCTAATTTTCTCCTCAGACCTGGAACTGGCCTGGGGTGAGCCTTGTGTGGGGTTTCTTTGGGCAGCACTGGGGTTATTTTCCCAGTAATAGCTGGAAGGCCAAGTTGGGGAATCAGGGAAATCTGGTCCTGTACAACTTTAGGTCCCTTCAGTTTCTGGTATTTTGTTCCTGATCAGTTGAATTCTACAACACAAATACTAAGGACTGATCTGTGTAAAAAGCAGAAGACACTATTTTTTCCTGAAATAACCAAGAACTGAAACTTCTTGAAGATAAAATTCAGTCTTAGCCTAATTACTCTTAAATGCTGTCCATGTAGGAATAAAAAGGAAAAAAAGGTGTCAGCTTTTACAATCTTATTCATTCCATCAATTTAAAAGCTTTTTATTTGGCTTCAAAGTGAGTCTACTACTTCACAACAAAATTTCATTGTGTCCCAGATGAGTTCTGTTTAATGGAATCAAATTTCACCTTTTCTAATTATCTTTTGGAACAGACAATCTTTACAGAATAATTAGTAATAGAAGTACACAATGGATCATTGTCTTTATTACTTGCAAAGAAATTCTAGATGCTGTACTAAATCTTGAGATATGATCTCACAAAATGTAAAATATCTCACCCCCTTACCGCTAAATTATATGAAATTCAACTTAATTTTAGCACAATGGGTGTTAATTTTACTTCTTTGAGAAGACCAGCTTTAAGATGTTTTTACAGAATAACTTTCCCAATCCCAGTCTAATTAAACAAGCCTAGACATAGATGAACTTTTTGTCTTCAATTAATTTTCAAGATTTCTAAATGAAGGACTTAACATTCTTTTATTAGGGAGATAAAAACAACTGTACATTTCCTTATCTAGCTCCTAGTTTTCCTTCAAGTCATTTACATTGCAGCATTGTTTTAAAACTGCATTCCTATTCTGTTAAAATGAAGTTAGTATCCAGCCAAGTCCTGGATTTTAAAAGGTAGCTCCCACTGCACTGAATGAACACATGCAATCATAAAGGAAAACAAACAATCCTGGCACAAGGGAGAGTCATTTGGAATCTATCACCTCTTGCCCTCCGTTTTTCCCAAATGTTCTGAAAATTATTGCATATTCCTGAATTATACTCCAAAATGTATTTCACCTGCTCAAAACCAGGGAGAAATGACTTAATGAAAATATATATCTTTTAAAATCAAAATGGGCTGTTTCTCTAAGAATCAAGGTTGAAATTAACCTTCTATTGATTTAAAATTTGCCACAAAACTGGGAGAAAAAAGGAAAATGGGCTGGGTCCTCCTTGGACTGTTAGTCTTTATAATTTAATTTGTTGAGAATTTAAAATTACATTAATTGTGCTTAAATAACTGACATTATTTGACACTGCAACAACAGAGCAACGGAAATGAGTGACAAACACACAAAAGACTTTTGTTATCTTTGTTTGTCTGCCTGAATAAATCTCAACAAGTAGTTCAAAGATTTAAATTTATAGCATACTTAATCGTCATTAGACGGCCAATCCTATTGACTCTAAACTGCATTTCACTGATATTGAATAGTTTTGGCATCTGCTTCAGTTTGGCTCATCGAGAATCTGAATTTTCAAATCACTGAAATTGTGTAAAGAGAGGTCATAAAGAAGGACTGTACACAGTGTTATGCTATATATGTGTTTTTAAAATGTTTCTTTTCCTTTCTCTTTCAAAAGCTGTTTATTTATATTATTTGAATACCACAGTGCTCTTCAGAAACGCAACCTGTGATGAGGAAAACTAATAAAGGCTCTCAGTTTGGAAAGTAATGAACTCTTTTGAGACTTACCTTACTTGCAAGAATTGGTGCATTTTCAGTTTACAGCACCACTCACCAGAAAAAAGCGAGGTTGAACTTCCCCATTTTCTAAAAAGGCATTACATCCTGACCCAGAGATTCCTTGGACCGCAGCATGAGGAACCTCTCTAAAACAAAGTGAGTTGGCTGAACCCAGCCAGTCATACCCGTGTGTGTGACTGCAGTGAGATATGCAGACATTCTGCTGGACTTTGCTATCAGATGGCCATGTACATCCAAAATGCCTTTTGTACATCCATGTACCTGTAATTGTACAGGAATCATCCTTAGCTAGAAACTGTCTGGCAGCAAAAGCCTCTTACCACCAATGTCCGAGATGAAGGGAAAATACAAACACCAAACCCTCTTCAGGATGTATCATTAACTGGTTCCTTTTGTGAAAATCTCACTAAATATGCTTTAAACTCTAGAGTGAAAGAAAATGTGTGTTTTATTTGCTAAACTCAGGCAATTTAATTGAAATTATTTTAAAATTTATAATGAATTTTCACAGCTTTTTGCATGAAAAAGAATTAATAAAATTAGATTGCTGTCAACATTTATTTTTGCAGTTTTTAAACAGTTTGAAGGGGGTTTGGCTTAGTTTTGGCTTTTTTTATCTGAAGTTATAAAACACTTTCTCTAAAATTTACTTAAATTTCGTGTAAAATACCTATGGCTTTGTGGAAAAATGGGAAAACTTAATTTTGAAGTGATGTGATTCTTCTCTTCAGCACCACTTCAGTCTGTCAGTTTATCAATCATTTATTGACATAGCACTATGTACCAAACACCAATGAGTACAACAAATACCCAGTGATACCAAATAAAGGTGTTTTCTAGACAATATTATTTATCTCTATCACAGAATCAGTGGATCCTCACACGCTGTCAGCTTTACTGCACTGTGGGCTTGAAACTACACAAACCTTCCCAAGAGTTCTGAGGGACAGGATGTGTAATTATTAGTCAGCCACACAAGCCCTCAGTCTGGAATTTATTCAGTCTTGTCCTTCTTTCCAGCCCTACTGGTATGGAAATGCTCAAGCCAGCACAGCATCCTAAAAGAACAAGGTCAGGATCTACCAGACAAAGAGATTTACCTCAACTAAAATATTCTGTGCTCTTTTATATAAAATTAATAGCCAAAATCTTTAATTTTCCTTATTCCAGAGCAGAAAGAGGTTGATATCAAAACCAGCCTGAGAAGCTGAGGGACATCTGTGTATTCAAATGTCTAGGGGATTGACGTTCTTAAGTTCTTTAGTGACATTTACTTTAATTATTGTATCTGTATGGTCTGACTCTGAGCCATTTACAACAGCAGCTATGTAAAACTCAATGAAAATATTGAATTTAGTGGAGCTTTCAATAGAAATGAAATATTTTGGCCCATCTGGACTGAACACTGATATTTGGTGGGTACAGCTTGCTTTTACTGTTGACAGTTTAAACAATCAGCTGGACTACATTATTTGACACCAATGTCTCTTTATGATTGTTTATGAGATTAAAAAACCCAAGATATTCTCCTTCAGGTTTAGCAATTCCATCCCTCACTGGTGCAGGTGAAGACTCTCTTGTCTTGTTTGAAAAAATAAAGCTGCTCCACAAAGACTTCCTGTGATTTCATGGCAAATGAACACTTTAGCCTTAGTGTAAGAAGCGACACAACTGCAAAATCACACATACTGAAAATACATTTTCAATTTTCCTACACCTGGCAGCGGATAGAAAGGCTTAAAATATGGCACATGTCTTCCTGCAGCTCCCATGCAGATTTCCACAGATTTCCTATCTTACCTTTATGGGAGGATTTAGGCAGAAAAACACAATGAAAGGCCAGTAGTAGCCTAAATTTTTGGACAGAAAGAGGAATACAAGTGTTGTGTTTTCGTTATTTTGCACCCTTCTCCAATAATCCCAAACAAACCATTCATTGCCATTTGCAGGAAAAATCCAAATTCCATTATTCTCAGCAAATCCAAAATGCAGAGGTTTGGCCTTTCTGTTCCTAGGAGAATGACAGATTTTGTCATGATATTCTGGTTTTTGATGGGCCAAAATCCCCTGAGATAAGCAACTTCCAGCATCTGCAAGTGGAGCAGAACTGGGACCTTAACCCTTGATCTTTGTATTGGCATTTGAAAGGATTTCCCTTTGAACAGCACAACTGAAGGCCCAGCTGGATGCTGAGCAATCATTTCCTTCTGATGATGTAAATAAATAAGTAAAATGTAACACTGGGTTGAAAAAAATAACTTGCTAGTCCTGGTAATTCATGACTGTCTCGTTATTTAATTTGTCATATAGTACTAAGGGTGTGCCCGAGTGGCTGATGTCTTTGCCATGCTTTAAAAAGGGAAATAATAGTCGAGAGCACTACTGCTTTCTTTCGAGTGTAGCAGTGTGCTATTAAGCCGATAGGATCAGTAAACTTCCTAAAGCCTGCAGAATGAATTGATGTTTTTCAAAGACTTGTTTAGGAAAACAAGGGAAGCAGATGTTCATAGACTTTTAAGCAGGGGGAAAAAGAGAGGAGGAAGAGAGAAAACTCTCAACAAGGGATTATTCCTTTGTCAGTTCCATTCTGACAAGAAAAGAGAATGTGCACTGATGATGTTTTGCTTTTGTTTAAATACATGTTTGTGCTATGCTTGTTGAGTGGGGGAAAGAAAATCTCTCATGCCAGTAGGATGCAACAACCAATGGACAATTTATAAAGTGATCAATTACAGACAGAGACTCCTTTACAGCTTCAGTTTGTCTATTTCAGCCTTCAAATACAACAGGTAGAAACATGCAGAGATAGATGATTACTGATGAGTGTAGTGAGGAAAAAGAAGTCATCACCTATAGAGTGAGATTTTTCCTTGCTTAATATATATATAAAAAAAATCTTTGGTGAGGATGTATGTATCTGACTGTTACAAGGGATTTCATCCTTGGTGTTTTGATTTGAGAACTCTTGTTTTTGTTCCTTTTAGCTAAAAAGGGACCCTATGGACATTTGTTTCTCTGAGAGGAGCAGATAGAATTTATAGGAGAGTCAAACAGATTCTTTGCACTTAACAAACACCGCAAAACTGATGGAAATTTGAATGAGATAGGATTAAATTGGCATAGAGGTCTATATTAATTTTCAAAAGACTTTCTATTAGCATAACTTCAAAAAAGTTCTAGTAGGAGTCCAAAATTGATCTGTAGTGTTTTATAACTTATTTTTAATGAATTATTTTCTCTCTTGAGAAGAGACATTTTCTGTCTTATGAGCAAGATAAGTGGAATGGAGGTGTAGTGAAGAGCTAGAGCAGCCATGAGAAGAAATGAGCAGAGGTTGGCCATGATGGGTCAGGTTTAACAAGATAAGCCTCTCACCATCAGAACAACTTTTCCCCATGGAGGAAGTGGGCTAAAACGTGTTTTTACATGCATCTTGACTGACATCTCTATGTAAGAGATTTTTGTGATAATATCAGGGAACTGGATTTGAAGACCCAAGGTGGCATTTCCAGGTCAGTTTTCAAAATTTGTTTTGCTCCCACTTTATTTTCAGTCTCCATTTGCACGTTTGCAGTTGAACTTTATCAATACAAATGTTCACAGAGTAAACACTGGGCTCCAACATTTGCATTTTTCTGAAATTAACTGTGGCCTGCTTAGTTAAGTATTAGACAGCATGCTTGGCATTGCATGAGATTATATTAAAAGAAGACAAGATACAAGGTTGGCTGGACTTTGGGTTTCATGCACTATAAATGTTTCTGTCTAATCAAAGGTATTTGTGCAAATCAGGTCTTTTTTGCAGGAGATGTCTGCTCACAAAAGTGATGGCCACCTATTCCTGATGCAGATCTGCCCCTCCATACTGGCACTGCAGTTTGTGTGAATATGTTGAGGGTGAGAAGGCAGCATGCTCAGACACAGAGCTTGCCAGACTCAAAATAATAACAGATAGTGAGAGATGTTTTAATGGAAGATCCACTCCCAAGCTGGTTTGTTGTGATGTCCCCACAGTGGGCAGCTCAGGGCTGGGAGGAGATGCTGGTGTGGGGTTTATGGGAGGCTGGTTAGCAGTGCAGAGACATTTTGCAATTTATTTACCTTAATCACTTGGATTTGCCATGAAAGTGACTCAAGGTCTCAGTCCATACCATGCCACTTCTGAAGCCCTGTTAATCTCCAATAAGACCTGCTAGGACTCTCTGCCCTTGTGTGTGTCATGTAGATATGTTTGTCATTAACCTGATTTAGCTCTCTGAGAGGTGTATGGGAAGACTCCCTGGTTAAAAAGGAAACTTGTAGCATCATTTATGGTCTGGAGACCCTTTCTTATGGGGCTGTAGTGTTCAGTGCCTGATTCTCTTCTGCCTCATATCTTGTGTTGATATTAGTTTGGGCTGGTACACAGAATTGTGCTTTTCTGATTTAGAAGTATTTTCTACTCTCACAGCAAAGGTGCAAGAATCTGCACAAGGAGCAGAGCAAGAAAGCAGTTTTAGCTTAATGTAAGGACATTTGTACAAGTTGGGATGCTTAGAAACAGAGAGGGGTCCTGTAAATTTCAAATGAAAGGATATTAACTGATTTTATGTAGTATAGATATTTACAGATATAAATATGTTTACAGCTCTTTAGTCTTCATTTTGAATGAAAGTTTTTCTAATTTACATGAGTATAACAAAGAAATAATTTTGTCCATGTTGTTGGGGATTTTTAACCTTGCCTAATCTATACTGCCAAGAGGGAATTGGCATAAATACATAGTTGAATTAAAATTGAGACTGTGCAGCAGAGGAGTTAACATGTATTAGATTTAGGGCCAGATTCTGACACATTTTCTCTAGTAGATATGTGGGGTTTTTGCTCTGTAAGTAACTGAAAAAGCAGGATCAACAAAAAAAGTACAGCTTTCAGAAATCCCCAGAAATTCCTAATGTTTATACTTCTGTAGTCATGTCTGTGTATAACTCAAATTCCATCCAAAAATTCCCTTCTTTTTAGTTTTGCTCAGGAAGGAGGATTTCACAGAATTGTATTTGTAAGTAGTTTTAATTCCAGGAGAGTTTTTGCTGTAAAACTCTGAAGAGCCTATTATGCCTCTGCCCTGTCTAAAGCAATGTAGAGTGAAGCTGTTCCAGTATGAGTAATGATGTGTCAGACTAATTATTTTGACTAGCTGGGCATCCTCTGAGCTTGCTGGATCTTGAATACCGCAGCTACTTAGGGTTTCATGCCCCTGCACTCCAAATGCAGTGGTTGCTTCTAAGTGTTGCTTTTATTTCATTTCGCTTTGCACCTTTTGTTACATTTTTGTTCCTCAGTGTTTGTCAACAGTATATTTAGAGACACTGTGGAAGTGCCGAGTGCTCACAATCAGTGTCTAACACTTAAAGAACACTATTTTGTATGGGACAACCTGCTGTTAGTTTGAATATCAAGTATGCCATTTACATTTTGGTGGATAGTTCAGAAATTTGATGTTTGCCAAATATGAAGCGTTGAAGAACACTCCATGTGCTGGATTAGTTCACTGTTGTGATCTCCTTCACAATGAGCAGCCATCTAATAAAATTTTGTATGCACAGATTTACATGACTGCATTACCCTATCTTGTAGGTGACAGTTTAAATGTGCGATAAAAGTCTTTAAATTCCTTTATTGTTTTTATCAGATGGGCAGAAGATCTGTCAGAAAAGAAAACCAAAAGACAATATTTGCCTCCAGCTGTTAAAAAATACTTATAAATCCACTGTAGCATATGGATTCTAAAATAGTTGGCACAACCATATGTGTGTTTAACCTATTTTGTGGAAGTTTATTGTAAACTATGTTTAAAAACACTTGATGTATGCCACAAGTAAAACTTTATGATGTTGTAGGCAGTAGTAAAAATAATGGAATAAATCTCCATAAGAAGTTGTTGCCAGGAAGTTTGTCTTGCCTTGCAGTGGGACATGTGGGTTCCACCAGAGGAGTCCAGTAATCTGTGCAAAAGCAGTGATTTGTGGAAACACTGTTAACATCCTGTTTACCCTGCAAATATCTCCTCATCCGTGAGTTTTGTAGCCCAGCCCAGAGTACCTTGCAGACTGGTACCCCCTACCCTGCATAAAACATAATAAACAGAGTTGGTAGCGGTGAGATTTGGTACAAAATAAGGAGCTTTAATTAATTTTAAATGGTGCTTTTCAGAGTGTCAAAAGCTCAGCCCACTGAAGTGGAAAAGGGGGTTAGAGTGGCGAGAGCCTGGCAACA
Organism: Pycnonotus jocosus; assembly: GCA_013400435.1. NCBI lineage: Eukaryota > Metazoa > Chordata > Aves > Passeriformes > Pycnonotidae > Pycnonotus > Pycnonotus jocosus. Next base: position 118,910 of record VWYP01015986.1, on the reverse strand, counting down.
CAGCTAATCTAGGCACTCCCAGCAAACTCATTCCGAAAGCTGACATCAGTGCATCGGCATCTCGAGGTAGAGCTGCCTGGGGACAGCCGGGAACAGCCCCTGCAGACAGACCTGCCAGGGGTCTGTGGCAGCTTCTGTGACAAGAGTGCATTGTCACAGCACCCTGGGCATTTGGAAATAACCCAGACACAGCGGGGGATTGGTGCTTGGTGCACATAAACCAGCCTCATGGAGATGGAGGCGGTAGGAATACATGCATGGACTAGACACAAAACTGTGGATCGTGCCTTCTGTCATCAGATGTCAGGGCAGTCCCACTGCAGCAAACTGTTGCTCTGCTTCCCCAAGGTATTCAGGTGGTGATTTTGAAATCAGTGCTTACATGGTTACTTAAAAGAGAGGGACTGTGCCGTGCAATATTCTAGTGCATAAAGAAAAATGTGTTTTGAGTAGTTAGTTTTGATTGCTTAAAAGATAAGCTAAATAGTTTTTTGAACTTCCTTTATAGAGAGTTTGTTCTTCTGCAGGTCATTCTGGGATCGGTTTTCTAAATGTTAATAGTTATAAACACAAATACCATTAAATAAGCTATCAAATATTGGTGGATTTTGTTTTCTATTTTCTCTTATCCTGTTAAGAGTAGCAAAGGTATGTTTATCTATCCAGCTTTGTTTCTCTTTAAATTAGTGGCAGAACTCCTATTGATTTCCACATATTGTTGCCACAGCACACAAGGTGAATTTGTATTTAATATATGTTAGACTTAGACAAAAAAGTCTAGAATATGAACCTGGTGCTGAAATGGCTGTGCAAGCCTTCAGCTAAAAAATCCTCTCAGACTCTGGTTTTACTAGGCCTCAGATAATGCCCCTTAAAATTAAGCTGGCACTTCATAATAAGTTCTTACTCATTCATTATTTACAAAGTAGGAAAAAGAAAACCTCAGCACTATTTGCTGAGTACCAGTCAGATGACCCACAGACAACAGAAGCTTGCAGTTTTAATAAGGTAGATAATTCCTTTTTATAAATGTAATCTCTCATCTCAGCCACTGGAGCAGAGCAGCTTCAAATTTGTCTTCTGAACTTCTGCACAAAGTGATTTTCTACAATTTTCAGTTGTATCCCCAGCTACATTCATGCCCAATTTTGTATTTCAAGTTTGATCCATTGAAGAGGCCTAATGTGATGTTGTTATTAAGAAGCACACAAGCCTAGAATGGAACTACTCATATTCTTAAAAAGTCTATATCTCAGTTCTGCCTTGAGTGGATCCCCTGTCTGCTCTGCCCTTTGTGGAATGAGGTGAGGGTATGTTGTTTCAAATCTAATTACCATCCTTATGAGATGTAGGAAGCTCTCCAGAGCTCCTGTTCATATTTCGTTTACTGACACCCACCCCAGCCACCTCCCGCAAAAGACGTCACCTCCACCCAAAAAAGTGAAAAACCCCAAACAAAAAAACCCCAACAACAACCGAAAGATACCCACACCCCACTCCCCCAAAACTCAGAATTTCCACAGGAAGGCAAGCCATCATTTCACTGACAAGGATGTTTCTGAGTGTCCATCTCCTGCATGAAGCTGGTGGCAGATTGGGAAGTGATGCTGGCCTTGGGCACGAGTGGTGTGTGCCACCAAGGAACTTCCTGCTAATGGCTGACACCTGGTCCCAAAGGAACCTCTACTGAGACCTGAGTAATCCCCCCCAGCATCTGTGTCAGGGCCATGCTTGCATGCTTATCTGGCGATATATTTTTTTTAGGATGTAGAAGTTGAATGCAGGCAGTCCTGCTAAAGCTGAAGTAGCTCCTGAGGTGCTACCATGGAATGTACTCACTCAGGAGGCATGAAATGCATGCCCCTCACTGGCCCTGTGACCTGACTTGGCCAAATCCTGCATTTTACACTTTGGGTAGGCCTCTCTTAGGGCCACTGCCCTCCTGCATAGCACTGTACTCCTGTTTCCCCTCCTTGTTTTCCTGTAGAAACCCTTCTCCTCCCAGTCACTCAGAAAGGATGGAGGAACTCTCTTTTCTGCCTGTAGCAATGCCTGCTCGTTTAGAGATTTTGTCTGGTTGATGCACTGTCAGCCTCCCTGTGACCACATATATATTGTGTAAGAGGTGACAGCAAATTTGGTTCTGTGTAAGTAATGAAACAGTTTTATCCTAATATACATTGTTTCCTATCAATCTCTTCCAGATATAATTGTTTACTGGATAATAGACAAAAAAAGTTTAGATTATAGACTGGTTTTAACCGAAAGCTTTCAAGGGGACAACATCGGGTGAGATGGATTTTGGCACAAAGGATAAACAGCCCCCAAGAAATACGCTGGCTCGAGTTTTTGTTTGCTTATGGTATGTCTTGGAAGTGCAAGTTTTGCTTCTGTGGTGGGATACCTTTACTGGGAAAGCTTATCTTCTCATGGCTGTGTTCTGTCACTGCACCATGGCTTATCTTCCCTTTGCAATCAAATGTTTTGAGCTGTGTCAGATGAAATTTCATTGTCCTAGGGTGAATATTTGTCTTAGGAGATCAAGACTAGGCTGTGTATTAAATAGATGTAATCTGCATTCTAGATCTACACTACACAGAAATAGACCATTGTTGCAGTTTCTCTGCATATCAGTGCTGTGAAGGTGGAACAGGAAATATACACAAACCCAGGCTGAATGAAATCCCTACTGGGTAGCCACAGCATAGAATGTGTGTTATTTTTAGCATTCATTCACATCATACAGTGACAGAGCAGTCACTGGCAATTATAGCAGGCTCTGGAAACCTATTGCTTACTTGAAAATATGTTAAATCCAAAAATATCCACAGACCTATTGGATGAATTTAGCTTTTGCTGCTAACATCAATTGCCTCCCACCTTCATTTTCAAATCTATCCTTGGTTTCTCTAACATACCTAATATAATGATGTTAAAAAAACCCATTGTTTACGTATCTTGCTTTTTCTTTTTTTTTTTTTCTTTCATGTGCTTGCCTTTGACTGAAAAAAATCTTGACCATAAGCACATTCCAGTCTTCTAATGAGTGCCAGGAAAGACACAGTCTCGTGGTTAAAACACAGGACTGGAGAATGAACAGACAGAGGTCTGGTACTAGCTGGGCTCTGGCACAAATTTGAGGTAAATAACTTTCTCTCTCCATGACTCAATGCTTGCCAAGAAAAAAAAAAAAAAAAAAAAAAAAAAAAAAAAAAAAAAAAAAAAAGTGGGTTGANAAAAAAAAAAAGGTGTGTGTGTGAGAGCCTTTTGTCAGTGGCAAACATATTTTGAGATTGTTAAGTATAAAGATTATATTCTTTTGGAAACATTTCAGAAAAGAGCAGAGACACTGAGGAGGCTTTCTGTATGTCTAGAGGTTCATTCAAAATTTTCCCAGACACTCCAAATTCTTGCAACAGGCAGTTAGGAAGGGATGCTTTTTCCAAGGGATTTATTTAACAATAAAGTTGCTCTTTAAATATTCATGTATTATTTAGGACAGAACTTTAGATTTTTGCCAAGATAATATATTTTCCTTTCTTACTCTATGGATGCAAGTGAAAAGGGAGGAGTGGAGGACAGGAAATTGAGGTGTCTTTTATCCCTGGAATTAGTTTATTTTCAAATTTTATGCAGTGATTTGACTTGCTATTTATTTCATTGAGTGTAGTTTGTTCATCAGCGGTGGTTCTGCATTGTAGAAACACTATGCCACTCAGATAATTGAGATAATTAAATCACAGTGAGATAATTTTATCTTCATTTTAATTCTGTGCACCACTCACAGATCTTAATTTAACAACATATTCAGATGAAAGATTTCTAACTCGAGATACCTGTGGTGATGTAAGGAATAAGAACCATTTCAGGATTATTTCCTTGTTTGCTTGCACAAGGCAGATGCTTTGCTGAAGTTTAGCAGCAGCAAAGCTGATACTGAGGAGCACTGTGCTCTAGATCTGCAAGTCCCCCAATGGTCTGAACCAAGATGCAAAGCTCTTTTAGCCCAGGGGTGTAGCTGACTCTATCACAGCAGGTTCTGCCATGAGAGGGTGACAAAGTTGCTCTGGGTTCATGTGGGGCAACAGTTTTTTTGCATTTTGAAGTAACAAAAATTCATTTCTCTGTGTCTATGTCTTTCTGTAGTATTTAGGTATTCTGTTGTGTTCTTAAAGTGTGAAGGAAAAGTGGAGAAGAGAAATGGGGGCGTTCAGTGACACATCAGCAACTCTAGATCCCTTATAATTTCAACTATACATTAATTATGGCAAGAGAGGCAATTTTATGCACGAGTGCAAATCTTATGCAAGAGAATATATTTTGTCATTAACTGGATGGAAAATTTTGTCACTATGAGCAATTTTTGCTAAAAATAAATAAATCCATTTTGTAACCAAATGCATTTATTTAGAAACAAGGGACGTCTGTCTGATTGGGAGGGAGTGGGTGTCTTGAGAAAGAGGTGATTCAGAACTCCTTAGATCTATTCTTGGTTCTGCTTCTGATTCATTATTGGTTGGATCTCAGACCAGTGGAAAATGGGCCAAACTTTCTGTGACCTATAACGAATCACATCAAAATAAAAGTCATGTTTTAGGCAAAGAATTTCTTAACCTGTCATGCTTACAAGAATTCTGATGCAAGAAATATGATGTGCTATTTCTCCAGTCCCTTTCCTCTGACCATTTGATTCTGGGCATGCTGTGCACCTTCCATATTTGCTTCTATTGCTCAATCAACACAAAAGTATTTTTCTAAAATCTGGGACTCTAAATATACAATGAATAGCAGCACATACTTATATATAGATAGTATGCCCAGAACTTCTTTTCTTTTTTCTTTTTGAGGGAGCAAATCTGGAGCTGAGGATGTCCATTTTTGCATCAAAATTCTGATTACAATTTTGCCAAAAGTCTTAATTATGTTTCTTTTTTATTTTTTTTAATAGTTATGAGTCCTTTTAAACAACTAAGAGATTCTACACGTAGACAATGAAAATAATTGTGTACTCATGCAGTCTCTTACCCACTTTAGGCATTTTCACTGCCTTTCCTTTAGGATGACAGAAAGTAGAAGAGCTTTTCTAGGTTATCAAATTCAGCCCCTAGTGTTCACTGGAAGCCTATAATCAAATAACAGATTAGAAAATTTTGGAGTCTATTATCACAGTCCCAAATAAGCTTTCCATACCAAACTTCAGGTCTGCAGTGAAAACCCAGAGCCAGAACCATAATGTGTTGCTACAAAAGAGCAACAACAAAAAAATTAAGTTAATTCTAATGCTTTAGTTCCTTGCAATATGAGAGAATAAAGCTTTCAAATAGAGCACTTATTTGGCAAAACTACCTTTTTTGGGTGTTCTGCCCAGAGCTTGAAGGTTGTGAGATAACTAGAGGGCAAACCTATTTCCAGACTGCACCACAAGGCTGCCTTCCAGCAGCAAAGAAACACTGAACGTTTACCTTTCATTCTGGGAAATACTTCCAGAAGATGGGAGAGGGTAACTTAATGTGATGTATACATCTCATCATTGCAGATGGGATTTTTTTGTGTATTTCAATTTCAATTAAATAGTATGGAAGCAATTCTCAAAGGGCACCATGTTCTTGTTGCATGTATAGCATAATGCTACTAAAAATTGGAATAACTGAATCAATCAAATGTATAAATAGGTATCTCCTTTACCCATCTGCACAGCTACAATGTGTTTAATGTATTAATTAAAACTTTCAGCCAAAAGAAAAATGAAGCTTGAACACTAATCTGAAAACATTCTTTTTTAACATGTCAGGAGTGTGCTGTACAAAACAACGTCCTTAACAACTTAATAAGTAAGTGAGAAACATTGCAGTGGGTAGTGGATCTTCAATGCTAACAGTTATTGCAAATGATTGATAAGAAAAAAAAGAGAGTCTAAATCTCTCAAAATGTGAGCACTTAGTTGTTGCTGAGTAAAGGATACAGATCTGAAACCTGCTCTAGATTAGGGGAGAGAGACAGGGAAAGGTTAGGAGTCCTACTTTTAGCTCTAATGCAAAATCAAACATCTGCTCTTTCAACAAAGAAATTTGCAGATAGTGATAGGGGCTACATATCTAAATCCTTTCTACGTTCATGTGAGCATACATTTCACAAGGTGCATTTGAGGTACATTTAATTAGAGCTACAGTAGTATAAATGTATTTGAAGGTGTTCCAATATGCTGACTTATTTTAGTTTTACTTCCCGTGAAATGCTATGCACTGGCAGAATTTTCCTTCCCACTCCTGGGAAAATGAGGACACTTCCCTGATACAGTTGTTATTGAGGTAACTGAGCACAATTTGTCTCAGTGTAGATAAGCAAAACTATTTACTCATGCACTAGAATTTTCTGTCCTGCAGGTGTTAGCATTTAGTGATGATAACTCTGATGAGCAGCACTGTCTGCCAAGAAATTATCTCCTTGTATCGTACATCTACAACTCCTCGGAAAATTAATTTGACACATGGAATGCAAATACATTACTGGCCTTTAAACTTTTCTGTGTGGCTTTGGAGGTCTAGAAATGTATATCCCATATCTCCTAGCTGACGGCCTTTGTTATCAAGAGATTTTCTGAGATGTGACTACTTCCAATTGCAAGCCCCATTTCTGGAACTGAACTTCTCCTCAGCTAAGTCTCAAATTAGGATGTAACCAGCAATAAATGGTGTGTAGAAAACTAATGTAACAGGGAGTCCAAAACACATGAGGTGTCAGGTAACCCTAACATTACTAGGGCACAGGCTGGACTCTGGAAGACAGCTCTATTCCATGAGGATTGGGAAGCCCAGGATAGAATGTAAAGAAACCTTTGAAAAGTCCTCCCCACATTGTTGTGATATCACAAGACTGACAAGTGGGGGACCAGTTGTGGGCATGCTATGAAACCCCACTACATCATTCTTGTTTTGAAAACTAACATTGTTCCATATTATCAGAATGCAATGTTCAAATGGGACTGCAGACCACCATTGAGATCTCCAAACTGAGTTGGTCATTGTTTGGACAGTCCATGCCCCACAGAATCTTATCCTGGGATGTGATCATGACAAATTAAACTTAAATGTCTCCTATCATGGATATAGTCAGGACTGCAAGATAAAATATGGAGAAACTTTGTGTCCCTCCCTGCAGTGTGGAAGCTTCATGAAAAATCAGGAAATCTCAAAATGAAAACTTCAAAGCATAAGGAACTCTCAGCTGTCTTAGTTGTTTTTGGGGGGTTTTTTTGGTGTTTTTTTTTAGTTGGTTGCTTGTTTGGCTGGTTTTTTTAACAGAAATAAAAGCACATGTTCTTCAAATATAAGGGCTATGAACTTTAAAAAATAATGAGCTAAGGTTCTTCTGTAACCAAATAACTTCAGGAGTTAGGGATTTTTGAGGATCTCTAAACAACATAAGACTGCAATCAGTACAAAAGATGAGGCAATTCAGGTCTGGATAGGCTAACAAGGTTTGACCTACTCCTGCTGTTCATGCCTTGCCATTAATTTGGGTGTCACTGTGCTCATCACTAATAGATATTTGAGTAGTGGTTCATGAAAAATAACTAAGAATTTTTTATATCCTCAGCAGTCTGTACAGGAGATGCAAACAAGAAGCAGAACATTGTATTTAATCTACTTCTGTAGTGCTCACACTGAACCTTTAGTAAATTATCCAGCCGACTACATTTTCCTCAACAGTAATATTTGAAAATTATTTATCATTATATACATAGTGATTCCCCATCTGGTATAATTTATAATACTGATTTTTTAAAAATTACTGAATAATCATGTGTTTTGTTTGTAAAACTGTTTAGCAAACATTCATTATAGCTAACTTTTTTTTTTTTGCCACAGCACATTAAAGATTCAGGACTAAGCCTTCAGCTGGTGTAAGCTGATCTGGCTTCCAGTGTAGTCAATTCTCTAACTTTGTGAAGACTTTCAGTTGTAGCCAAGAGAAGAATAAGAAAGTCAGTGCAGCCCTTGTATCTGTCTTATTGATCAGACCTTAATTGCACCAAGAAACAAAATGTTTTAAAAATTCTTTTGTTTGGGCCAGAGCAGTTTATGAAAAATGGCTATACTATACTGCGCAGAGAGAGTTTGTACATATGCTAGGGGGATGGGTGCAGAGCTAAACAAAACCATTAATCTAAAAAGGATACTTTAATTGAAACTGAGCAAAAAGTGGAAAATTATTTATCCAAACAAACTTTGCATCCCATAAAGGTGTGGGTACATAAAGCACGCAAGCCCATTGCTTATTAGATTATTTCAGGCCTTCACAAGCTGTTTGCTTACTCCAATAGCAACTTGTTGATAATAGGAAGCCTTTTGTGAGAAACGGCCTAAAAAACAAAGGAAAGCGTCAGATTTAGTAAAGTGTCTAAAGAAAGTCTTAAAATGACACCCACGCTACGAAGGGAAGACCAAATTTGCTTTTTCTGAAGGGAATTTGTGTTTGTCAGGAAGGGCTCCTGGCGGCTTTGTTTCCAGGCCTTGATGTGTGACCAGGAGCCTCCAGGCCTCCCGTCACCCCTGGCCTTGTTCTGCCACCGCGCTGCCCACCCATACCGACACCGCAGGGGGAAGGGTTTCAGAGGAGCCGGAATCAAAAGCGGAGGGAGGAAAAAAAGTGCTTTTCAGGGTCTGATGTGTGGGAATCAAATGAGAGGCCTAGCTGAAATCCGGTCGCCAGGCAACCATAGTGATATGCTGAGGGAATATCATTAAAGTTGGAAACTAAGCAGTCGCTCTGAATTAGCAAACCTGACTGCCGTGGGGATGATGCGCCAGAGCCACCTCAGCCCCAAGCGCCGTTTCTGCACGTAAAGGGGGGAAAATAGCAGCTGATTTGTGGAGTTTTTCATAAAAAATAGACAATGGCTGTCCAGACACGGAGTTGGTGGTGAAATATGGTAACTGCCAGGCTTGCAGCTGGCCCTCTGACACAAGATTAATAAGTTGCCGTTTCCTAGCCGACCACAACCTAGTGGGAACTATCCGGCATTTTTCCATGGATTGTGGGTAACAGCCTTCCCGCAAGCTGGCCTACTTTACTGCTCTGCTTTCTGAGGATCTCCCAAAGTGCAGTAAACATCTGTGCCTGCAACGAGGTCAGCGGACACGGTGTCCGGCAGCCGCCACCTGAGCGGCCCAGCCCCACGCACAGACCCCAGGGCTGGGCTTGACCCGCCACACATCCACTGGGAAGGCGCCCATGGCTGTGGGTTAAGCACTTCACAAAGTTTTGCTGCAACTGGAGCAGGGAGGGGGCGGCGGGGGACTGGGTTCGGAAATGACAATGTGACAAGAGAGCGGGAGCGAACCTATTGAATTAGATTTAGGCTGCGCTGAATATTATCATTGACACGAACAAGCAAAGCTTATCTGCTCTTGCCTTCTTGAAAGGTTTAATGAAATTGAATTGCCAACCTCTGTATTTTACCACCATTTGGCTGAAGTGGCTCAGAGGCATACATGATCGCTTAAAAGGAAGCCAGGTTGAGTCAAACTGCAAAGCGTATGTATGCATTTTTGACAGCAACGTCTCAAACACACTGTGACATGGCATAACATTTAGAGGTAATTTGATTACAGGCACTGTGTAATGCAAATCAGACTTCCCCAAACATGTTAATTTTTTATCACAATAGCTCACCAACACAGTCAAGTTCGGTTTAAGTTATTGTCAAGCTACATTTTATATTATATTTAGGCTTTGTAATATAATTGCATGCACTTGCCCACAAATTATAAAGAGCTAGAAGTTCAGTGAATCCCCTGGGTTCTTTCTTTCTAGGTTTAATTTTAAATGATGATATGACAAAAATCTTTCTTTACATTATACAGATGGTAGAAGAGAATAATTTGAATGTTTCTTTAGGGGTAGAAATTTGGAAGGGACAAGTTGCAACTCAAATTCATAGATTATTTTCAGTAGGAAAAAGAGTGAATGCATTTGTGTCTTTAAGCTTCGCTATGATCAATTTATTCACTTACGGCCACATGCAGCTGAGCTGCAAATAATTTTAGATATTAATTTTGTTGGTATGTAGGCAGGAGCTGTCAGAGTAACTCTGCATGTAAATGTGCAAGGTCTGAACTTTCTGTTTCTGGATTTTCTTCTGTCCTTCTGTGCAGTGCTGGCGAAACAGGTTCCTTCTTTTTTGTCTCAATTTCCCCAGCTTTATAAAGTACATTTAGATCTGCAAATGAAAAATATCACAAGAATGATATTTGAATGATAATGTCAGCCTGGGGAGCATATCCTTAAATTTTGAGCTTCTGTTTTTAGAAATTGCTTCATGGAACAATATCATTCTGATGATTCAGAGCTAATGAAACTTTCAGTGGTGACAGGGTCCTGCAGGTAGGATCTATCTCTAAAGCTGGAGCACAACATTATTCCCTGCATGCAATGTCTGTCAGATACCAACCAAAAGACTCAGCACTGGCAGGTGGTTGCCAGCAATGTCCTATGTAAGCGGCACTGGAAATCAGCCTGCTTTGAGGCAGCATTGAAATGTCTTACTTGGAGGAATAGGAGAAAATGATGAGAAGTGGAGAGATGGTCTGGCACGGTTAGGTGAGGTTTGATCAACCCTGTGAATTCAGAATGCAAACTCCAGAAATGAAGCAGAGCTGAGAATAATCAGGGAGAAATCCAGATGATGAGCACCCCAGGTGACAGTAGAAACTGAGTATGTAGTCATTTACCCTTGCTTAAAAGGCAAGGTATCCTTCTTAATGTGTTTGCTATAGCTATAAAAAGAGTTTTAGCATCTACAAGCCATGATTATTCCTTTCCAGTACATGTGTCAAGGACTCCTTTTGAACATGTGTAAAGATGCTAATAAAAGAAGCATCCCCCATTCAGTAATGAAGAGGAACCCAAAACATAAACACCAGTGAAGGCTTATATCAGGTAATCATTTCCTGCACATCAACTGATCTACCTCAATCTTCCATGCATGCTTTTAGCTTTTGAAAAATGTGAAGTAATTCGTGTTGGCTTAGCCCTCTGCTCTGAGTGAAAGAAAGGAATTAGCTAATTCCAGTTACCTGAGCCACCAGCTCAGAGCACATGCACAGACAGTTACCATGAATCAGAGATCGTCCAATAACCACTTTGTACATGAATATCCAGAGTTTATATGAAACAAACCCACTCAGTTATAATGAGAGAGGACAAGTAGCCTCGGGCTTTGCATCTACAGAAACATTAGTGCTGTTTGCTGCCTCTGTGTCTTTTTGGGTCAGTGTAGCTTTTGCATTTTCTCTGATTCTTTATATAATCTCCAGCACTTTCAGAACACACATTTCTCTTGTGAGATTTACCTGGCCTGGAGTGAGGAGAGAAGCTTAACAACATGGGTGTCTTTTATTTATAAGAGCATTCCTCTCACGATCTCCACCTGTCACAGATGTGAGGATTAAAAACAGCTCTGTTTCTTGTACATATTACTCTCTTATGTCCCAGTGATTCTCGGCCCCGTGGATACATAGAAAATGGGTTTTCCAAGAGCCTGAATATAGTTGCCTTTAATTCACTAATATCTTTCACATCTTCATGGCCATGAAAACATTCCTAATCTGTCATTAAGATTTACTTATACTCTATGCTCTAAATCATTTGGAGCTACAAGGTTTTAGGTATTTTAATAGTGAAATAAAGTAAAGAGACAATATTTTTCAGTCACAACAATAATGCTTCATATTAAGTGTGGTGTATAATTTTGAGCAACAAATGAATGTTTCCAACAAATAAATTGTTTTAGCAGTCCCATGTATGTTCTTTCAACCGATGCCACCTCTCAAGCCCCTCTGGTCCTACAGGATCTCTTGATACTTCACCACTCTTTGACATAGTTGGCTGTTACTATGGCAAAGTCACTGTCCTGTTTTTAACTGCTCACTCTGCAGCTTTTCTGGTTTCATTGGTTCCTGGAGTCATTTGGAATCTTTCTGCAAGGAAGGTGCTTGTCTGCCTTGCTGTGTGACAGAGGGAGAGGAAAGGGTGAGGCTCAGAGAACTCACTGGTTCTTGGTGTTAACAAGAAGCTGATGTGATCTGTGAGTGTTCTTCAATAAGTGATGAAGGGGACATGTAAGCACAAGAACACATCTTCTTGTTACCAGTGTGTACCTTCCTTGATATCAGATGTCTGTATTACTACTCCTCCTATTGTAACCTAGGACTGTGATTGTAAGCTGAATGTTCTTTATCTATTTAGTAGTCTTATATAATCAAGTATCTGGAAAAGTAGAGGAGCCTCAAGAAACAGTGTCCTCTAGTCTTGAACTGAACTGTCCTGCAGTTTTGCTTCACATTTTTAGGCAAAATAGTACAAAAAATCATAGCAGTGCTTTGGGTGCTATTCTGAATCTGCAGGAGGGGTAGCAGAGAGTGCCAGTTCAGGTACTGTATGAAACAGTGGGCACAGGATAAGATCTTTGATTTTTCTGATCAGATACTTTCTGATAGAAAATAACACCCCTTGGTTTTTATTAGTTCTGAGAGTTTTCTGTGTAAGCATAGGAAATCAGTAGGAGGGTGGCTAAAATCTCTTGCCTCTACTAATGTTGCCATAGAGTTTTCTGTGACAACAAAACCCACAGCCATCTACATTGGAGCTGGAAAATTCTCCAGGTGATCTTTGTCCCTTGAAATATTTTGTTCAGATTTTCAAGTGACACATAAAAAACCCCAAACTGCTTAGCAAATAATTGAGTAAACCCAATGCCCTGTGCAGGAGGTAATAGATATATATGTGTGTTCAATCAATAGCCCAATTTTTATTGTTGTCAAAAGTGTGTTCACTTTGCAAATGCCAACTTTTGAAACATAGAGAGTAGGTTTTTGCCAAGGAGGAGCTGTTGGATTGACTGACCGAATTTATCTCTGCAACACATTTTTAATAAAATTGCAACCCTTCCATAGATCAAATATATGACAAGAATGTGACGCTGCAGAAGAAGTAGTCTGGGTTTCATGAGAAAATTACTGGACACACAGTTCAGAGGAATTACCTCATGATTGGCTTGGCCTGTTCCTGCTCCAAGTGCTGTGGTAAAGGCTAATTCCCCGTGCTCCTGCTTTTCTTGGCCACCATTGCAGTGTGCCTTGGGCCAGCAAATTTGGTCTATAAGTAGATGTGATTTAACCCTTATGGTTTATTTTCTGCTTGGCTGTCAGCTAATGGCAAAAGGCCAAATGCTAACAACCATGATGGCTGAGCAGCTGGATGTGCGTGCATGACATCTCAAAAATTACTGACATACTGTCCCCATCACTGCAGTGTGTTGAGCTCTTCCTGTTTGACTGGTGTGGTGGCACAAGCAAGATTAGCAACCTCAGGAAGAGCACAGGGCTAAGGTTTTTTTATTTTATCTCAATGTTGCTGAGTAGGGCAACTGCTGAAGTAAACATTCTTTCTAAATGATAAATAATTCAGCACTTTTTCTCTTTAATTATAACTATAGAATTTTGGAAGGATTTCTTCTGCTTATTTCCCTCACCTACTGTATTCTGCTTGTTGAATTCCTGCAGATTCTTACTAAAGAGAAGGAAGACAAATTTTTCTTGGAGGTAGAATTTACCCATCATAGAATCAGTAATGAACAGGAGAGAGAACTGTCTGCTATCACATGAAAATTAAAAATATTGTATGCAATAATTCTGGAAGCTTGGTGTTTGGTTGGTAGAAATTGAGTGAAATTTGAGGAAGTGAGATTACTTCTGTAAAACTAACAAATGCAGTAGCCTACACAACTTTCTATGTGCAAGAAAAGAAATCCTTTATGTTTCATTTTATTTTAGGCAAGCAAGTGGTTTTGCTGTCAGCACCACTTGTAGCAGCATAATGAAAATGAATAATTTTAAACAAACCCTCAAATACTCTCTACTTTGTGTTAGGATTATGCAACTGAGAGAGAATAGTAACTTCTTAACAAAAAGAAGCAATATGTGACATTCTGTCTGTCAGCGCTGGTGAAGTGGAATACACAAGCTTATTTAAAATTGAGTTTTACTTCACGTAATGATAAAATAATAAAGGAAAAAGAAGTGGCTTAGAGTATAATGATCCCAAAGCACCCAAGCAAGGAATGTTATAGAATCACTGAGGAAGAATATATGCAAACATCCTGTGAAGGATAACACATCTTGACATGAGTTGTCTCTAAATTATTCTTGATGTTGTGGAAGTAGACACTGAGGAATCCCACAAAGACTGGTAAACATATGACATTACTCCTGTGTAAATTGGAAAGGATCAGGCCATGTATGAGATGCACAGTCTTCTTTTGGTACTAGATTAATGTGTCTAAATTCAAGCAGGATAGAGAAATTTTTAAAAACACTTAATGTTAGCACTTCTGCTGACCTAAATGAGAGAAGAGCTTGGACAGCACTGAAGACTTTAGAAAATCCTGAGTTTTGTGTACAGGTTATCAAATCCTTAACTGTGCACTATATCAGCCTTCCAATTTTAAAATTGATTAATGATTTGTTTAACAGATCAGACTGAAAACCCTTTGAAGCTTATGGAAAAAGTTCTGATGATTTTAGAGAGCTTTGAATCAATTTTGGAATCAATTTTGTTTTGAATGAACTTGGTTGTTTTGTGCAAAATAGTCAGGCAAAGGGGATTAGAACCGAATGTGTTAATTGGTACCAGTTACACCTTTTTAAATTTATGGCATTCAGAGTGGAATTCTTTTTGCTTTGAAATTTAAAATAATCATAGAGGTTTTTCTGAGATACAGATACAGACTGGATTCAGCATTTTTGCACTGCACACAGTCTTTATAATTTATTCCACCACTTCTGATGTTATTGAGGGACATGCAACCTCAGAGGAACATTTCTCCACGTAGATGGATATTATTGAGCCTGAAATAGAAGTTAACTTCAGGAAATGTGTTTTGTGGTTCACAGAGTGTAATTCAGTGCAACACATCTGGCTATAACTTGATTTCTTTTCCCGCATATTTTGGATTTTTGTGCTCGGTTGTGATGTGAGCAGAGGGAGGAGAGACTAGGCAAAATGTGTTTCCTGGACTTGCAGTACTGCTGTGTGCAGCAATCCCGTCCTGCCTATCATTCCCAGGCTGGCCTCAGCCTCATGGTATACTGCCAAATTAATGCCAAGAAAACTGTTGTTATTCTTGGTCTTACTACCTGTGAAATTCAATATCGGGCTGGTAAGGATCCAATTTCACCTAATCCAGAAAGGAAACCATGATGCCACTTAGGTGGACTTTGCAAAACACTCTGGGTAGAAGAAGGATCTGCCAAAGCCTCTTCTTGCTTCAATCTCTACAAATAAAGAACCAACTTCTGTAGGAGTGCCATGTAAAAGGCTCAGTGCTTACTTGGCTTACACACTAAGAACAGATGCTTAATATTGACTAGATACATTTGCTTTTATTGGAATTACATTACTGTGTATTCATGCAACTTCCCCAAAAGAGATATTTTCCCCCTTTGTGTTGTGTTTAAATATTTTCCAGTTAATAATCTCATAATACTCCTTACAAAGGAAAATAATTTCATAGCAGAATAGACACATCGTGAAGATATCATGTCTTACAGGAGGACTGGTCCTTCATTAGTGCCGCAGTGGAATTCAGGTTTGCTAACAAAGCAGAATGTGCCCACGATATTAATGTAGTGTGATCGGCCACTTGATGGGGGAATAATTCATAGGCAAGCACTAACAAGGCTTTGACTGAGCTTTGCTCACCCTTTTAAAGGAAGACAGGGCTGTTGTTTTGGGGTTCAGTCCTGGTCCTTCTGAAGGCATGAGGATTATATTGTCTCTTTGAGGTGTGTAACAATGAGAGCACTGCCTCTTCCTGACAGGCCCTGTGCTATGCCTCTGTTAGAAAACAGAGCTCAGAGGTCTACCAAAAAGCCCACTGTGCCTGGAAATATCAGACAATGAAAAACTGAATTAATAGAATCTGACACAGTTTTACTTTAGCTGCATGTTTTTCCTTACTTAAATATATTTTTCCTTCTCTTGTCAACAGATTACTTGGTGCTCTTTTCAGAAACAGAAAAGTTGCAAACCAAAACAAAAGCTCTAAAGATATTGGGTTAAGGATTTTTTTCTTTTCCCTTTAATTCTGTGTTAAAAAAAAAAAAGATACCACACGAGCTGTCAGACAGTCTGAAGCGCTGCTGGCAGAGTTAAGAAAGTGGTTCTCTGACAAAAGAAGCCTGGTTGCCTTTGACTATCCATTTGAACGTGCAGACCTGCTTGCAAGCCCAAACTAGAATTCTTGTCCAAATTTTGGGAGTGCTTGGATTCTGCTTTTTGGGGTTGATCTTGTATTGACGCATGAATTAGTAACTAAATTGGTACCTACATCTGTCTCTCCATGCAAAATACTTGGAGTGCTTGAAGCTAGAGTTTTGATCTTGGATTATGGAGTATCTCACTTGGACATAATAAAGTTGTTGGGTCTCTTATTCCAGAAACATACTGGCCCCAGCTGAATGCTCAGTTGCTGGGCTCAAGGCTTCTGTTTGGAGATGCAGGCTCAGGCAAAGGGAATTTACTCAATTTTTAGTACTCAGCTGGTACTGTCTAGGATGAAACTCCAAATCTCCTGGCATGTTTTGCAGCTGACTTCAGCCTGGCTAGGTTTTTCGCTGTCTCATATTTTTGTGCTGACCAAAGAGCTGCTCACCTGGAAATGGAGTAGGCAAAAGTTCCCTTTCATGTTTTGGATTCTGTGTGTTTCTAAGGCATATTCTTAGCCTGGGTTCAGTGAGTTATGAACTGTTGAACAGTGCAGAATATCTCTGGCACCAGCTATGGTGGTCTGTACTCAGATCTCCCTTTCTTTTTCCAGAAACCCCTGCAAACAGAGTCTGGAAACCAAACAAAATCCACCAGTCAGACAAGACGGAGAATCCTGTGGCAATAGCAGTAGTAGAGCAATTATGGTAAGCCTTTAACTAGCTACAGACTGAACATTTTACATTCCTAAATCTGCCATAATGCAAAATAATCTGTTTATATTAGGAAAGACATTGCATTCTGCTCACTCATCCCTTCCCAGGCTTGTCTGCACAGAACTAGGTTTCCATAACTCATAATAGGAAAACACACAGTTGTCAAAACCTTAAGACTTGGCTTCTTTTCTTAATATTACCCCAGCTGCACTTTCTTCATAGCCAAAGGGTCTCTTATTGCTCCTTTAAGGAAGAGACATATTGAGATAATCTGGAGCTTGGTGCTCATCCCATGAGCCACAGGATCCCCCCTCAGCTGCTGGACTCTCTTCCCAGTTATCACACGTGGCCTTGAAGCTGTTTTCCTCAGCAGCACCTGATAGAGTTCAGACATTCTGGCCTTACAGGCAGTCCACTCACCCTGCTTTGGTGCCATTCTGTCTGCGGCTTACAAGTGACTTCTGCTGATGCCTGTTGGGATCTGACACCGGAGGCCTCCAAGTCAGGAACATCTCTGCTTTCTTCCCAGCCCTAGTTAAACAAGACCATTTTAGCAGGTGACCATTCCACCTGATGGATGCCATAATGCAGGTCAGATTTAATACTTCCAATAAATTGATTTTAGAATTAAATTTAGCAGTAACATTTCACTAATGAAGTGCCCACTTGCAGAGTTCCAAGCACAGTGCAGGAATTTAGTGGGTCTTTTTATAACCACGGGCTTGCCTCTAACTACAGTTATAAATAGCTGAATTCTTATCTGGTTAAAGGGAGTTGGATTGTGCCCTGAACTAGATGCCAAGTTTCAAGAGCTTTCAGAAATCGGATTTAGATCAGATGAAGCTTTAAGAAGCTAGATGTTTGGATGAACCACATGTTTTCAAAAAAACCCCAAACCTTCTCACTTTTTTTTTTTTCCCTTATAATCTTCTAATATCACAAATTCATTGCTGGCTGTCTTCTATATGAAGCAGGGTAATGTATGCATGAATAGCTTTAAGCTTGTGACTGGTTCCATTGAAGGGTTAAATTTTTGTGCCTTGTTAAGTTCTCTGTATTTGCCCTTCCAGAGCCCAATCCCACATTCCTGAGCAGCCAAATTTCCCCTGGAAGTCAGTGGGAAGTTTTCAGGTGCATAGCAATGGACTACAAAGCAGAGATTCTTGAGAAACAGGGGACTCACCATTTTCAAACAAAAATCGAGTCACCTTGAAAGCAACCTCTGTGCTCTGTCTCAGCCAGAACCACTGAAAAAAACCCTTCATTTGTATTTATCCTCTAACACTGAGTGAAACAAGCATTGCATACCCATCAAAGAAAACACTTAAAAATACATTTAAAAATGCCTAAACTTGGAATGTTCAAATGTTTTTGTCCCTTCTCTTCAGTGAGGCACATTTATTTTAATATATGCCATTAGGCAATTATTACAAGTTGTTGCAAGTAGTATTTATTTAAGTGAAAAGCAGAGTTCCCTTCTATTTCTCTCCCTATTTCCCCTCTGTGATTCCCAGTTTCAGCTCTTTCCCCAAACTCATTTGGGCAGGGTGCCTGTGAGCAGCACCGAATATAAAGAAAGGAAGCGGCCCAAGTGTAAGTTTCCTTTGCCTTATGCCCCATATTATTCCTTATTTGTTGTGCTAATTCAGCAGCGTAATTCCCAAATACAACCTCCTCGAATTGTTTTGATGAGAACTGCAAACTCGGTGCAGACTATTTTTAATGAGCTGTGCAACCCAAAGAGTCACAAATTCATGGCGTGAAGGCTCCATGCACCAACTGTTTAATAATATGGCCGGATGTTGAGGTCCCACTACTGTTTTAAAAAAGTTAATAATTTCTGCGATGTGATTAAAATTTGTTTCTCAGACCATGAAGCGGAGTGTGCAAGTTGAGCAGCCGGGCACCCGTGTCCTTTGTCCCCGCGCCTTTGGGGACGATGTGGTAGTGCCCTCTAGTGCCACATCCCGACAAGCATCCCACGGAGCACAATGCAGGACTTTGTTCCACTTCCTGACGATTTCTTTCGGACTCTATTTTGGGACGAAATTGATTTATGTCTAAATATTTCCAAAGCTAACATCTAGTGAAGGCGTCGCAGTCCGAAAAAATAATACGTTTTTCCATACTTTTTAGAATCAGTGGGAGTTTTTTCACCTTTCAACTACTCTATTAACAAATGAGCTGTGGTTAAACGTTTCAAAGAAGCAGAATTTTTATTTTTGCTCTTCTGCGTTTACTTGTGCCAGCAGGGTTTTGCATGGTTGAAGCCTTACAAAGTCAGTAGTTGGAGGCTTCATCCAGTTCCCAGGGAATTTAGTACCCAAGTTCTCATTAGACTTCCACAGGAGCAGGATTGGGTTCACTGAATAGTCATACACAATTAAAAGATAAACAGTCAGCCTGAAATGTTACCGAAACTTTTAGCTTCCTCTGCTCAGGAAACAGGGGCATTCAGAAATGTTCAGGGGAAAAAAAAAAAAAAAAAAGTAGAGAAATCTATGCTAATTGTAGAAAATTTCAGAACACGCACAAAATATCTATACATTTGTTGGTGTCAAAGAATAATTTCTCTCTGTGTACTCCTACACACATTTTATCATCTCTTTGTGACCATAACAATAACATATTGGAATAAGACCAAATCAGTGACCTGCTTCATTCAGGAACTGGCTGGTTTTTGGCATTTTTCTGTAGCAATGAAATCAGTGAACTATAGTTTGCCTACAATGTACAGGGGATTTTGTGCATGTCATAGTACACACTATTAATATAGCAATTTTTTTTCATATATTCTGTAATGAGAATAGATCCACCATTGTTAATGCTGTAGTTTGTGGTCTGAGTACTCCTGCTGTTTCTGTTAGTCATATTGAAACAGCACCAAGGAGCCTTATTCAGAGCCAGAGGTGCTTGGTGCTGTATAAATATGGAAAAAAAAAAAAAAAGGAAAGAGCAGAATCTGTAAAGTTAGTTAGTTTCTTTCTTGAATATTTAGTTTCATTTAAATATCAAACTTCCTGAGCCATAAACAAACAAAAGTCATCCTGTTAACTGATGCATTAAAGAGGTTAGATCCTGTATTTCTTCTGTGATGGGGAGGGGGGCGAAAGGGGAAGTGATGCTATTGACCTATATAAGTGCTATTCAAAGTGAGCAAAAGTTAGCCTAAGAAAAGCTGAAATGTTCTGCGTGATCCTCTTCACATGGAAAGGTCAGGAGGTGGAGAGTGAAAATCAGGAGAAAAAGATGTGATTAAAATGAGGTTTTATTTTTGTTTCAGGTTAGGGGAGTGGGAGCTGATTGAACATATTAGACATGAGAGCTGAGTGAGAGACACATCCCTCAGTGCCAGGGTTATCCATGTAACCCAAAGACCCTTTTTATTTAAAAAGCTATTGCTTGTGATCTTTTCCAAAGAGGGAATCAATAAATGCCCACCAAAGTTACTCTTTTGGTCAAAATGATAAATGAACATTGAAGTACTATAAATTGGTAGCAACCAGAGCAGTGATCCTGGAATTCAACAAGAAAACCAATAAGAGCAAACCAACACTGAGACCCTCCTGGCTCTGCCATTGCTGCTGTAATCCTTAGAAATGACCCAAATATTTGGCATGAAGTGATTTTAAAAAAAGAAAATAAGTTAATTGTTTTGCATATTTTCCCCCCTCATCAGATTTAGACCTTAAAATAACAAGTCCTGTCTCCTTCCAATGTCAATAGTTTGTATGTGCAGTGAGCCCTCAACACAGTCATCATTGCCTGTGCAATGATGCACAGCACAGTGCACAGCATCTGGAGTCAGCCCTGATACCTGCCTGCACAGAGGCTTTTGGCAACACAGGAGGTGGGAGCAGGCACCTCCAGTATCCTCCAGTACCCTCCTGTGCTCTGGGAATGCTCCTCCCAGAATCCTCTCGAATTCTGTTCCTGAGTTACAAACAGTCCCGGTGATCCACAGACTGTGCTACCACCAAATCCAGCAAACACAGGGCAAAGCACATCATTTTCCCATGTACCATTACCCAGAGAAATAACTCCTTGTGTTTCCTGGATATCGCTATACCTTAGCTTAGAACATGCTGATTTTCATACAAAATAAGTAGACACCCCCAAATTATAAAAGTTGCTCTTTATTCCTTTGCTCTTTTGACTTCTAAAAAACCAATCTGTATTTCCAGCCAGGTTTTCATTTAAAATAACCCTCTCATTCAAAACTTCACCTGTAACTTTATCCCAGTGGTAACTCTTACCTGCCATACTAGCCCTAGGCCCTTGTAGCACTTGACATCATCTCTTGGACAGGTTACAGAGCCTATTGAGACAGTTGTTAGAAGCAGATTTACTCTGCAATGTGGAGCCAACCACAGAAGAAAATTAGTGCATTTATCTGTCAGCATTAGGCTAGATTATCAATCCAGTACACTAGTCACAGGATCTAGTTTTTCTTTCTCTGGGGAAGTGAAATTGATATAGTGGTAGGCAGTAAAGGTGCCAGTTATAAACAGGACATTAGCATGAGAAAGTAGGAAAATGGCTACTTTTGGGCAACAATCCTTTTTTACATTTAAGTATAAATTTGACAAGTAGGTTTTCTTCCATGTAAGTAGACTTTCTAAAAAGAATGTCAAAATTCCTTCCTTCAAGCCTTTTAGCTTTGTTTTTCCTGCAAATGAACTTCTGAATTCTGTTCTGATTTTGAAAAATGTGCAAAATCCCTCTCTCTCTCTCTCTCTCTCTCTTTCTTAAAAACTAAAGTTGTGATAATCAACCTCAAGATTTTGAAAAGACCAAAAGTTTTCCCAATCAGGCAAGCCTCTGTATGACAATGAGAAAATTAGCCCAATTTTCCTGGTCATACATCATCCATGACCAAATTGCAACTTTTTGAGGAATAAGACTGCAGTAACATACAGATGTCCCCATCCCAAATCACTGCCCTGTTTGTTGGATGCTGGACAAATACCCTCCTGAACAGCTAACAAAGATTTTGTTCTGAGGAACAGCAAACTCAGTTTGGTGATTGCTGCGGTTTAGGTTTTTTGCCACACCTGCAAAGCATTCTATTGCCAAGCCCAGCCAACCCATTGCTATTCCCATTATCCACCCACAAATGAACATGCTGCATGAGAAAATAACACAGTTGCTCCCTACAGTTACATTCCATTGTATATGGATGAGTATGAACTGCATGAGATTAGATTTTATATAAACAAGTAGTGAATAGTAATCCTTTGCCCCTAAATCTCCCTATTTTGTCCCTAAAAAGGGTTCCCAAGTGCTTTTATGGTCTTGGGCCATCATATTTAGAATATATTTTGTTTTATTCTTCGTGGGTCCTGGTAGAGTGGCTGCTGAGAAATGCAGCACTGCCATAAGCAGCAGGATGCCTGGGGTTGACAGAGGTGTCAGTCTGGGATCAGTCCTCTGCACAGTCTGGTGTGTCCTGCTGCCTGCTGTGCTCTGGAGGAGCCTCTCCTGAGTGCAAAGGTCTTGAGCAGAACTAGATTTTGTCTCAGGCAGGTAGAGCGGTGCTGCAGGTTTTGCTGCACTCCATATATGAAGCAAGCACCACGTCTGGTGGGATTTCTAAACAAGGCTGTTGTTTCTCAACACATATTAAAAACAATATCCCAAGAAGCTGAAAAAAAATTAAGACATTTCAGACTATGATGTTGGATGCATAATACCCATGGAGTTTCAAAGACCCTAAGGCCTTTGCTTCCTTTTGTCCTTCTTCCTTATCTAATTTTATATGAAAAGTAAGACTTGCCCTTATATTCCTAGGTCTGTTCAATTTATAAGGGATTGTTCTGGTTGCTGGTACCATAGTCCTGGCTAAAATGTGAACCTCAAGAAACACCACTTAATCCCAAAAAGTGATTTTTTTAAAAAAGTTTTTTCTACTTTTGGCTTAAGTAGTTAAAGAATTTCCTGTAGAAAATATATCAGCTTTTTTCCATGCTGGTTTAAAATTTGCCACACAGAAGTGCCTGAGGTTAAAGGTTTAAAAACTTAAAAAACTTTAAAACTAATCGAGGTTTAAAATCGATTCCCACGAATGACTGGGTCACCTAAATCTGTTTCTTGCTATTAACAGAAGGTGAAAGCAAATTCATATTTAAATTTCTGCCATAATTTAGCGTTAAAAATCACTGATCCTTCTTTTGCATATTTCACTAGCAGTATAAGTGAGGTTGTTTGCACCAGTTAACATCAGTGACAGGTAACAGTGCATCAAGGTCAGGCCCCAGCTTCTGTAGGCCTCTTGAGAGATGTTTTTTGCTTTAGAAAAAAAAATACTCACTTTTTCTTCAAATAGTGCAGTAAGAATAACCATTTCCCTGCATGTGGTTGGAACTAGATGATCTTTCAGGTCCCTTCCAACCTAAACCATTCTAAAATTCTGTGAATGCATTTTCCTGGCCCATTTTCCTACTATACCCCCAATGGCAAAGAGGACAGAAAATGAGTGGGTTTTTTCTATGAGGGGAGCACTTGATTTGCACAGGGCAGCAGTGCTCTGGCACATGCTGCCCATGTTCCTGGTGTGTAGGCTCTTTGCTGCTCACCACCTGCTCTCTGCCTTTCCAGAAACTGAGTTGGAACTCCTGGTAAATTGACTCTGGTTGAAAATTCAGAGCTTTTTACTCTATTACTCTTTGTTGCATGCAAGTGTTGTTTCATAGACTACCACCACCCTCTTCCCTCTCCCTCAGCAAGGAAAAAGTGTTGTGTTGGACAAGCACAGGTCAATGTTGCTCTGTCTGTAGCTCTAATACTTTGGTTTTGGGTCTGCTCCAAGGTTCTTGTGCCCTAAAACTACTGCTGCAGGAGAACTAGTGGGAAAATGGAATTGCCTCAGCATCTGAGGCTGATTCCTTGGCCTGCAACAACCAGTGAGAGCAAAAAGCTGCTCACAGAGGAGAAAGGAAAGGAGCACATGTGGCATGAGAACAGGGATGCTGCCTATAGCAGAAGAGAGGCAGAAAGTCTAAAGTACTGGAAATAATGAATTTCATCTTCTTCCTGCTGTTGTGCTTGGGTTAAACTGCAGAGAATCATTGTCAGTTACTTTTCCCTGTGTTGAGCATCCAGGTGTGTGTGTGTGTGTGTGTGTGTGAGCAAGCAGTCAGTGCCCAGCAGGTCTGTACTCCTGGCAGGGAGCTCAGACAGGCTGGGGAGGATGGGCAGGTTTATGGGGTCTGTATGAGCTCATGGTGGGATGGTCAAGGCCTCTGTGAACGTCTCGTTTCAGAGGAGGTTTCCTGTGGCTCGTTACATTCCTGCTGTGAAGGCTCCCCTGATTTAGATACGTGCCCCTACAGATGCAGTCTGTTGGTGATGGAAAATAGCCTGAGGCAAACTGTGGATCCTTACCTGTCTCTGCTATAACTTCTTACTTTGGGAAATTCCCTGCTAGACCACTCCTGAGCTCAGAAACCGTGTACATGTTTGGGCAGAGGTAGAGATTCCAACTTTTACTTTCAGGGCCTTAGGAACTCTCCTGGACATCAGCAGACTCTGCCAGCTTATGGAAGACCTCTTCATTTCTGTGCAAGAGGAGTAGCAGTCTGTACTGCCAGGCTTTTGGTCCTTCTTCAGCTGGGAAGGGCAGTCATTTGAAGGAAGGAGTTGTCTTTGCTTTTAATACTAGCATAGAAAAATGAATTTATTTTTCAAGACTTTGACAGGTAAAAGACTGCAGAGCAGGTAAAGGCTAACAAGGTCCCTGTCTACTGCCTAGTACTGCTGCAGTAAAACTTAACAAGAAAACCTCCTGGTAAGGCACAAGGGACCCTGTGGTGCTGTTTGACATGGGAAATGCTTCCAAATTGTTGCACAATTTTTTTTGAATGTTTTGCTTTTGTTTTGCGTGTAAGAAGAAAAATCCTAGAAGCAACTTAAGAAGAATCTGTGCACAAATCTTAGTTTCTCTCCCTCACCAGGTGAACCTTCTCCGTGTCTTTCACTGCCCCAGCAACAAAATGGTGTCTTTCAGCAAAGTGAAAGACAGCTTTTCTTTCATTAACAAGCTGCCACAGACTCAGTCCAAACTCTTCATATAGAATTCCTGTATTTTCATTGTCCTACACTGTGCTTTTCATAGGCAACTTATATATACATATATATATATACATATATATATATATGTGGCAGTATTATTAGGTAGGAAGCCAAGCCAGAGTGGCTTTGCTCCATCTTTTCCCCAGCAGGAAGTTCAGGATCGCTTTCCTGAAATCAAGAGCCTGGGGACTTCTTGCTGTTCTACAGAACTGCAATGCAATGAGTCACTGCCGTCTGTCAATTTGTGTCCTTGATTCTCTTAAAATTCTAGAAGTGTTTCTTAATTTGTTTTTACTTGTTTTTCTTCATCAGGCAGTGAAAAGAAAGTTAGATCTGCACCAGGAATAGATTCAGGGAATTCTCATCCAATTCGGCAAATTCTTTGCTCACTCCCCCTTAAATGAAACTATTTCCATTAGAAAAGACTACTTGTGAGAGTAAGCTTTGCCCAAATGCAATACCAGCATGCAATCTACAAATCCAAGAAGCAAAAATTTCACATATTCCATCTGCTTAAGCACTAACTGGAGTTTCTGGATAGTTGGAAAATCAAGCTGAAAAACTTAATCAGAAATTCTCTGTTGAATGCAAAGCATAAATTTCAGGGATTGTAATATGATTGCAAAGGGCAGATCTGATGACCAGAGGAGAATTTTAGGAAGTGAATAAATTGCTGAGAACAGTAATTGACACAGGAAGTCATCAGAGCTCTGAGATACTGAAGCATCTTTACTGAAGATGCTGCTGAGTTTTGCTTTGCCCTCTGTGCTTTCAGTTCTCTCGTGGCCCTCTCTGCTATTTGGACTTTGCAGATCTGATTGCTAAAGCTAATTGAAAGCCTGTTTATGGAGCTAATAACGTTCTCATTCACTAGATATGAAAAAAGGGGCAAACTCTGAAAAAATTAAGTTCTCTCGTTTATTCAACTTTTCAAGTTGGGCAAAAAACCACTAAGTTTGCATTACACTAAGTAATGCAACTTTATTGACATTTTTTTTTCTCCATGTCTCTGAACTTGAATTTTGCACTCCTGACATAGTAGGACAGCTCTTTTGTCTGCAGGTGCAGTTGAGAAAAGGGAGAAATGTAGACTTGCAGAAGAGCCCTGAGGGATGAGAGCAGTAGGAGATATCATCTGTCCCTCAATCCCCAAAAGGAAGGAATCCTCCACTGTGACTTGACACACAAGTGGTTGTGTTAATTGCAGAGATATGGGTTGGGATAGTTTTACTGTATAATATTACATACCACATGCCTATAGATCTATAAATAGGATAATGTTTACTTCTAAAAGTGCATGGCTACAGTTTCCCTAGTTTTTGCAAAGCTGGTAACCTCAGTCTGGTGATGGATTTTGATTTATTTTGCTAAGAGAACCATGAACATTATATCAGAGGTAAAATGTTGTGAAAGGGCTGATTACAGTAAATATAAGAGCTAATTCAAGGAGGAAGGAAAGAAACCACTATTCCTGCTTGCTGGTTTGGTGGGGTTTTTTTGGGTTTTTTTGCTATTTTACTTTAGTATAAACGACAGGCAATCATTTACATGAATCTCTCCATTATAGACCAAAATAACAGTGCAGTTTTCATTAAAAAAAAGACTACCTTTTCTTCTTCGTTTGTGTTGTCAAGATACTTTAGCTGAAACATACAGTGATTTCCAACACTTACCCTAGTTGTCACACTGAGAGTGAAATAATGGCTGACATTAGGAAGATTATTTTTCAGCAATAAAATTACCTTTCACAACATATTTCTATCTAAGTGGAAATGATGGAAGATCATAGATTCTATTTTCAAATTGAGAGAGAGAGAAAGATGAAAATGAAATCAACAGGATTTCCTACCAGAGAACATAGAGAATGCAAGCAAGCCAAAGATGCTGCTCCAAATCCAGTGGGAGCGTGTTCCCAGACCTGTTTTTATTAATTGAACCAGTTGATTGAGACAAGTGGAATTGTGTGAAATGTTTTCTGTGCACAGTGTAAAATGTGGAGGTTAATTAACTGGGATCCCAATCCTGCTGCCTCTGCTGTCAGCAACACAACTCATGTGGATATCATTAAGAGCTGAGACTGAGCTTTTACTTCAGTTTTGTTAAGGACTTTGTGAACTTTTTTGATGAATCTCTAGCCAGATTTGACAGAAATGGGGTCAGTTTAAGGTTTTCTGTTGAAACGGTGATGTTCCCAGAAATGTATGATTTCAGTCATAGTGCTGGTGAAACTTGGCTTCGCTGTGCATGGAGTTGAATTTGAATGGAGTGCAGGGCATCTGAAACTATGTGAATCAAAAGAAAAAATGTGCATGTGATCCCTGCTGAGGTGTAACTGCCAAATTAAGACTGCCTATAAAAATGAGCTTCTAAAGAAAAAATGAGAGGAGTGTAGGCTGGTTTTAAAAATACAATGGCATCTTCTGTCATTAGGCAGGCAGCCAGCAAAACAGTGGATTGTGGCTTGGGCTATAAGTTGCATAACTGTAAAGGTAAATAAGTAAAAGGAAAGGACTGGTGACTTTCCATTTTCCTCTCTGTGAGGGTAGAATTGGGCCTTCAGGAGTGCTCGAAGAGTCCAAGGCAATAAACACGGTGCCTTTGCACTCTGCACAAAATATACCTGCAAGTAAACCCAGTAAAATAGCGCTTTCTCAAAATGTTGCCCCTCTGATTTTAGCCCTCCAGAGATCTGGTTTTAGATCTGCCTTTTCTGCCAGCGTTGCTCCTGAGCCATTGTTCCCCTGAGCCGGGGCCGGTGAGGCAGCTGGTGAGGTAGGTTGGAAATGCACAGGGACACGCTCAGCTACAAAGAGATTTTAGTTCTCATAGTGTTAACCGCCCCCTCCCTGCACTCCTCTCCCCCCGCGCCACCCCCGCCTGCCACAAGCGCGACCCAGATCACATTAGAGTCCCAGAGCACAGGGAACCGGTCTCATCTATCCGTCACCAAGGAGGCAGACAGGACCGGGAAACAACAAGTCATTTGTACCTGATGAGGAGGACACTCCTGGGAAACAAACAGATGAGCCACCACATGAATCTGAGCTATTCTCTGAGGTAAACAGAACTGCATGAGAAACACACAAATTATCAGGGGCATCATGCTTAACTCCCTCGCCTCAAGCTGCTGGATGGGCTGTGGGCCTGAAACTCTAGATTGTCCCAATATCTGATTGTGAGAAAGTTAACCCCCTAAAAGCATCAGGAGAGGGGGAGGGAATCTCAGATCCCGGGTCTGTGGAGCAGGGTTGTTCACCTTTGCTCATATTTAGCTGTCCATGCCACCCCACAGTGTCCTGGGACACCAGCCCCGTGCCAGTCACAGAGGGCACAGGCAGCAGGAGCAGCCCATGGCTTGCAGTGCAGCATGCTTTGTGCAGGATACAGATTTTCCCTTTGGGGCCATTTCTGCTTAGATTAATTTCAAGCTTGAGCCAACTTGTGCTGCTGTAACACTCTAATGATAGGTCATATCAAATAGTGGGGTCCCTTGCTACAAGCAAAACATTTGTGGTAGGATTCAGTCACTGTGAGTGGCAATAGCAATGACACCGCTGTGCAGGGCAGTGGCAGAGGGTGAATGGCAATGTGCTCATGGCACAACTTGCTCTGCCTGCTCCAGTGGGCTTGAGGGCTTTCCTTCAGCTCTCATTTTGTAAATGTGCTCTCATTCTGAAGAGAATCATATTAACTGGTTTTTTAGCAGGCCTAAGATTTCTAGCAAGGTATGTGGGACAATTTCCAGGAAGGGAATTTAAGTCATCATTGCAGTCTGCTGCTGTCCTTAACACACCATTGCACTGGGCAGCTAGAGGCTGTGCAAATCTTCACAGTGTGGCCACAGGGATAATATAATCATTCATCCTATTTTATGACAAGAAATTGAAGTGGAAAGAGATTTAGTAAGTGATTTGTATGAAGTCATACAAGGATCCTCTGCTGAAGTGAGGAATTAAACCAGAGTTTTGAATCCTAGTCCAGCCCTTTTAATCACAAGGTCATTCTTCCATTCCACTAGGTAGCAAAACAAGAGGTTTAATTTGGTGCTTAATATTTAAAAAGAGTTGTCTGTGAATCTCAGTCCAAGAGGCACATAAGTGTAGTGGTTAAAACAAATTGGAGAAAGAAAAGATATCCTGCTGGAGCTGAGTTCAGAAGTCTGGCAAGAAGAGGGGTCTTGTGATTAAGCATGACTTGAATGTAGGTTGCTTTGGAGAGCCAAGTGATTTCTGAATGCAACACTTAGCAAAAATCTCTCTGCTCTAGGTGGATTTTCGGTAGTGTAACTCAGAGGAGATCAAGGTTCTAATTTTGACATTTTTCTTGACAAGTATTGTTCTACTTCTTTTCTTTCGCTCTTTTCCCCCTTTCCTTGTTCTTCATTGTCAAAGTGATTATACTCTGTTGTGAAGTGATTAGTGGTAACAAGTGATGCTCTTTGAGTAATATGTTAGGAATACCTTCTCACATTCATGAGTTATAATATGGGAGGGTTATAGTGTGTTTGTATTGTACCTTAACAATTTCACTTGTGAAGTGCCAGTGAATGCTCTATAGTATTTCTAAATTTCCTCTGAAGATTCGTACAAAATAGAAACATATAGAAAACATATAATTTAGAAATGCAATAATATCTGTTAATGAATTAAAATTGCTGATTCAAGAACTAGAAAAGGTATTGAAGACAGACCAGTGATTTTGCACCAGCCCATGACGTCTCTGAGAACATGAACTGAATAAAGACAGTTTACCTGCCAGGTAGAGAGCCCTGTACAGCCAGTTCCTTCTTGGAATCTGCAGATGTGATTCCACTGCCTTCATCCGATTTGATTCATGAAGGCCAGGGAAAAAATTGGCTTTTATTACACGAAATTCTGTATTGATGACTTAGTATTCTCTGTGAACTATGTTGAGCTTCTCTGTTTTTATGTATTGTGCTGCTGAATCATTTATACTTCTCTCCTTGACATATGATCACATCTTATAATTAATTTTATGAAAGCATCTTTCATCAATTCTTTCCTTATTTTGAGTAGTAACCTCTTGAATAAAACCCCATGAATGTAATCTTTTTTATCATCAAGGTATCTTTACTCCAGGCCAGTAGCTTACATTTTGTGTACAGGGCAGCAACCATAAATTAGCCAGTATTCATAGTGGAAGTATTAGTATTTTGGTAAACAGAAGCACCTACTGGTTCATTATCAGATTAGAAGGTAATTGAATGAAAGAAGATTATTTATATGTGTCTTATTTCTAGATTTTTAAAAATGGGTCTAGAAGATGGAAGAGCAGTTTGTCTGGTTGCAGCTTGGGGATGTTATCACAGCTGTGGGGAATAAGGAATAAGTCAAAATGACAGTGGAATAGTTACATTACACAGAAGACTTCTTACAAAAAACCCCCAGTTGCCTAAATTCTCCATTCTTGCATCATCCAGAACAAATGCTCCAGGACTGGCTTCTGTTAATCCTGTGCTTATATGTTTCAAAACCTGTTTCTGCTAGTCTTTTCTGGGCATTCAGTGTACCTCCTTGTCGTGCTGTTCTGCTCCTGGTGCACTTAATGGTATGATTCCCATGGATTTTACTGTACAAACAATGTTTCAGCAAACGTGTTCTCAACAAATTGGAGGTGTGTTTCTAATAGGATGGAGCATTAGTCAGTATGCACGATGGAAACTCCTCACAATAGGAGAAAAGGCCAGTTTGTTTAGTCCTCTTTCAGAGTTGTGCATCCTTCTAATGCCACCTTTCCTGTCTGAGTCAGGGTATTGTCTCTCTTGCCTGTAAACCGTAGGGTCAAGTTGAGGTAAATCTCTGATGGGATGTGAAAGAGGGCAGCTCAGCTCTCTGATGGGAACTTCTGTGTACAGTATCATTTAGAGGTCATGTTTTTCACCCCATCAGATTTTCATAGGTTGCTTCATTAAAAATTGAGCTTCAACCACATAACAAAGCAGAGTGGCAGGCTGCTTGAAACTTCTATCAATAATGTATCAGCTCATCTATTCTGATTTCTTCCAAATACTGCCTTTGTTATTTTTAGCACAAAAGAGAACGCATCTAAATACCAAGCTCTGTAAAGGGGCAGGAGACTTCACTCATTGCCACGCTTTGCTAAACTGTGTCAAACACGAAGCAACCTTTTGCTTACATAGAGCTTTTCAGTTAAAGGGGGAAAGTTTCCATTCCATGAATGCTTGTTTTTGTGCTGGCCAAGATGAGCAATTTTTCAAAGCCCTCATTAACCAACAAGAGACATAGCTGTATTCAAGGATCCCTCCAAAGCACCAGTCATGTCAGAAACACGACCAGCTCTTTCTTGGTGTGAGCTTATGCACAAAGCTCTGCATAGTGGTCATGCTCACTGTGCTTGAGAAATTGCCAGGGGTGTTGTTTAGAAGGCCCAGTAATCCCCTGGGCTCCTTAAACTACATGTAGGAATGCTTCCCTGCTTTACCATTCCATTTCAGCCAGTGCAGTAGCAAGCCTGACACATGATTTCTTTTTTTGCTGTTTTCAGTGTCGTTTTCTCTGCAGAGAAAGCAAAGGTTGTTAGACCTGCCTTGTACAGGTTGTTTTAGTGTGTGCTATTTATTGAGTGTGACTGTGCAAGGGCAGATGGAAGTCCAGAAGAATCCAGAGGAGAAAGAGCAATCCAGTACTTAGAGCCAAGAGCTTCTGTCTCCAAGGAGTAGTGCTGCCTGTAATGTGGATTTTTCACTTGGCTTTGCATCTGTAATGTGGAATAACAGCGTTTCCTCCCTCCTACATCCTGCTCCCCACAATCTCATGACCTGAATGGAAACAGGCAGAGGAAAAAGCACTCTTTTCTTATGGATTTTCTCTGACACATCCCTGCTGCAGTGCATGTCAGTGAACCTGTGCATTGCACAGGGGTGTCTCTGTTCTAGTCTGCATCACTCAAGATTTGTTTCTCTCTGAGGTGTTTCTCTCTCAGGTCCATTGAATTTCTTCCACCCAATATATCTTTCTGCTGCCCAAGAGCTCTTCATCTTAATTTGCAGGAAAATTCAGGGCAGACTTAGGGAACAGAAAATTCTTATACGTAGGAAAACAAGGCAACCTCCTGTGAAACCTGAGGGTGAAAGCAGAAGTATCTTATATAGTATATAGCAAATAGCAATATATAAGTATCTTATATACTATATAGCAAGTAGCTGTCATTTTTATTTTTAGAATTAGTAGTTCTAGCAACCCATTTCTAAAAATACCCATCCTAGGGGAGGTATTTATACCTCAGCTTTAGGCACCTCTCTCAGCGGCTAAGTTAGTCACTTTACATCTCCTTTACAGTCAGAGCAGAGAAGTTTCTGGCTGACCCTATGCAGCAGGACTTCAGTGTCTTACTTTATTCTGTGGAGAAGCCTGTGATTTTAAAAGGATAACTGAGATTATCTGACTGAATTATAGACTTCAAGTTAGGTGATATGACTCTACCATTATCGTCTCTGCAGGTTCATTGAGTAACACAAGGTGCTAGAATTTCATTGCTATTTGCAAATACTCTAATAATGGCACAGAGGACAAACAGGCAGGAAAACCTCTATTGCTGTTGTCTGTGATGTGCATGACCTTGATTATTTTGCCTTATGTATAAGTGGAGCTCTTTCTACAAAGAGAGAGAGAGTGTGAACTACAAACACAGCTGATAAATCTCTATGTGTTATGTGTTCTTCAGCATTGATTTCTGCATGACTGGTATCAGTTGCATGCATGTTTTAAGGAAAAAAATGCCATTTTGCTGTCAGGGGAGTTATTCAGAAGCTGAGATAGTGAGTAAGCTCAGTAGTGGTACCAGTGCAACTTTGCACCTCTGGACAGAACTTATCCATGTACCGTGTGATGGGACTGTGACAAGAGATGTTGGAGCCTGGAATATGTTAATTTACTGATAGTTCTTACACATATCTCATCACACCAGTGAAAAATAACAAACCTATTTTTATGTCCAGAACTATTTTACTAATGTTTTTTTAAGATGCCCTTCAAATAATGTTTTTTTGGGGAGATGTCTGTGAGTTGGTCTATTACACCATTAAGAACTGAGGTATTTGAGTACATGTTTTAAAAGTGAAATTATCTGTAGGGTGACATTTATGTTATACTCTCAGTCTAAGGGTATCAGGGGAAAAAGGAGTTTAGAAAACACCTTTGATCAGGTAAAATATTTTAGGGAAAAGGTGAGGTGATTCCAGGTGCACAGGACATGTCTATAGTCAAAATGACAGCCTGAAGTCTCTACCCAGTCTCAAATATGCTCTAAGGAGAAAAGCAATATCCATGATGATAAACAACAGTACCTTAATTTTTGAAGAGTTGAACAAACTGAAATGAAGGTGGCAGGGAGTTCCTTAGCACTGTGCAGCTCTGTACATGTGCACAGAAGAGCAAAGAAGAGGACACGACCTCATCAATTTTAGGTGTTTCATTACAGGGTCAAGCTAGATACTTGGGTTTAATACATAATGTCAATCTCTAGTCAAATGTGGGGACATTATTTGAGCTGTCATGTGCCATTTAAACAGCAAAAAATTGCATCTTGATATTCTGAAGAATTTAAGGACCAAACTACAACCTCATGAGCAAGTGAGACAGAAAGCAGTGTGAACATACAAGGCTCTTGTAAACCCTGTGATCATAATGAGCTTCTTCTTGCTATTTTAGGGAGATGTTTACTTATTTTTCCCAGAGCAGAGGAAGAAACTTCAACATCCACTAGAGAAAAATATTGTGCACTTGCACTTCATCTTCAAAACACGTCATCTAACAAGTTCAGTTTTCTCAGACAGTAAATGCTTCTTCCCTTCAGAGATGGATTAACAATGTAATCTGCAAATCTCTCCCCTCAAAAACAATATCAAACACAATGTTTATCTGTATTGAGCCTGACAACCTCACAAATGAGCCTCAGGACCCATTCAGGAGCACTGTGAATACACATCCTGCAGACATATCAACAGTTTGTTGCAGTTAGTTCCTAATGAAACAAATGCTTACCAGCACATTAATCAATCTAATCACAGGGAGAAATCATTCACTGCAGAGGTTCTGTAGCTTCATTTGTCTGCCTCGTGTCTGCCTTTGTTAGAGCTTCACAGCTATGGATGCAATATTTGAGTTGGTTAATTAATTAAATCAATGTGTAAATTTGATATAATTAGTTCCTCAAGGAAGAGGTGACAGAGTAACCCTGCAACTTTACTCTTCTGGAATGCTGATTTTTAGTGTCCCTTCAGGGAAAGGTTGCAGACCTGAGAAGAAACGAGTCCTGATATTTGCAGGAGTTTGCTTCCCCCTCTCATTTTGATAATTGTCATCGGCAGCACCTTCACTCATCAGCTTTTGGCCACATGGGGAAGGCTGTGAGCAGTTTGTGGTGTTTGCTCACGGTGTATCTGACCCTGGAGCCTACAGGCTCACACAGGCCTGACGTGTAGCACCTGTGTTTGGCATCTCAACACATTTCCTTACGTCAGCAAGAAGAGGTTTACTCCCCCTTTTGGATCATTATCTGCTTAGTAATGACTCACTGCAATGCTGCCAGCCGGGATATGAAGCTGCCCAGATCTTCACAGGGAGCTCAGTGTGATCTCAAACATGAACCGTTGGTGATGTTCAAAAAGTTCGGTTAACTTTTTAAAAAATTATTTTGCTCTTCCCTGTGTGGAGAGGCAGCTGTGCTTCAGTTCATCTGAAGTGCTATTCTCCTTTAATTCTAGTGCCTGGGGGTCTTTTTTGAAGTAGTGGGGTCTGAGCTCACCAGCTCATGTCTCCGAAATCCTGGGTAGTCTCAGTGTGCAGTGCAGTGAGGGCTGGGAAGTGCTGGGAGGCTGTGGGCCTCTTATAGCCTGTCTGACACCTTTGCCACAGCAAGCAAGGGGGAAAGGGCTGTTCTCCGCAAAAGAGTTGAGAATGAAATCTATAAAGTCAGCCCTTGAAGGTCAGTGACACCCAGTTGGGCCACAGCTGCTTTCCTCCATGAGAATCTAGGTGACTATATGGCTGAACACTTCACTGGAACAGTCAAAAATCTTATTTTCTATACTTCTGCACCTGTATTAAAAATACAGAGCACAACAGTCCAACACAAATGGTAGTGAAGAAAGTGTGCTGTAAAATGAGTGGTCTGTGAATTCAGTGGCCCATTTTCCCTTCACCTTAAACATCTCTTCTCAATACTTGGAAATTGCATCAGTTTACTTCAAGTCAGTTTAGGTAAATTAAAACAGCTTTTGTGGATACACAGTCTGGCACCAGTGTAATGTTAGCTACATGACTTCTGCCAGTTTTCTAGCACGATGGGAATGCACTATACTAAATTTGCCAGAATTAATGTCGATCCAAGTGTCATCTCCAGAAGCTGCTTTGAAACAAATTTGACACAACAAAAGGATTTGCACTGAGTGATCACAGAATTTCTGATCTGTTTACAAAAGAAACCTTGCTATCTCTAAGGAAAAAATTTAAATTATACAAGACAATATGAAATTGATAATGTGTTGAATATGTACTTGCACTAGCAGTTTTGGGAGATTGCTGTGCTTCTGGCAGCCAAAGTGGACTTTCAGTAATTGTTTGAGTATGCCATCAGTGGGATGTGTGTTCTGCAGATTTTAGTGGAAGGTAGCACACATCTGTACAGACAGCCATGGGTACAGAGGGACACCTGTGCCCTGGGAATTGTGAACTTCCCTTCTGACCACATGCCCAGGATTATGGTGTTGCACAGGCATGACTCAGTAACAGCCTCAACCATCACAAGGGAATCATTTAGCACCAACAGTAGGTGCAAACACAGAATATTTCAGACATAATATCAGTTCCTGATTTAGCAAGTCAGGCAGCAAACCAGATGGCTATGGGCACATGATGGTTCTGCTGACCTCTCAGAGCT
Organism: Pycnonotus jocosus; assembly: GCA_013400435.1. Taxonomy (NCBI): domain Eukaryota; kingdom Metazoa; phylum Chordata; class Aves; order Passeriformes; family Pycnonotidae; genus Pycnonotus; species Pycnonotus jocosus. The sequence continues at coordinate 82,938 of VWYP01015986.1, read as the reverse complement.
TCACTACTCCAGGACAGCAAGACTATTATGTGGCACATGCTTAGAGCCTGCCTGAATCAAGCCCCAAGAAATGTTGGGGTTTTTATCTGGACAAGAGTTGGGACATTGAAAATGATGCTATAAAAGATGAGAATTTTATCTCTAAATTGTCCCTAGCTTTCCCTGCTCCAGAGCATAATTTCATTTATTATTCTAATTTATTCATTTTAATTCAGGAAAAAAATTCCTAACCATTTCTCAAACATAGCAATGAAAAGTATGAGTAATCATCTAATAATGAGGCAGAAGCTTAAGAAATGTGAAGAATATCTAAAGTAATGATAGCAGTGCTGCTCCTTCCTTTGAAAATAGGGAAACGTTGCAATCAAAACCAGTGTTTTCACAGTTTCTAATTCTGGCTGAAAGCTGAAAATTTAATTGCAGCCAGTAATATTATTTGCTACAGTAGAAAAACCTTAGGCAGTCAGATACACTATTTGTAAAGTGGTAGTAATAAGTGTGTGCTTTCATTACACTCCTGAATCAATACAGTAGTCTGCCAAGGTGACCCTACAGAGAAAATAAACATCTGTTTTTTCAGATTGGGCATCACAAATATCCTTGAGATGTGGCAGTGGTGGGCCATAGCCAGTGCTCCTGGAGCTAGATGTGTGCATGGTTACAGAGAGTGAGAATATTTCTCCAGTAGAGAAAAACCTGGTTATTGAGGTGCTGTTGATGCACTGTAGGGCTGTTGATGTGGCAGATGAAACATGTGTTTTCTCTCATTAGCATAAATTTGCCTGTAATGAACAGTGAGTCAATAAATACAGTAAATAACTGCAGAAGTTTTGACTTTCTCTATTACTCCCCAGCTGCTACCACTAAGGAGTAACTTGGATAAAGTGTTTATTCTGCAATGGGTAACAGCCCAGCCCAATCAAAACTTTGCCTTCTGTGTGGGGACTGCCTCCTGAATAAATAAGAAGAGTCACTAAATAGATGAACATTTAATCTATCTGCAAATGAAATTAACTGGACAAACCCAGAACGGTTCAGTCTAAATAATTCTCCTGAATGGGGTGTAAATCCTAGGGTGATGGATTTTAGAAAAATACACAATAGTTAAGGTGCAGAGAAGAAAAGTTCTTTTCCATACCTGTTTGCAAATGTTACAAGAGTCAAGCACATTAATGAAACTGTACTGGACTACTTTGGAAGAACCTTTGAGCTGTCTTTGCAAATACACACAGTTGACCCCTGCACAGTTTGCAGTCTACCAAGAGAAGTGACTGTGTTTCCATCCTCTATTTAAATGCAGCTGACTCCAAGTTCCACGTCCATGGTGAAGTGAGGGTGGACAGAGCAGTGGTAAAATAGACCTTCCCCATCAGCTCACTGGGACGGAGGATTTACAGTCTCTGATAAAAGGAAATAGTGGGATAATCTGCAGTGGAAAAGCAGATCTGGAGGCAAGTTTTAAGATTCTGCCTTTGTGGAGAAACATTAGGGAATCCAGAGCAGGTCCAGAAAAGGACTATAAAAGAAGTTTGATTTTTGTCTCCCCTTTTTGGGTTGCCATCTGCTTTATCACTTACAGAATGTTAACATTCTTTAAAAATGGGCAGATGGACCTCATTCAAGTTCTGACAGTAACTCTTTGTTATTGGTACAAATAGCTGCAGAGGTATTTAATTACCATTAGTAGTCATCAGTTTGCTGTGAGCTGGTGACATTCAGAATAGTGAGCAGGCTGCATTCTTTGTGTCCAGTGAGTTCATAGAAAGTTAAACCTACTTTTGACAACAGCCTCAAGTTAGCTACCATTAACCCCTCTTCAGTTACTGGATGATGTGTTTGAACAGTATGAATGATTAATGAAGGTTAAATAGTCCAGATTCTATCTTAAAACCTTTTGTTATTGGCAAAGGGCAGGGCTTAACTGGCAAGGTGAGCAGAAATTCAAGTGTTTGGTTTTCACCAAATAGTTGTTTGCAAATTTAAATTGTCATGAGATGGTATATTCAGAAGGAAATTAGGCCTGGGCCAAAGAATGTAATCCTTGCCAGTTTGGCAAAATTAAACCAATCTTGCTTATGAAATTAAATTTCTCTACTTATATTTTTCTCAGAGAACACAGCCCTGTATTGCAGTATGTAAAAATATCCAGTCTAGCAAAAGACCAGCATTTGGTTTTATTCTTTGTCCCTTTCTTAGATGATATAAACAGAAGGAAAGAAAATTCTTGGTAATTGCATTCACCTACTCCACCCTAATTCCTGCTCCGAATCTGCTTCTGCCGTGTTGCAGAGGTGAGATTCACTTCTGACACCCTAAGATTTGCTGGTGAGTCCATGGTACAATATTTGCCAGTTCTGCATTAGGAGATGATCCTGGAAGATTCAGAAGTTACAGGGCAGAGGTGGATGCAGACATTCAGGTCTCCTTTGACCTCAGACCATCCAGGGTTGCCTTTACCAGTGTGAATAAGCCAAGATAGAGACTAAGCAAAGGCAGCTCTATCCAGCCAATGCTCTGAGATTCAGACTGTCGTGGGCTGGGGTTTTTTTTCCATCTTGCACACTGCCATTGCAAAGAAAGCTAACATTGTCTTCATTAGCAAGTGTCCTCTACTGGTTTATTGGCTACTGGAACTTTCCAGAACAGTACAGATAATTGACAGGCCCAGACTCTGTTTCCCACTTTTTCTTTGAATCTGCTTTGGATAATGTGTGACCATTAACAGTGCCCATAACAAAAACATATCTGATGTGCACACCTCAAAGAAAAAGGTCAATCCTCATTTGTCAAAAGAGCTCCCATTGTAATTAAGAGCTTCCATTGTAATTTAATGTAATGTACACAGTCTAAAGTATGTGACCTAAGAAACATTAAAAATATATCTGATGTCACTGTGACTACAGCCCCTGTCTAATCTCTCTCCAGTGATATCTGTTGTCTATAGGAAAAAAAGAACAATATCCATAGGTTATTCAGGACTGATCCTTGTCTCATTTTCTGTCCAATATCAGACCCCCTACCAACTAACCAACTAAAATCACTGGTGACAAGACTGTGCTGCCATTGGAGGAAGATGATGGTTAATTGGCCACTCCCCTTGTAGAGACATCACTCAAATGGGTCACACTCATTAGGAACAGAGGGACACATTTTCTGTCCATTCATCCCCATAAAAAAGAGAGCATTATAATAATTTAAAAATGTACTTTATTTTCAGTAGCTCTGGTGTGTTTGTGAAACAACTTTGTGAAAACTGCCATGCATGGATGCCCTCCAGGTGCCACGGGTAACATCTGGTCTTGCTTGAGTAATGCTTCTTGCACTGTTTCCTGTTTTTCAAGGTAATCTTGTGCCTGTCCAAGATAGAGCACTAATTATTAGCCAGGAGAGGATTAGAAATGCAGAGCTGTGCCTGATGTGACTCCTCTATCCTGGCTGTAGCAGTGCAAGGAGTTCTAAGGCAGATTTTCTGCCTGATGAAATGTCCAACCCTGGGGTATGATCCTCAAACAGGACCTGAATTAGCCTTTGCTGAAGTGAGCCCTGACATGCAGTCACTCCACTTGATTTCTGGAGACTTCTGCAGGCTGCTCTGTTTCGTCTTGTAGCTCTTGTGCTTCTCGTTTCCTAAGAAACATCTGCGTGGGAGCAGACACTGTGAGTCAGCTCTGCCCTGAGCTGGATACCAAAGCTAACTAACAGTTTGAGAAGTCAGAGTGCTCAGATGCAAATTGGTATCCTGAGTTTCCTGATTTGTTTCCTGATTTAATTCCCCTTTAATTGTAGAATGAATGCTTGCAAAAGTGAAGGGAAAGTGAAAAATGTGTAGTGAAAAATGGGTTGAGAAATGTATACAGAATTTAATTTTGAAATGGAAAACAAAAGTTTTCTCCAAGCCTGAAAAATTTGTTGCTAGAGCATTACAGCTCTTAACCTTCATGGTATGACTTACCCCTTCACTATCTGTGCGTGAGGTACAGATAGGGGGTGGAAGAACAGAGTGTTTCATCCTTCTAAGGTCACTAAGGGTGTTTTGGACAGAGTCCACCATCCAAGAAGGTGCATTGGAGGTACCTTCACCTCTGGATTTTCTCACTTGTCTGGAAAAGTTTTCATAGCTGCTTGATGTAACCTGTATGTCCAGGTTTAATAGCCATCAAACCTTTCAAAGAGAAAATTATGGCAAAACTCTGCCTGGTAAATTGTTGGCTTACATTTAACTGCCCAGTCACAAGCCCAGTTAATTCAGCAGCATTGACATACGTAAGAAGAATAAATTATTAGCAAATATTCAGAAATAGATATTTAGAGTTCCGTTAGGTGTTCATTCTGACAAATTATGTCTAGCCTTTAGAAACAGGGTAAAACATCCATAAGTTTCTAAAGACTGAAATTTATCCCATTATGTAAAGTAGGTAATGAACTGCCTAAGGATTTATTTACATGTACAGTAATAATATTTTAAAGAATGATTAGGAGCACTGAATCACATTTTAGCAGCCATTTTTTGGTGAGTAGTAGAATTTTAATTAGCTTCATATTCATTACTCATCCAATACCTAGTCTCTAATTGTACCCTCAATGTATTTTGCTGTCACTGGAGCTCACTTTTATTAACTATAATCATTGAAGTTTTTATGACGCCTATCTATAGTACATGAATACCACAGTGCAAATGAATCACTCAGCCTTGCTAAACTGGCATGAACATTTTCCTGTAGATAAGTAAATTTTGTACTTGCACTGGCATGACAGTTATGAGAAGCTGAAGAAAAAATTATTTATTTGACCATCAAGGAAAAGCCTGGTAATTAAAGTCATAAATTTTGTAAACTTAGTCATTTATTGCATTTTTTAAAATGATATTTGTTTAGAAAAAATAGATGTGCAACTTTCTTTAAAAAACCCTAAAGTTAAAATAATCCCCTTTCTACTTTTTTATCATTAACAATACCCATTTAATCAGCATAGAATAATAATGTCCATGACAATTGTACTTCTTCGTCCACACAGTTACCCAAAAACTCTACATGAAAAAGTAAAATACATGAGTTTGTTTTGGTTTTCATTAAAATCTTACAAAAAGTGTTAATCACCTGTGCTTTAGAGTGAACTTCCCTAGCAGCAGTGAAGCCCACAGACTCCTAATCCCTTTGGGGTAAAAATTGACAGCCATGAGAATTGATCCCTGCTACTGATGAGTTTTTGGTTCATCTGTAAGTTTGTGTGATCTCCTCTCTCCCTACACTCTGAATTTCTCTGTTTGGATTGTAAATTTGTCCATCAGCATAATAATGTGTTGATAAGAACAGTAAATAAAATTACCCCTGACAAACAGCAGCATCGTAGCCATAGCTTTCCACAGAACTGTTCTTCATAAACTTTTTCATCTTTTAATAATGTAGGTAGTTCATAAACAAACACAAAATGATAAGTGAAAAATGACTTGTCTGTTGAAAGAGCTGATCTCGCCTTTATTCTACCAAATTCTCAATAACAAGAATGTAAGATTTGCCTAGAGCAGGCCTGAACTGGGATTAAGGCTGGCAGCTGTCAGTGATTTTTGCCTGTAAAGTAATGTCACTTGATGCTTCTGTCATACAGAAATGATAATAAGAAAGTCATTAGTGTTTGCAGTAATAATCTTATTGGAGCAGGAATTCTTTCAGAGATCATGATTTTTCTCTAATTTCTCAATTGGCCATTAAAGAATTGTGAACTGGTACTGTATGTCATTCTCCCACTCAGAAAATGTCAGTCAAATAGAAAGATTAAAATAAGTAAGTTCTGCTTAAATGCCTACCAAAGACAGAAGCAGATGGAAGAGTGATTTGGTCTGAAATTTTTTTCTGTGCTGGTATGCCACCTGCAAAACTGAAGTAGAAAGTAATATCCAAGAGCAAGCTGTTCCCCAAGGCTTCTGAGTTGTTTTGAAATTATTTTAAAAAAAATCAATTCTAAAGGGAATTGGTTTAGATATGAAATTACCAAAATGAGTTTCAGGAGTTTGTAATAAGTACACATCTGATTAAGTTAGTGATTGTTTTACTATTGGCTAAAAACTCCTTCAAAATTTTAAGACCTTGTCGAATTTCCATTGAAGATGTCACTTAGATAAAATTACATGAATTAATGAAGAGGTAGATACAATTCCAAAAATCCTTTCAAAACACATGCAACATCCATATTATGGCAAATTTTAATGTAAACCCAAATCTGTCTCTGTGTGCTAAGGTGACATCTCAGAAGACATGACTCTATCACGATGCCAAACGGCACTAAGCTAGCAATGAGAACAGAGAATCCACCAGTTCTCTCCTCTTTGATTTCTCCTGGAAGACCATGTCATTGGTGATCTTCCCTCTTTTAGCATTACTGCATTAGAAACCCATCCCTGCTGAAATTAGAGGCACAAACACCAGCGAGCAAGGTTGGGGTGGTGCAAGGATGTGAGGAAATTTGAATGGCAAAGTTGCTGCAATGGGACTGTAAATGTTGCTAACAGTGTTGACAGACTCAGATTCACATGCTCCCACCAGGACTTCCACTTGCTTGGGATCACTTTGCTGATCCCTGCTGCTCTCACCTCTCTGTGAATGTATCTGCCTGATCTTTTGTATAAATGCAACATCCAGATATATTTCTGGAAAAAATATACCTCATCTCATAGTAAGTAAATGACAGTCAATCATTCTTGCAATGTTCCCAGATAATTAGCCACTGGGCCTGTCTAATTACTTCCATGAAACATGAGTTGTCTTTCTTAAATTTCTGAAATATGGTCTGGGAAGTCTCAAGTAACAGGGTGGTTAGCCACTGGCTGGTCAACAGTGATGATTAATAAAGTTTATTAGTGGTAGTTGAATGAGGGATGGTAAAATAAGGATATGCTCCTTACTTTCAAATTATTTATTAATTATTTTATATTACTTTTTTCCACTGTAGTGATTAGCTTGTTTTAATAATATATCAATGTAATCGTGTATACATGATAAAAATACACTGGTTCACCTTGCATGGGAGTAGGAATTCGAAACAAGAACAACTCTCTAGCAAAAGACACTAAACAGGGCTCAGAGAATTTTCCAACTGTACATCTTTTTAACTTTTTATTTCATGACTGGAACAACTTTTCCTGGTACAGTGAGTTTTTATTTAAGAAAGGTGTCCAAGACACACATTTTGGTGTGTTTTCTCAGTTCATTTTATCCAATCCTTAGCTGTGCTGTTCTCTTCCTTTTAAAACATTTGCCCTTTGCTAGTGTCCTATAGAACCTATTGATAATCAGAATTTCCATTCTCTGGGAAATTTCAAATTGCATCAAAAAAGTTCCCATTTCAAAAGAATCGATATCTGTTCTAATGTGAGAGGACTGCATTGGGATAATAATTTTTACAATGATTAAAAGAGCAGGAGAGAGTCTATTAGGAGGTCTGTGGAAGGGGGCAGCCCGTGCAAGCAGTGCCTGGAGCTCTCTGTGTGTGAGACCCAGATGGAGCGAGTTGTCAGAACCCAATGCCAGGGTGCTCTGCAGTGCTCTGCCAGTTTGGTTGGTTCTCTCCAGCTCCCAAGGTCTGGAAAATACCCTTTGCCTTTTAATGAAATTGTTCTTCTGATTCCTTTGTTGGGGAAGATTTTCCTTGTGCTTGCTCCTGGGACCTTAGAATGGGAGGTGCTTTCCTTCCCTGCCTTTTGCTCTCTCATGTCACCTGTACAGTCAGCCTGGTCTGAGTCTGGGCTTTTTCTTCCTCTCTGTAGACTTCCATGTCTGAGCACAGGTTTATGGCTCTGTGCTCACCAGGAGCTTTGTTTTTACATTTAGGTGCTGATCTGGGGATGGCAAATGTTTCAGCCACAAGTTTGGCTGCAGAGCCAACAGCGGTATCACAAAAGAAATTCAGGGAAAATGCAGCCCTGTCATCAGCTGATAGAGAGCTTGCAAAAGGCTGTGTCCCTTCACAGCTTTTAAATGCACAGTTCTATTGAAAATGATGGAAAATCAGTGGAAAATTACAATCAGTTATCCTTTACTCTACAAATATGCTTTACACACTTGAATTGCATTAAATGTCTGGTTCCAAGACATCATTCTCTTGCTGTTGCTTAAACTCTGGTAATTCATCGTCAGCCTCTACTGCAGCATAAATCTTTCCCTGAGGATATTCTCAATTCTTCTTGAAAATCAGGGAGGAATCCTGGCAGCAGTGGTATTTTTTAATTTATTTCAGTGCAACAAAAATTTTGGCCCATTTTTTCTTGCTCTGTTATATCTGGAGAGGTTTGCATGAAAAGAACAAAAAGCTGTAGAAGAAATGGCAGATCTCTGTGGATGCTCTGCAACCTTTATTCTCTTGTGCCCCTGGAGAATCACTCTCTGGGTAAAGGCAAACACTTGCAAGAATTGTTCTTTTTTTGTGAACAAACTGGCTCACCATCCTTGACATCAAGGAAATGGATTAGTCAAAACAGTTCATGTTTGTGTGTAATGAATATGTTTAAATCCTGCATGGAATTCAGCTCCAACTGTGCACTGGGATCAGGCCAAAAGCACACCTTTCCCAAGGTGGCTCCCAGAGACAAAGAGTGAATCAGGAATCAGGATTCCTGCGCAGGTGTAATGTAGGTCACTGGCTACATCAGAGGGGAATTGAAGACAACAGGAAACATATTTCATATGAAGCCTTTGTTATTCACAGACAAAATTACTTCTATTAAAATTGATAACAGTTATAAGACTTTTTTTTCTGTATTGTGGGGTTGAGAAGTTTACAGGTAAATGCATAATTCTGTGTTTTTTAAAGGAAATAAGACAGCTTTTTGCATTTGGGTACAATAAAAAGTTAATAGGCTTTAGTATGGACCAAATCTAGGAGATTTGAACTTATGGACCCACTCAGTCCTTATTTTTAATCTGTTAAAGTCTTGTAACATAGAAAATGCAAATTTTATGTGCAATTTGTGCCTCCGTGTGTGTGCCCAAGGTGTGCACACATCTGTCTCTATGACTGACATTGTTTCATTTGAACTTTGAATTGAGTGGCATGGCAACGAAATAGAAAAGGACAACCTGCAGTGATCTGTGGAAAGGGATCATCACCATCTCAGCCATGAAGTCCTCTTTAACCACAAATTAATTTTGGATATAATGGAAAGGACTGGAGAGTGATGTCCCTCCAGCATCTCTTTAACCCATCACCCCTCTCTCCCAAGCCAGCTCAGTGCTGTATGTAAGCAGAAATATGGCATTGGGTTTAATCCTTTGGCACAGGCAGGTCAGGCACTCCCACTAAGTATTAAAGCACTCAGCATTAATACTTAGAACCAGGAAATCCCCCAGTTCCCAGAGCCATGGGTAAGATGTTCACTTGTCCAAGCATATTTATACACTGCTGGAAAATAGGCATTTTTACAGGAAGCATTTCAGATTGCACTTTGTGTACTTTTTATACCATTTTAGAATGTTAAACACAGGAGCTCTTTGATTTTGCAGTGTAATGGCTCTGTGGAACTCGGCAGCTCTGGGATGAAAGTATACAAAATCACCTGTTATTAGGGAAAGGGTAAGAGAAAGCCTCATAAATATAACAAACAGAATAGCTGTGATGTTCTTCTGATACACCTGAAAGGGTGGGCTGGTACTTTTAGTTGAAAAATTCAAATAGTACTTATTTTATGGTGTGAAAACCCTTTGTGTAAACTGTGTAGCATTTGTGCAGAGCACAGACTGCAGAAAACACTGTTGGCTCTTGAAAAGTGAGATCTCTGCATGTTTAGGGGATAGCTTTCCCACTCAACCGAGTGCTGGACAGGCTGCTATCACTGCCATTTCTGGTCTTCAAACTACTGTGTTTTAACATTTCTCCTTCTGCAAGAAGCCGTGCTGCCACCTCCAAGTGGCCACCCTGTCCCTTAGGAGGGTCAGGCTTCCCAGCCCTCTGGGCAGGGGAGCTGCTCTTGATTCTCTCTTCTACATTTGTGCTCCTGTAGCCATTCCCACCCCTCCTCACTCAGGAGTCAGAGGGGTTTATACTCATTTCTCTGATTTAGATATTTAAAGAAGAACTCTGAGGTAATTGTGAACATATTGGAAGGCAAAAATGATGATGCTTCTCATGGATGGTTATCCTTGGGGCTTGGTGCAAGGATATTGGCTTAGGAGTCAAGATTGATAATGCTCTCATATCTGCTCCTGCCTCTTGCTCTGCTGATGTCAATTCACTTCATTGCTCCTCTCTTTTCATTTGCCAGCAGAGGTAATTCTAGAGACCTACTTTTGTATTAAAAGCTCTGATATGTATGGAGGCAAATTACAAAAAACCCCCCCGGTATTATTTTGTCAATGCAATCACGAAATTTACACTTCTAGAGAACCTCACATCCAGAGAACCAGACCTGAAAAAGAAGAAAGTTTTTATCTATTATTGAAACAGCATAAGTGTTACTGCCACCCTTGAAATTAAGACGAATAATTTGAAATGCTTCCTAGTACTGGGCAGGAATTGGGCAAATGCACAGATGCCTCTGGAAATCAAATCCAGGCAGAAGGGAAAATACTCCCTTGTTGTGCAGAGAGGAACTGATGTTCATATGTTTGGGAATTCACACAGATCCTCATTCAGCACGGCCCAGAGGCAGGAGCCACCTGCGGATACGGCTGGGGGCACACAAGAGGACGGGTATATCCTCCACATACCAGCTGGCCCTTGCAAGAACCACTCTCCTCTTCACCCTCCTCTGAATGCCACAAGCTCGCTTTTTTAGTTTAATGATCTTTAAAAAAAAAAAAATTGGTTTATTTATAAGAGAAAAACTTCCTGCAAATAATTAACTGCCAAAAAATGACCACTTGGGAGTTTTATATTGATTTATTCCTCTCTCCACCAAGCACTTCTGTTCTGTATCTTCAACCTACTACATTATCACTTGTCTGTTTTGCATATTGAGGTTATGGATTTGCCTTTTCAGCTTTCTTAGGCTATTTGCATATCTTGATTGTTGATAAAAATATGACAAATTGTTCTTGGCAATGGGAGGGAGAGGGTTTTAATGATAAATGGGCTTTGAACTGCAAGCATATATTCCGCACTTCCTCTGAATGCCATCTACCAAAAAGCTCATTGCAGGCTGACAAAACATTTTTCTGGATTTAACCTTAAATAAAAATTTAATAGCCATATTAAATAGCAGAGGTCCTTTTCCCTTTTCCTTTTTTTTTTTTTTTTCTTCTTTTTGGCAGTTTTCCCCACTACTTTTCTTTCTTTAAGAGCTTTCTTTGACAACAGGACAGTGCCCCAGATTTCCCAAATCTTAGAAAGCCTGGAAAAGGTTAATTGGAAAAGTCAGGGTTGCAGTTGGATAGTTAGTGCAGCTGTATTCTCTCTGCTGCTTGTTAACATTTTCTCAGTGCCTGCAGGCCCCGCAGCTCCGTGTCACTGCTGTCGCCAGTGCCCTGGCTGTGAGTGCACTCCCCAGCCTCGCTGGCTCCTCTTTTCTGTACGCTTCACTTTGCTGAGCCACTCCGAGCTGGCGTCATCCATCCAGTCACAGCTCTCTAAGTTTGCCATGTGCACTGACCCCGTGCTGACCCTGAACCATGATACAAACTATGGGATTGTAATTAATCTCTAATTACCCACAATACCTCGCTGGGTATTCAGCCTGCTGTTCAGTTGTATTCCCAACCAACTCAGTCATCAGTGGAGCATTCAAATTCGGTGCAGCTCAGTGTTTAGGAAACCAAGGGCTTCACTAATGTTGACTGGCTGGGCTACTTAGAGGGCTGTGTCCACCTTGCTGTGCTCCTGCAGGGCTCTCTGTGCAGGCAGGGCAGAGCCAGGCTCCAGCTTGGCCAAGTGAGGGTGCAGTGCTTATGTTCATGTCTCACCATTCAGAAGGCCCCTGAGAAGGCTGCGTGTGACTCCAGCCATTTATCTCTATTAGTCCTTTCTTTTGCAGCTGGCGTTATTTCCCCTGCCAGGGGACAGAAGGAGACTGTTCTTGAGTCAGCATATCTTGCTGGAAGGCATCACTCTTCTTTTAATTAAAGTTGTATTCCTGCTTCTGGCTGGGTGATGGGATCTAGAAAGAGTAATTCACTGGAAAGATGCCCTGAGGATGCTGACTGGGGATAGGTAGCCAGTGCTAGGATTGTGAGGTGGGTCTCTTAAGAGGAGACATTCCATTTGGGCTTGACTATAGGAGCTGCTCTGGACTGTAAATTCAGTTTTGCTCTGGCAATTCCCCTGTGACAGGATTTTCCACTCCTTCTGCATACAGCATATGCAAAGTCATGGTGCTGCAGGCCTCAAATGCTAGATGGAGCATTCAGGAATCAAAACACTGTAAGAAAAGAGAAAAAACCTTCCCTCCCTGATTACCACTACCTGTGCTGGCAAATTCTTTCCTCAAGTGTAGCTGCCCTACTATCTTCTTATATCTCAAATGGTTTTCTTTCCCTCCTTTCTCATACTTTCACTTTTCTAACTTTCCCCTGTCCTGAAGTACTCCTCACATCTTCTCACCCATCCTCCCATTCTCCCTCCACCCTAAAATCTCTTTAAAGTTTCATAGACCCTTTTTCTGACATGGGAAGGAATATTCTGATAGGATATGATTTAAGCAGAATGTTCTTATTAGTTAAAAAATGGAGAAGTCCTAGTTCCCATGACAGACTTGTCAAACCAGACCAAGACCCAGTGCAGGTTTGTGTGGCTCCCAGTGGCCAGCTACCAGCTCTGACATCCTGGGGCAGAGCTGGAACTTCAGGACTGCTCTCACTCTTGTGCAGCTGGTATTTCTGGGTTTCTGCACTCCTGACTGGGTGACAGACCTCTCCCTCAGCTCACAGGGATTTACTGGACTGCTCTGGGTGCCACCAAAGACAGCAGCCAGCTGCTGCATTCCACTGGGAAAAGTAGAAAGAAAAAATTGTCAGAGAAAAAAAATTCAAATTGCTTTTTAGTGGGAAACTCTCAGTTTTAAATGGAAAACTAGTAAATATATCAGTCTCTGTTTTGAACCTCTTAGGCTCATTCCTGGCAGTATTTGCACTGGGAAGCTGTCTCAGGATCAAAGTGTCTTGAGAAGCCTTCTGACCTCCTTTGTACCTGATAAATGCAATAGATATGCTTTCAAGCAGAATTCTAATTTTTCACTATGGGAAAACATAGCAGGCTTAAAAATCTTGAAATCTTTACTTATTTATGGCTTGATACCAGCTCAGCCTTAATCCTGACTACTACACCAGTAGTAGCTGTGTTTCCCTGTGTGACAGCTTTTCCATGGCCAGTATCCAGCAGCTGCCTCAAATCTTGCTGTGATGACTGTTTTGCTCTTTAAGTTGTCATGACATATGAAATGATAATTTTAAAACCTGCCTAACTTGTTCAAATATTATATATGGCAAACCTGTTCTCTACCAGCAATGGCTTGTGCTCCTCTGCTAGCTGTCACATGGCAGATGTGCCAGTACCAGAGAAATCTTTGTACCAGACATGCTCCACATGTGTCATTTGACTTAGTTTTATCCTGGAGAGGGCTTATTCCTTAAGTATCTGGGTATGGGATGAGCAAGTATCTGGGATGAGCAAGATCTTGTTAACAATCCCACAAAGCCTACAGCTTGGTTGTGTGACAGACTCTCCCGGGGTGAGATGCTGCCATCGACCATTAGGTGTGTAATTATGGTAACTAGTCTAATTAACACTTATTTTTCCCACTGAACTATTATTCCCAATGTCTGAAGCAAAGTGGGTAATTAAGACATTGCCTCCATCCACCCAGTGCATCCATCAGTTGTCTGTTGTCCTATTCCCAGCACCCAGCTCTGAGGAACACCCTGCACCTGTTGGCACAGTTTGCCCTCAATCTCTTCTCCTCTGCTTTTAGACCTTTGCTTCCCACACCAGGAGCTGGCAGCATTCCTGCCTGCAGGACGTGGCAAATACTAATGAAAACAGCTTCCATTTTTTTCACTGAACATCTTTTATACTTCCTCTCTTTATTCACAACACTATAAAATCTTAGTATGTCTCTTTAGAGGCTCCGTGTCAGTAAAATTGTTGGATTAATGAAAAAATAATTTCTGCTTATGTTTACTTTGGTAATTCATGAAATTAAATGACTGCACCTGCAGCTGAGGTCCAAGGGAAAATCAAGTCCTAACAATAATTATCCCTTTTTCAGTGACCTTCAGATACCTTAACCTCAGTTTGGAAAATAGATGAGATTTACCAATGGGCGTCATGGATGTACATTAGAAGTAAACCCTGGGTGAATTTAGGAAACTTGTCTCTATTTCCAAGCCAAACCTTAAAAGAATGTGGATAGCACTATTAAATAATCCACCTATTTATAACATACCAATAAATGTTTCTTCCTTTCATAATTTGAATTGAAAACTGACTCAGTTTATGACACTGATGTGCTAGAGATTGCAGGAGAAAAAAACAGAAAAAAAACCTAACAGTCAATATTTTTCAGCACCCGGTAATGCAGGGATCTTATAAAACATAGGGACCTGTGATTCATATTTGGCCTGCCTTTGACCCTTGAGCTTTGTAGAGTGATGAAATTTGAACAGCAGTATTTGTGTATTTAAACAGTTGGTTTTGAAAAGCCACATGAGACACACTTAACACCACCTTTTCTTTAAAAGCAGCTTTCTCATTTCTACCTCTTGCTCATACATTTCTCTTTTTGTTTGGGCAAATTTCTATTATCACACTCTGAGGGGTTATTGAGTGGCACCAAGAGCCATATCCTATTCTGGAATCATTTACCAGATGTATGACCTTGGGCAGTAAGAGGAAAGTCTCTCCACCTGTGTTAGAAATGGGCACAGAAGTGAGGTAAATCCCAGCACAGAGGCTGAGTGATGAGGTCATTTCCTATAGACACAAGCAGGCATTCGTGGGTCTGTTCTGGTGTTATCAAATGGACAGGAACTCCTCCATTGATACAGAATGGACCTTGCTGTAAATCTGCTTATTTTATAAAAAAGTTCCTCATGAACAGATACAGTGGTGGATGGTAGATTATTGCTAAGAAGCAGTACATTTATTCTTTTCCTCTGTTTAAAAGCAAAGCCTTTCTTCTGTTAAAGCTTCTCTGACACTTCCTTCTTTTTTTGTTTCCTCTCAATGACAAACAGAGGTAGTTCCAGGTCTTTTGCCTTTGAGTAGCTTACATTTTCAATCCTGAAAAAGTTGTAAGTCTGTTTCCTAGAATTTAAGAAAGGTTGCTCTTGTTTTGGCAGCAATTCTCAGATGCTCATGGATGTGTTTACCTTTTCTAAAGTTAGTTGTCTTCTTAGACTTGAACTTCTTGGTCTTCCATAGTGTTTTGGCAGACAGAGGAAGTGGAAGGGTTTTTTTATAGCTGTATAGTCTACTGCAATAACCTTTGATTTTTCAGTTGAGGGCTTGAAAAATGATCAGTTTTAGGAAGGTTTGCCTCTCCTGAGCTTACAAGCAGGGATGGGAGCTGGGAACACATGGACATACTGGTCTGTTTATTTTGATTACTGTGATAGTAACTGCTGTGGTGAACCTAAGACCTTCCATGTTTTCTTCACATACCTCAAGTTTGCAAAAGGACCATGATCACCCAGCAGAATACAAATGGCAAATTCCTACTGATTAAGGAAAAAACCTAATCTTCACATTGTAATGAAAGATATATCACATTTCGTGCAGCTGGTGGGGAAATGGTTAAGACAGGTCTGGAGGGAAAAGGGAAATACTCCAGCTGGCTGCAGACAGCAGGTATACAAAGCCTTGTCTCTCAGAAGAGAGGTGCTCTATTTAGGGGCTACAGATTTATAGCAAGAGCCTGAACAGCAGGGTTCAGTGCAGCTCAAACCAAAGGAACCTACAAAGGTTTATTAAAGGGTGACTCTCAGATGCACAGAGAGCAGGACTTCTCTATTAAAGATAAAACTGAATGCAGGAAAGGGTGGTTGGAGTAAACCTTTCCACTGACCTTTATGGCTGCAAGGAGCCAGATATTATCCTTTTGACTTTCCCAGTGGAGTTTCTAGCTGAATATTGTCTATTCCAACAGATAAATTGGGTTAAAACTCAAGATCGTAAAGGAAGAACAGGCAGAAGTTTACTTTGGGGGCTAGAAGTGTCAGTGAAAAGCCTACTGTGACCTAATGTGGCAGCCCTAGTGATGCAATAGAGAAATTCACTAACAAATAGAGCTCAAAACAAAAGAAAAAAATCTTCAGTTTTGTGTTTGGGTTGTTGAGTTTTTTTCAAGGTATTTCTGTTGCAAGCATGGAAATTTGGGGTTTCTCCCCATGATCATTTGAGCAGCATTTTATATAGCCATTGAAAAGCTCTTCTGTCATATTTTCTTTTTTTTCTTTATTGATTTTTTTTCTCTTTAAGACTTTAATTCACTCTTCTTCAGTTGCTACAGTTAAGAGGAAAATTCTGTAGATCACATAGAGATAACATTCCAGACAACACTGGGTCACTTGCACTCACACAAGAATACAAGCTTCCTGCAGACAGCTAGTCCTTTCCTGCTTTTCAGGCCTTTTTGCTCAATCTTTTCTTCTTTTTTTTCCTCCCTTAGTATTTGGATCTTATTCTTTCTTTAGACTTATCCTTCGTGCTGTGCTCGTCTCAAATGTACCAATAATTGTCACTACTTACATGTGGTTTGATCATTTTGTGCATTCCTTGTTGAAACTATCAGAGAAACAAGACATCTAAAATATGATTCTGTAGAGTTTGGGTAATATTTTGGGTGTCTGAAATCTCTTATAAATTGTTCTGTAGAGAGTCAGTTTTTTAAAGGAAAAAAATGACAGCAACAAGCCAACCCTAATGACATATTTCAGTGTAATGCTGTAATTTTAGCCCCTGCCATGAACTATTGCTGTTGTACAGTAAAGTATTTTGCTAGTAAATGGTGAAATTATTTCTAGTAGACCTTTCTCTTTAGTCCATCCTTCCATCAGAAAGATTCCCATCTTGCTGATTCCAATGTATTAAAAAGAAAATACTCATCTGAAGCACATTAGGCACCATGTGAGTGTCCTGCAAAAAGTAAAGACCAGCTATCGCAGTTTCACATTGTTTATTTTCAGATGTTTTTAAAAAGGCAGAAGGCAAAGGTGCTTCTTGTCTTGAAGTGGATGAAGTGTCCCAAGTGCATGATCTGTTTATTGGTATTGGTGTTTTCCCTTGTTCCTGCATGTGTGAACAGTAATGTGCAAACATATTTGACAGCTTCTGCACTAATAAGCCTTCCCCTAGGAAGCCAAATACCTTTTAATATGACTTTTTTCTCTTCCTTTTTCTCTGGTCCCCTATTTCCTGCCTGCTGGAAATCTCCTTCAATGCACTTCCAGTTCTCTCTTTCTCATTGCAATTAATTTTCTAGTGGTTTTTCTTCTGAACTGGTGGGTGCATCTCTATGGTTCTTTGGGGCTGATCAGCTTCAGGATGTGTTGCCATCAGTCAGCTGCTGTCTAAGAACCTCTCAGAGGATGAGTAAACCAGGAGAAGCTGGTCACTGGCCACACTGATGGTGGGGTCAGTGGCCACACTGATGGTGGGGTCAGTAGGATCTCAAAGTGCTGCATGGGGCAGGCAGACAAGAGGATGAGGATTAGCACTGTGATTTCTGTATCTTGTGGGGCCTTCATTTCCAAACTTGGGAAACGTGAGTCAGAGCTGAGCTCTGGAGCACAAAGCCACAGAGCCTCCATGGCTGGCAAGTGTAGACCAGGAAACTCAGATGAATAGAGCCCTAAATATTTTTTTTGTTTGACGCTCATGCTGAACAGAAAATGATGAATCCATTAGCAAGTCCTTCTGCTGCCAAAAGAAACAGACTTGCACTTGCAGATTGCTTTCTTTCTGTGCTTTCAAGCCACTGCATGGTCGGGTTCTTCAAAGCCGACACTCATCTATCAATTTAAAATGGTTTTTTTAGAGGCACTGTAGTATTTGTTTTGTGTGTGTATGTGTCTGCTTGAAAGTGTCTCATTAGAATATACTGACCCCATCAAGCATCTCAAAAATGAAAAATCCAAAGTGGAAAATGTCTTGTTTTCTGTTTATTTTGAATTGTTTGGAAGTTTTGCACTAGTTTCACATAACAATGGGGATTTTGGAGTGGTTTTTTTGTCTCTGGTGATGTGTCAGAAAGACTAAACAGCTCTTACTAGGCACAATGTGAAAAATGTGCCAGTGGAGAGTGAACCTGAGAGGTTCTGATCTCATAAGGGGCAAGAACATCTCTGAGTCTGAGAAAACTCCCTGCAGTCCTGAGGATAGTGCTGAAAGCAGTGAGCCTCCTGAATATGTAAAGGCTCCAGGATCAGATGAGTAATATCTCTAGAAACAAAAAGTCCAAAACTAAAGATTTTTTTTCTTCATGAGATACTTTATCCAGCATAGTAAAAACATGTATATTTATAGCTTAGATTAGGCTTTGTTTTGTGGGATGAAAAAACACATTTTAAAGTTGGCCCCTTTCCTGAACAGATGTTACTGGCCTGGGTGCATAACTTACTCAAGCATATGATTGAATAGAATTGAAAGAGAATTTCTGCCAAACTCAAATCTGACAAAAACTGAAATCTTTCACCACTTTTCTTGCCTCTGTCATACAGGCTCTGCTCTTTAGTTCATCCTGATCTCCGTCTTCCAGCTGTGCCTGTTGATGGGTTATAGCAAATCCTTTGGTTTTGAACTTGCATTATTCCCATGCAAGAAAATCTGTGAGCAGTTTTTTAGTAAAGGTATCATTCTCCCCTGAAAAGAGGACTGTCAGGGTAACATCAGGGGCTTCAATGTTTGTCTCTCACTGATTTCTCACATCAAATGTGTTTATTTTGCCAGTACAAAGATGTTTATTTCTAATTGCCACCGCTTCTAGCTCCAGCTGGCTTCTTTCCTTGTTGCACATTATCACCAGAATTTAAGGTTTTACAGGTCAAATTAGACTCACAGTGACATCTGTGACACCCATTACTTTCAGAGAGATTGCCCAGGTGTGGCTGAATGCAGATGGATAAACCATCCTCTGTGATCAAGAAGGGAGGACAGACTGGATCTCCGTTTCTCTTGGTCTTGGTGGATCTGTGGTCTAAAAAGTCTCAAAAGAAAAGAAATTATTTTTTTTTGTTCCCAGCCTGCACTGAACTGGAGCAAGAAATAGATCCTTTAATTGCAAATTAATTGCAGCTTTTATGAAGGTATCACTGAGTCCAAGAAATAGAAATTAAGGAGTTTCATGATGACTGTGATTCTTGAGTGTGATGTTTTTTCACTCACTTGAGATGTTATAACTACCTTCCTCAATGCCTAAATGCCCTGAGCACCTCTAGAAAACCCTGCTGTGTGAGGGCACAGCAATGTCAGTGTCAGAGGCTCCCTTACAACAACTGAGATCATTCCACTGACATATCAAAGCTCTCCAAGAAACTGGTGAGGGGCTGTGTGTCTTTGGCAAAGCCTGATCAGGTAGGATGCACATTTACACTTTTGGAGGACTGTGAGGCATCCTCTTGTGCCCATGGTTTGCCATAAAACAAGCACATGGGGGGTAGGTTGGTGGGTATTTACACAGTCCCACACTAAGCCCTTGAGCACACAGATGCAGGTCAGAGGACATTGGGATGCAGTCATTGAGATGCTGTTTGTAGTTGGAACCTTAAAAAAAGTAACATTGAAATGCAAACAAGCAACTAGATTACATATATAAGATAAAATATATAATAAGAAAGCATAATTATCTCCATAACTCAAATTATGAATACAGCTGCCTTTATTAATGGTTTAGCACATACTTCTTTACAAACTTGATAAATAAATGTCTTGAGTATTGCTGACTCACTGCCCTGTGGTTGTACCTGCCTTTGATAGATTTTATAATAGTATCATTGATCTTAAATACTTCAACAGTTTTAGGATTTGCTGATCTGTGGTGTAGCCACAAGTTTCACTGAATATTTTCCATGGCTGAGTCCCTTTTGCCCAGCTTCTCTGTTTGCATGCAGTGAAATCACATCTGCTTCTTGGGGATGGTGGGGCAGCAAGTGTGGCTGCTATGTTCAGAAAAACACAACAGAAGAAGTACTTGAAAACACTGATTTTTTAATTTTTCTTTTTGCTCCATTGATACATTAGGAAACACGCTCTGTAAATCTCTTGGTTTAATTCTTCTTTGGAGAAGAGTTTAATGCTTAAAGAAGCATTTGCCTTCCCACATTGCTATTAATGCATCCCATTCTTGAAAGTAAGACCTTCTTCAATCTAAGGACTTTGAAGAAGTTATATTCTCAACATGTTAAGTCCGTGTATTAAAGGTATGCAAGCAGATTCTCAGAGGCATTCACACACTCTGTTTTCAAAAAGGATCATCTATATGAGTAGTTCTTTGTTTTCCTTTCTGTGATTTGTACAGGTTTTTAGAGCACTCAGACTGATACTGGCAATAATTGAAAACTCTTCACAAATGCTTTAAATCTCAGGGGCTGGATTCTTCTTTACTGACTCCAGTCTTATGCCATAATAGCTGCATAATAGCTGGTTCAGTACAGTACAGGTTTAAACTGGGAGAGTGCAAGGGAACAGGGGAATGGAGTCACATTTCCATGTGTTCTGTTCTGATATTTTAAAAAATTACATCAGCTGTCAGATTGTGAAAGTTTTGTCTGCTTTGACCACCTGTGGCACTGATGAGAATACACACCATGCAGGTCCCCACTGCCTGGTGCATGCTCTTTAGGCTGTCATTAAATGTGAGCTGCCATTTATACTGTGAGCATCACATGTGTGTACAGAGAGATGCAAATGTGCAGGGACTCTTTTGTGAGCATATCCCAGATAAAACACCAGAGACTGAGCAGTCCACTCTCTCCAGCTCCCCTCAGACAACTGCCTATTGACATATTCTTTTCCTTAGGGGAGGAAAACTGATTTACCCTTTGGAAAAGCGCTGTACAAAACAACGTAGTTCTCCACCAAGAGAGGTCATTCATTTGCTTGTTGCTTGCTGTGTTCTGTGTGCTCTGCTGGGGACTGGGGTCTGCTCCCATTGACCCTGCAGGGCCTTGACTCCTTTTCCATCAGGTTTTGAGTGGGATTCTTCCCATTAACACCCATCATTTGAAAGCTGGCTCTGGAGTCTGAACTAGGCAATGAGGTTGTTTTTTATTGATGAAAAGAAACAGATACCTCTCCAGGGAGCTGCATCCCATCCTAAGATACATGTCTAAATAGCTGTGATGAACTGCCCTTTCTGAGGTTTTCTCTGTACAGCCACAGATTCTAAAGGGAGCAGAGTAGCTTAGACCAAAAGGCTGATAAGAGGAAAGATGACTCCACTCACAGGCAGTCACAGTGGCAGCAAAAACCCTCTGGCTCAGGATGGCAGAATTTTATACCCATAGTAAACAGCTTTCAATTGCTCTGTAGGCAATGGCAAAACTCTGGCAGCCTTTGATGGAAGTTGCTATAGGTCCTGGGAATTGTTACATCTGATGGGGAGATGAGAGGTGAGAGAAAAAGAATTTGTCCACATTTAAAATAATCTGTAGTTCAGTAGATTGTCAGGAAACTGCTATTTCACTTCTGAGTAACTGGATTGTGAAGCAGAACTAATGGTAATGCACTTTTAAGTGAACATGAAATATGCAAAAATGGAGTTTAAATACGTTGCAAGTATTCTGACCCCTTAAAATATGGTGCTTTCTGTACAATGAAAGGATTTTGGTAGAAGTCAGTGCATAACAGCACTTAAAATCAGGCAAAAGATTATTAAAATGCTGCTTCCTGTGTCATTAAAGTCTTTATCCCAATGTACTGTGGAGCAAATCCAATGGGATGCAATTACTGAAGTGGCCTCCATCACAGTGATGAGAGAGAAGCTCTTTGATAGAGGCTGTGCTAGCACAATGTCCCTGCTCTGATGGCTTTGCATTTCCACTACAGTGGCCTCACATTTCCAACTGAAACTTTCAGGTGTTTCATGAGGTAGGAGGATTTACATCCTGCTATGGCAGCCAAGGAACAGGAAATCCAAGCAGAAATCACAAAACAAGCAAGGCCACAATTCCATCCACCCTCAGCTCATTCCGTATCTGTGCTCGCTTTGTCAGGATCCACCAGGAAATTGAGGGGAAAATAGTTTGTTTTCCCCCAGGTCACTGAAAAAATACTTTCCCAGTAGCAAAAATGCTCAAAGGAAATGTGGTCAGGCACAAAATCTCCAGTCATCCAGGAAAAAGTGAGTCAGGTGAGAGTCTTGAGGCAGTTTGGCCTTAGCTTTTCCTGGCATTTGTAACACTGAGAAGGCAGAAATCTTACTCATCTCACTTATTTTGTTCTGAATTTTTTTTTCTATATTACGTACTTGTTGGAATGATGAAACCGAGTTGTTTTGTTGTTGTGCTTAATTTTTCTCTGTCACACAGAGCAAAATTTCAGTGTCCACACCATTAGAAAATTCTTCTCTTTTTTGGGCAATAAAGTAGCTAACAGAATTATTTCCTAGAGCTTTGCACTTCAGCAAGTGGCCTGATTTTTTTGTCAAAATAAAGCTAAATAATTTATTGTTAGCATTTTAGCAGATCTGGGCTATCTTTAGGAAATTGTTTTCTTGAAATTGCCACTGCTGGAACAAAACAAGTTTGCTTTCATAGAACATTTTGAAAGGTATTTCTTCATACTCTGTGGTAAAGTATCAACTTCTACTGTCTGTTGATTCAAAAATTAGAGGTGTGCAGTAGTTGCTCTGGCAACAGAGTCTCGTTTTACCCCTCTGCTCATTTCCAACCTGTTACTAAATTACTAAGCACGGGAGGGATGCATCAAAGAGCACCTAGAGACACTGCTAATGTAATGAAACCGAGCCTTCATCTACTTGAAACATGTTGTGTCAGCTTGGAAATAAGACAGGTGATTTCTTTACCCCCAAAAGTTGGCACCCTGTCAGCTACTTAAAGTTTTAAAGTTGTAAAAACAAGGTCTGCACACACAAAAAATTCCTTCTATAGAATTTTCTGATGTGTTGTATCTTGGAAATATTAAATTTGTTTGTTAGCAAAATGTAAGGTATCTTTATCTCTTTAGTGGTTACAACAGCTGTCAGGTGTTTTTACTATTTTTAAGTACTTCAGTTGGTATCTTCTGTGTACATGTCATATAGTTGATGTGTGGATTTATAGCTCCTATCACAAACATTTAGCAGTATGACGAGTCCTTCAGATGGGAAGAAACTCTGCATGCAAATCTGTGTTGTGGAAGAGAGTGCTGTGCAATTTTAAAATTTTCTCACGTGATTTTTGTGGGGGCAAATTCTCTTTATATAGTTTGGTTTTAGCAAAGGAATTCAGTCTCAAGAGCATTCACTCTGCTTTGCAGAAAGGGTAAAATTGGGAAGAAATGTATTCTTCTGTACAAACACACTGTTTCCAGCATCACACCATGAGAGCATCACACCATGAGATCATTTTGGCTCCCTGTCTTTCATAAGGTTCAGGGTTACTGCTGGCCCACCCTGAGCACAGAGTCCCATCTCTGGTGTGGCACCTACACCAGGCACTGTGGGCATCCCCAAAGCAGCAACAGTGGCCTTGCCAGCACTGCAAGATGCTTTACTCCTTTCCCTTGGAGCAAAGAGGTGACAGCAGAGTCTCATCTGGACACCTCTCTGTATTCTAATCCTGGTTTATAACTACTTTTGCCAGATGTAACATTAAGTTCCTCAATTACTTGTGTGAAGTCGTGTTTGGCTGTGATTTGAGAGGTTCTATATGTAAGAACTGCCTTTTGGTAGTGTTTTTCCACAGCATCTGTAAACTATTATCAAGTGGTAGGAGACCAACTACTAAGAGCTTGCATAATGTCAGCAAAATTTCAGCTCCTTAATACAGTGATCTTATGTTATTTCCCAGCCTGAAAACCCAGTACTAAGCTTTTAAAATGACACTGTAAGATACCTTTGTCTAAAAGTAGGGTGCCAGATAGTGCCTATAAATGTAGATGTTTGGATTTAGCCTTACATTGCAACCTTTTCCTATGTAATGCTGGTGTATTTGCTGTCATTTTTAATGTATAATGTTTTTACCAGGTGGGCTATAGAGCTGTGTTATCACTACAGTGAAAAAGTCCACATGGACCATGTTACAAAGTGCAGAACATACCAGATATAATTTCCATATTGGTTTTAGAGATCAGACTTAAGCATAACTTTGCTCCAGATGCAAGATGTGGACAACAGAGGCATGTTTTGTTATAGGTTTTACTGATGCAGGTTTAAAATAACATGACTGAAGTTCTAAATTGATATGACAGTTGCACCTTTTCTGGATAAAAGAGCTGGCTGCAATGTTATGCCTGGTTTTAAAACCAATACACATGATCTGAAACAGATTTTTTCATCATGGTTTTGAAATTTTGTTTTCAGACAGAGGGAGTGTTTAGGAACATTTCAAAGAAATGTAAACATGCACTTAGACCAAATAACATGTGTTCAGGCCAAATTTCAGCTGGAGTGTTTATTATTTTCCACCTCCTTCGAAGATTTCAGTGGCACTTTTGCTTATATTCTCCTTAATTTTCCAGCCTGGTGCAGTGTAGCTGCATGTAGTTAAACTTCTAAAGTGCCTCAGCCCAGGGCCAGCCAAGGTTGGTGAAAGGCTTTCCCACTACTGAGAGATCTGCTTTCCCATCTGGGAACAATGCTGCCAATGGAGTAATGTTGCAGGAGCCAGCATGACTCCTTCCTCTGCTTTGGGGACTTTTTGAAAACTGGCACCAAGGAACTGATCAAGAGAGCAGGGGCAATACATGGTTTTGCTGGAGAGACCTATTCATTCTTTCTGCTACCTGAAGATGTTTCTTCTGAACATAGCACTAAAAAAGGAATAGAAACTGAGGTTTCCCTTGGCAATTGCAGCCCATGTGTTAGAAAAAGATCCAAGATCAAAATCTACCAGGGAGGCACCATTGCTGTTGAAGGAAAGCTCATGGTTGTTAAATGTCTGTAAATACCACATGCTGTGGGATGCTCTGTAGTTTGTGTGCTGCACTCTGTAAACGCTCCTGAACACTTTTTGGCAGAATTTTGCTCCCGTGCAAACACTTTACAAACTGTGTCATGAAGCAGCTTGTTTTGCCTACAGCATCAAAGTCTTAGTGTCTCTCAGCTCCCAGTGACTCATGCCTTTCTTTGCAGCTCCATTGCCTCCCTGTCAGACAGAATAGCTGGTTAATAAGTTTGCTGAGTGTATTGATGTCCTTTTGGTCGAAAGGATCATATTAGCAAACAGTAAGATGAGAAGCGATGGATATGGATAAAAAGACTACATTAGGATAATACTAATTGCATTTAAATAGAGGAGATCAACTGAGTAAAGAAAAAGGAAAAAAAAAAACAGTGACAAATTTTGTTGCCTTGCCCTTAGTTTAACTCTTCTTGTAAAAACAATCTTTGCAAGAGAAGAGAGAGCAAATGAATCCAGTATTGTTTTGATTGCTTTTAGACTGGCATTGATATGCTGCGATCTTTTTCTTCCCACGTAACATTAGAGGCAGAGGTCAACAATCTACCTGTTTTTAATTGGATCAGCTTAACTTGGGAACAGAATTTTCCAATAAAAAACTTACCCTGACATCCATAAAAGTGAATAATTTAGCTAACCTCAGCAGTTCAGGAACATTTTATCACAACCTAACTTGTTTTAGGAATGGTGTCACAGAGTGTATCCAGAAGATGTATTATATATTATCCAATGTTGATATCAATATCTGCCATTATAATACTATATGTAATATCTGATATAATAATACAACAATGTATGTAATAATATAATTAACAATAATAATTATGTGCTGATATTTATATATTCATATAATATATAAATATAAAGAGCAAGAAAGAAAAACATGCAGTTTTAGGGAAAGTTCAATTTGTTCTCTTGTTCAGCCCTGTGTAGATTCTATTTATGTAATTACTAGATCTTAGAATATTGCTCAGCTTTTCACTAAAAATTGGTCTCTTGACACATTCAATAAGTTCAATTGCTCAAATGAAGGAAAGTAAAGAAGTAACAGAGTGACCTTGACTCAATCAAAAATCTCCATGTTTTTTAATTTCAGAAGAAGTTGGATCCTCCTCATTAAGATGTAACTTTTGTTATGGATTCTTGGTGTGAGCCCAACTCTTTATTGAATTATGTACAACAAAATATTGAACCAGTGTAATGAAAATCCTTTGACAACAGCAGTTCTCAAGCATTTTCAGGGAAACCACTTTACACACAAAACTAAACCATCAACCTCAAATTTGAGTGCAGACCTCATGTGTCATAAAATCTCATTTTAAGCCTAATTCAAATTTAGATAAAATCTTTCCTCATCCTGTCTTCAGTGGAATCCTTTGCTGATTCCCCCTTCATCTCCAATGGAGGATGAATCAAGCCATCCTTATCCTGCAGGCAACCCACCCTGTGACATCAGGGGCTTTGCAGCAAGAGAAGGGACTGGGATCCAAGGATTTGAAATGATGTTATTGGTGGCTTTCTTGTTCTTCCTCTTCTACTAATGACAATACAGAGGAATGTCTATTCTTAGTAAATGAAAAGCAAATACTAACATGTCAATTAGATGTTCCTATAAAGTGTCCAGAGTATTTAAAAATATATATTTCACACTTCAAAAGCGCATTACCATGTCCAATGCCACATGTGAAAAGGTCAGCACTGGTCTTCTTTTTTTAAAAAAAAAATTCTACATATGAATGGTAGGCAAAAAATAAGTTTCAACATTTGTGTTACTAATTTAGTCTGCACCACTATTTATGAGGGATCTCAAACTACTTGTAACCCTCAGAAAATATTCCAGTGTAGGCCAGTACTACAACCCACTCATGTGACAAACAAGGCACAAAGATGGCACAGCTGAAATTTTCCAAAGTGACTGCTGGCTGGGGCAGAGAAAGGGCACCTGGCTCTCTGAGCATCGAGCCTGAGTGATGGAGGGCTCCATTATCAGACATGCTCTCATGTACCAGTGAGAGGTACAAACATTCTGCATCTCTCAAAAATAAACACACTACTCAGAGAGCTCAGGTTCTGTACAGAAAGCAAGCAAAACCTGCAGAAAAGTGAAATTCTGAGTGCATTGAAGGACAACTGATGTGACAAAGCCAGAGGGTAAGCTTTGTTTTCCACACTCAGGGTTTCACCAATAGATGAGTGCCCAGTTAGTTAATCAGGCTGCTGGAGCGATTTGTGCAACTTCTTCCCTTGAAATAACTTTAGCAAAGTCAGACTCATATATATGCTGTGCTCTCTGCCTCTGACTCACTCAGGAACATTCTTCAAAAGGCATTTTTTGTGTCTTTATAATTGAATTGATTCTTAAGTTGTGCCACGGGTGTACACCTTATCAAAGAAGACCTGGCACTCCATTTGTACATAATGCCCTCTCGGAGGAGGTTTAACATGCAATGTTTGTGGTTTCTAGCAGGTCTCTCTGCAGAGAGAGAGGTCGCTACTCAGGGAGGCACTTTCCTCCTTGGAAACAAGAAAAGAAATCACCAGGAAGGAGGGGAAAATGCATCTGGGTAACAGGAGGGGATCTTGTCAATCTCCAAGCCACTAGAAAATGATCATGAAAATCTTTTGTTAGAGAAGCCTATAATGGTACTATTGCTTGTCTATTGTGGCCACTAACAGCAAATAGCCTGCGAGGGCAGGGGAGATGTAGGATTAGACAAATTGTGAAGAGGGGCTCTGGATGCTTGAAAAGTACATTCCTGCCCACCAAGGTCAGAGGGGTCAAAATAGTGTCATCATTAACCCTCAGTGGAAGCATTCCTATAAACAAATTGACCTTTAAAAACATTTGTGGCATATATGGAATAATGCTAATGATGTACTATTGGATTTCTTCCACAAGTGGAAACTGAAAAGCAGTTATAACAGAAATAGAAATGCAAAATGTAATTGTAGGAAATTTAAATTGAGCTGGAGACCATGGAGTACAGTACTTTTTCTACTGCTAGTAGATACAGCTAGTATCATAATTTTTAATGCGTTTTAAGAATAAGCTCCCTTGTTAAATAGTTTTCAGAGGATTCATCCTTATCCACATGTATATTTCTGGGGGTACAATTGGGCTGAAGCTCTATGCATCCATTGCAGGATGGCAAAAAGGGTGGATGGGATCTTTCCTACTGGAAGAGACATTGAGTACCAGCTTTCTCTTTCTAGCCTAGCAATTTCCGTTGTCCTTCTCAACTGTGCTTTTGAGCCAGGGTCCTTGCAAAATCTGTCTTTTGTCTTCAGTATTTGGTGGGACAATTACTTAAGTAACTTAATCAGAGTTTGCTCATTAATAAGAAAATTGCTCTTTCATAATACACTTGAAGCGCATGAAAAGAGCTTCAAGTAGACAATGATAGACATGGATGTTACACTGAATGGCAGCTGCTAAATATATGAGTGCTGATAAATGTCTGTGAAGCAACTTGGTATGGCAAGACAAGTTAAACGTTTATTTCAAGCTTTAATTAAAAGTTACCTCACTAAAATTTTCAAAAGCATCAAAGTTACCAACTATTTTGAATTATTCTCCCTCTTTGTGCAGTCAGGGGCCTGTTTCCTCTGCCATCTTGAAGAATGCACATTATTAGTTCTCAAACTCACAGTACATAACAAATGACCAGAAATGAGGAAGCTGCCCTTGACAGTAGCTGTCTACTCTGCAAAGTAATATTGTTTCCAAACAGCTGTTTTTTAACACATTAACAGCAGGAGTCAACAGAGGTAGTTTTATGATTTTTATTTTTAAAGAAATACTTTAGAAGTGCCCCTGATACTTTTTTAGAACCCTTTTCAACTGTATTTTTCTTGAACAATACTTACATCATCTTGATCTTTGTGGTCAGATCATTCTCTCAGTTGCATGCTGCGCAGCTCTGAAAATTTGGAATGAGTTTAAAAGTTTGAAGGACTTACTTTAACTGCCAAGCTTAAACAGAGATCCAGGCATTTCCTGGGTCCTCCAAAGCATGCCTCTTTTTGTAGCTTTTTGTAAATTTTTGGAGATGCATGATGGTCTCTACAAAAATGGGGGAATTTTAGTCTGGGAAAACCACATTAAAGTTCTGTGGCCCTGCTGTAAAATGGAGACGGTGACATTTCTTTTGCTCCTCCTGTGTGCTTACAGTGAAGATCTTTCAGGCAAGAGCTTTCTTTTATCTGGGAATGGACAAGAGGGCTCCAATATAGATTGATACTTTGAAACAATATAAGGAGGGTCCAAATCTATCCATTTTTAATCCTTTCACAGACAATTAATCAAACAGTGCAAGATGCAACCCAAAGGGAATATTAGATGAATTTAGACACTTACAGGGAGATTTCTAGATGCCTAATCAATGAGTTAGTCACCAGTTGCTTTTTCTGGGATACCTAAAATAAAGATATAAAATAAGATATCCCTTATTTTGCTATTTTAGAGTCAAATCCTAGTATTCTGAAAAACACCTTGCACTTATTTTAGTGAGCTTATTTTTTTAGGGCAGGATATTTAATATCCACATCAACAAATCCTCAACTTTGTCCTAAAAATACAGCATAATATATTTTGGTTTAAATGTTTGTTATGGTTGAGTTGTTAGCACTCAAAGGCTGTGATGGTGATGAGAGTCATAGGAAACAGAAAGGTTGATGATATTTGATGTTCCTCAAAGTCAGATTTAGCTTTGGAGATGAACCTAAAGGTAGCAAAATCTGAATTCTGGAATTAGAAAGCTTTGAGCTCATTAAGCTCGCAGTGTTCCCTGTTCTGGAGGTGTCACTTCTAGTCAAAGCTACCAGAACACAGGAAACTTGAACAAATGGGCTGCTCTTTTCTACTAGACCTGTGTCTGCAAAGGGTTTTCACCTCAACACAAGGACATGAACATAACTCAGAGGCATTACTTAAATGTCAGGTGCTGCAATTTCTCATCTCTCAACATGGGCCTCACCTGAAAAGAATCTGACTTTTAATTGACAAAACAGGGCCCCCAGCATTAAATGATTTTTCTTTCTGGAGAAGATGGCTCGCAGCAAGGTGCTGTCAGGGCACAAGGCAAGAGCTCCATTTACTGTCTGTGCTCCTGCACCAAAGCACTGCAGACCAGGTGCAACACTGCAAACCTGCCCTGATTCCAGCTCTAAAGGTGACCTAAACCTGACCCTGCAGCTAAAGACTCACCCACCTAACCTCACCTAAGTGCTCAGATGAAACAGCTTCCTTTCAGTCTTTTGGTGTTATTAATTGTTATTATTCTTTTAGATCTTGTGCAACAATAAAAGGGAGGCTTCAGTTCCTGGCTGCAGCAGCCCCTCCCACAAATCAAAAGAATATGACTTTCATTTTGAAAAGGATGAATAAATATATCTTGAATAAGAGGGGCACAGATTCCAAACACCCTGAAGTCTTGGAAGAAACAATTGTTCTTTCTTTCATTTGATTCATCCTCAAAGGTTTCCTATATGTGTCTCACGGAGTCTGGATGGCTTTTAGAGCCAAGGCTTTGTCTCAGGTGAAGGTGTTGAGAGATGCCACAGGAACAATGAGACAGAAAGTATAACCAAGGGATTGGGACCTCAGCTTTCAGGAAGAGCTGGTGATTTGGGAGATCTAATTCTGAGTTATCTTTATCTGACCTGATTTTCTGTGCACTGGATCCTCTGTGCTTTCTGAAAGTCAGATCCTGTGATGGGGTCTTGAGTCAGCTACCAGAAATCACCAAACAGGAAGCTCTCCCTGGCTGGGAGGAGACCCATGGGCTGAGCAGCCAAACCCTTTGCCTGCCACACTGACATACTTTTACATACTATTTTAACTTCCCTCAAGGAAGAGGGAAAACAACCCTTCTGGTTCTCCTAAACCCTCCTAATGAAGGCATCCCTGCACATGGATGCTGCACATCCCAGCTCTCCCTGCACAGCCAGGTTTCAGCACCCCAGTCAGGGCAGGGAGCTCCCCACCCACCTGTGCAACCTGAACAGCCCTTTTCACAGCTCAGCACTCTTGCTGTCAGCTTCCTCATGCAGGACTCTCTGCAGGGCAGACAGAAGTTACTGACAGTTGTTTTGCCTTTGGTATTTTATTTTGGACAAATTAAGTAAATGTGAGATGAGAAACTGTGGGTGAGGGTGGAGTGCCTTCATGAGATGAAGGGATCTAGAAAGATCATTTAGAAAGACCCAATGGCCGGTTCTGTGCCCTACTTTGTCATGCTGCAAATTCACAAAAAAATGTTGCTACAGTCCTGGAAATGAGAGAGGACTTTATTAAGCTCTGTGATAATTACATTTGGGTTCCACGTCACTTAGTCTATCTCCCCCCCTGACTTGTCTGAATAATTAAGCTTGTCCATTTGGTGAAGACCTTTTGCTTTGCAGTGCAGATGTTTCCATCTTGGTTGGTAATTTAGAGTTAATGAGAATTCTTTGGTAGCCAAAGTTCTTTGGTATCAAAACACTGACCATGCACTTTTATTTCTGACAGCTTTTTTTTTTTCCCATGGGGCAGCCTTAGAGCATTAGCACAAGAGCCAATTCATCTGAGAAGGAAAGAGTTAATATTTTGTCCCTGAGCCACCTGAAGTGTCTGCCCTCACTGAGGATTAGGAGGGAGCCCAGGTATTCAGGGCTCAGCTGGAGCAAATTGCTCCACCAGGAGGGCCTATAAGAGGAAGCAGTGACCATGTGGTGGGTCAGGCACCCAGGGCTGTGGAGATTGCTCACTGTGAGGAGCTTATTTATTTATGTAATCCCCTTTTTAGCCCAACTATGGGGAAATCTTTTTAGTTTTCCACAGTGCTCTCCTTCAATGCTCCCCCACCCACCTAACCTGAAAGGGCTTTTTCAGCATCCTTCAGTGGCTCCTCTGACCCATCACACTTCTCAGACTTATCTCATCATTTCTGTTCTGTTTTACACGGTTTAATATGTCCTATTATTTCCATATTGGCAGCTTTTAAGCCAAAAGGCCTAGTACACTTTTAAGGACTATTAGACACAAATTTTTTTCCTCTGTGGCCCTTTGCCTGTAAAATGCAAGCCCATTCCATTTCAAGGAAAGATAGTTAAAAATTGACCTACATTTCTGCTGAACTATCTCATGTAGCATAGTACTCAACTTCATGGAAAGACTGGGCTTTGCAGGATGTCACCAATTAGTCTGACAAGGAAAAATATAAAGGATATGAAGTGAAAAATATAACAGGCACTTGCTCACCACTCTGTGTAGAATGCCTTGTTCCTCAATTTAGGTGAGATTACAATTAGGGGTAGACAACACTTTAAGAGACCTATTGTTCTTTTAGGTCTTTTTCTTTTTATACAGCTTAATTACAACTATTATGCACTTTCATCTTGATTCATAGAAAAGGCAAATATATTACATTAGTAAGAACTTTATGTTCATAATATTAAGATATGTTTCTGCCTAGGAAATTAACTATTTTACAGCACTATCATAAATTACAATATTTGATGGTTTAAAGAATGGGTTTATCTGCCAGGAATCTCAGTGTAGATAATAACTCTGGATGTTTCTAGGTCTGCAGTGACTGTTGTGTCTTGGAAATATGTTCTGAGCAAGATCATTTATTGTTCCCATTAATAGAGGCATACATCTTCAGATTTATCTAGCTTTTTCTTAGTGTAATAATGAATAACTACTGTGACATCTTGGGCCAAAGCAATCCACTGCTCTTCTTGAGGTGAAAGTGAAAATCTGCAGCAGCTCTCCCAAATCTGTTTCCTTACTTGTTTCCATTGGATGTGCATTGCCTGTCTGTCCTTGTCTGCTGAGAATGGATTTAATAATTCTCTCTTCTTCATGAAGGGGTCACAAGGCTTGGTCAGTGCTTGTAAACTGTTTAGGACTCAGAAATAAAGAAAATTTAGTTCATAAACATTGAGAACCATTGCTACTGACATACTGAGGCACTGTGTTGTCTTTGTTCTTCTGGAATAATTCAGTGAAAGATCCAGAAGTAAAAGTTCATGGATTCTTTTTTTCAGCTTGTAAAAGACAGGGGAGAACCCCTGCATGGAGGCATACATATATATTTATCCTTTTTCTTTGTGTTTGGCTTAGGGATGTGTGTAAGATACAACCTTGTGCAAATTTCATGGGAATTTATGTAGCTTAAGGACTTTAGTTCATTGTTGTTTGAGAAATTTTTTCTTCAGATTTCTTTATTCAATTTCCTTTACAAACCCATTCATAAAAGAAGATGTGGCATTTTGTTCTGGCTCTGATTTGATTACAAAAAAACATTACTGACAGAATAGCAGCCAGAATTCACTAAATCCCCTTTTAAGTACTGTATTAAAGCTTTCTCTCCTTTCTAAATATCTTTACACTCACTTTTCCAGCAGGATTTCATTTTCCATACAGCTATATTTAAATAGCAACAAATGCCTGACCCCCTAGATGTTCAAGTTTGAAATTTGCCTTGAACCTTACAGGACTAGAACTACCTGTTTCATCTTTGGGACTCTCCAGGTAGTTTAATAAACCCAGGGAGCCTTCATTCCTCCCTGGAAGCTCTTGGGGGATTTTGTAATGGAAATAACTAATAAGCAGCACAGCAGTGGATTCCCATGAACTCTTGTCCACAGGCTGGCAAAGCTTAAGCTGTAGATACTGGGGAATGGAAGGGATTTTTGTTTAGTAGAGTGAGGAAATACCTGCAGAATATTCAGCTCAGCAGATCAATGTCCCTTACTGCAGATGTGGCTCAGGACAGACACAGCAAGGCTGGACTTGGCACCCCTGTGTTTATTGTCACTCCCGTGTGCTGTTAATCAGCCAGTTTGACTCTGCTGGCACTCAGAGCTGTTGTTAGACCCCCTCAGATCCATCCTTTGCTGCTGCTCAGCAGTGCTGCCTGCTCCAGCCTCCTGCTCTGAGTCACCACTTCTGGAGGCTTTGCTTTTAGAGCAATTACAAGAGGCATTTTCTAGAGGAAAAGAT
The DNA here is from genome assembly GCA_013400435.1 of Pycnonotus jocosus. Lineage (NCBI taxonomy): Eukaryota > Metazoa > Chordata > Aves > Passeriformes > Pycnonotidae > Pycnonotus > Pycnonotus jocosus. Next base: position 48,915 of record VWYP01015986.1, on the reverse strand, counting down.
TCATCAGTTGAGTCACACAGAGCTCTCCTATATCCATCATTGCTTCTTAATATGAAAATAATGGGTAAAAGGAAGAAATCAGGAAAAAGAAAGTATTAAAGTGTGGGATGGAGATTTAAATGTATGGGAGGAGAATGTAGGAGATGTAAATTCTAACTAGGTTCGTAGAAATATAAGTCAACACTCATTTATATTTTTGAAATGTTTGATAAAACAAGAAAATACATGTACCAGAGTTTTATAAAAGACATCCATCTTTTTATAGGTTATGAAAAATGTTAATGTTCTGGTACAATTATTGAATTCCTGCTGCCTCCTATACAATCCTCACCATACACAACTCTTCCTCTTCCTCACTGGGTTTGCTATGCATCACCCTCTGCTCTGATTGAGGTGACTGTAGGCATTAAACAATGTAGAGATTTTTTACTCTTAATTATTTTTTCAGGCCTAGAGGAAAAAGATATAACGATATGTGGCTTGAAAATGGAAACTAAAGACATTTGTAATAGAATCAATTTTATTTTAAGGAGGATAATTAACCTGTGATACTTGGAGACATTGTGGGTTCTCTGCCATGGCAACTTCTTAAATCAAACCTTGTTGTTTCCAAAGTAGCATGAAAGACAGGAGTTACAGTGTGAGATTATTGCCTTCTGAGATAAAGGTGATCAGGCTCTCATGAACATTTCTCTGCTCCACTTCTAGTTAGAAGAATTTACTTTTCTGTTTACAGTTGTAAAATTATTTAATTAGTTTATCTCCATCAGTCCCTGGGCTCAGTCCTCTGTGTAGACCTCTGGCTCCATATGTAGAACAAATATGTGAAACAATTGCAAAAGGGGTTATGAAAATACTTCATCAGAAGGAAGGAGAGGAGTGTTGCTATTTGATTTTCAAGCAGAATGACCAGGGAGTGGAATCAAATCCTAGATCACAAAACCCTGGATTTGTCTAAATAAAATATCTATCTACACAGGGAGCACATTGACTGTGGAGAAACACATATTGCACAGTGTATTAAGCTCAGGTCAAAGCTGACCTGACAATCAAATTCTGTCAAGTAGACCTTTTGGAAAAATATCTTTTGATGTTATATATTTGCAGTGTGTCAGGCTGGAATTCCCTTACCTCGGGCACCATAAAATATGCTGCAGAAAGTCAAGTACCACCAATTGGAAGTGGTTAATTTATGGCAAAAACATTTTTATTTAAGACCTTTGTGGTCAGGACTATATTTGTGTAGTATTTGTTTGTTGTCAAGTCTTGACTGTGATTGTCACTGTCCCCACTTCAGCAGTTTTTTGGGTGCAGAGATTTTAGCACAAGGCTGGCAGCTTAAAGCCTTGTGAGTTTGATGCATGAGGAAACTTTCCATCTCTTTTGCCTCCACTAACATGCAGATTCCACAGTACTGAAATAGTTAATCCTCAGCCTGTTTTCACCAAACCTGACAGCATGGCTGCAAACTTTTTATCTGGTTCTATTCTTCCTTGTCCTTATCCCCAGTCCTTTCCGTCATTCTTCTTATATCCTGAAAAAGAAATCAATCAAAATGTAGATTGAAATTCCAAGTAAAAGTCAGTGTTTCTTAAGGAAAGATAATGGCTGCTAGACAAAAGTACACCACTCACATTCTGACAAAGAGTTATGCTGTACCCCGCATGTTCACTTGTTTCTCCTCAGTGCTGTTTATAGTGAGTTATTTCCTTTCTATTTTCAATGTGTTCCAGTTGGAAATTCCTCTCTCTGAGCATTTGCTATGATGAGAGTCATATAAATCTGGAAAAAGTAAAAGAAAAAAGATGATGTGCCAGAGTGGGTAACTTAATCCCACCCAATGACAGAATAAGGTGCTTGTTCTGTATCTGAGGATTTTATGAATGTGTGCCTTTTCTTTTTTTT
>VWYP01015986.1:34306-46977 GCA_013400435.1 Pycnonotus jocosus | reverse complement strand
AAGTTAGGGTTTTGGAAATGGAAAATCTAAGGTAAAACCCTAGCTTTCCTGAAGGCTATTGATCCCATGAAGAAAGGTACAAATATGTTCAAAATGTATATTATTTGTAAATTAATTTTAAAATGTTGTTCAATTAGAACTGAAGTTCTCTAAGCCCAGTGTTGATTTAAGGGCCAGTCCATGGTGGTGTGGTCTTAGACAGAAGGACAGGGACAATCCTCTCTGGGAAAGAGAGGAGACACTAGTTTTATTTCTAGGTTGTCAAGAAAAATTCTCATTTTGGGGGCTGTTTTTGGGCATATATGCATCAGTGCCTGGAGGAGGAGAGCTGATGCACTCCTTCCATACACATTTCTGACACCTGTCAAAAAGTAATGGTTTGCTGTTACTGCTGACACAGCCCAGACTCACACCACTGACCAAGGGGTGAAAGGCTCTGTATCCCATCAGCAATCTTCCTCTGTACATTTCTCCTATTGTAAATTTTTAGTATCCTTGAAAACTTACACTGCAGAACCTCACTGGCACCAGTCAATCATAAAATAAGACAAGAAGTTTAAGTGCACCTATTTTGAGGGCTAGGCAGATTCTTTCAGTCTGATATTTTGTCTCCATTCTCAGATATGCTGCTCTTTTTTTTTGTTACTTGTTTACAGAAATTAATGATATATCATAGCCTTCAAGTTTTATTTTCTTCTCAAAGTTTTTTAGACATACTAAAGGACACAATCCAAGAAACTAGAATGTAATTACAGATTTTGCATTTTCTGTATGACCTGTCAGATGTCTGCTATCTCTTATAAAGCCATTCCAGCATATACTTACTGTCAGTTTGATAGAAGAAACACTTTCATAGGTTTCTTTGATTGACACATTTAAAATGACATCAGTTCCTAGTTTTAAAACCTATTGTTATTAAGTCTCTGTTGCTATTTATGTTAGAAATATGTGCATGTATGTCAAAACAATACATCAACTTTGCTGATTGGCTGCACCTTGAATGTGTTACCAAGGCAACAGAACAATTGCTTTTAATCTTTTCTAAATTGTCTTGTTTGTTTCACATTCCCAGTTTCATATTTAATTTTCCAAAAGCATAATTTGATGATTATTTTAAAAATATTTTTTAGACCACTTGTGCATTCTGCACATATTATGAAACGTGCATGGGCATACACTTTCTATCAAGAGTAAAAAGAGCAAATAATTAAATGGCTCATTTGAGATAAATATCTATTACTGTGTTAGTGGGTATGCAAAGAGATCTTCAGTGTGGTATATCTGGTATTTATTGGTTACTTCTGAAGCAGTACACAGTGATTTAGTCTCCTCCACAATTTGATTATCTTAGATGGTGAGATCTTCATGCAGGACCTATGTCTTTTATAGGAATGTTGCTGTTGGCACTATGAAATACAAGTAAATACCTTTTGGGGTGCTTTTCTATTTTTAGTTGGAAAAATAACTCTTCACCCAACTAGAAGAATGCTCACTTTTTGTGTGTGAGTTTCTGGACCCCCAATATAAACTGGCTGATATTTTTGCACTTCCTGCTCATATCTGGAGGGGAGTTCTTATTCTTCAGTATGTAACCCAGATAAGAATCTTCCAAGTTTCTAATTTCATCTCCTGTTTGGTTATGTAGCAAATGCCAAACAACTTCTCATACCTAGTGGGGTCAGGCTTAATCTATGAGAAACTCAAAAAAGCTGCCTCTGTTCAAATGCATCCCAGTTCACTCCAGGCCAAATGGCGATGAGCACTTTAAACTCTTGAGTTTTACCTGGAGTTAGGAGAGTTAGACAGAGTCTTGCATCAGTCACCTGTCAGTAAAGACCACCTTGATCAGTGTATTTCAGTTGTGTATATACATACGGAGAGGTAAGCACAAATTTTTGGGTAAGCTAATGTCTGTATTTTTATACATTTACGGTGGAATTTTGGGACAAACCATATCCAAAAGATATCAGTGGGTTTTCATCATCTTCCAAAGATTTGGAAAGGCTCATCCCTGACAATCAGTTCAAGCTTAAGTGGGTCTGGACAAGAGGTGAGTTCCCCACACACATTTTCCAAAGTAATTATCATGCTATGAAACTGTTAAGCAATACATAGATCAACTTTGCAGCTTTTCAGATATTTTTTCCCCAGAAAATGGTGAATTCATATTCAATCTTTCCTCTAGAAACTTGCCCAGTAAGTTATTAAATGAAAAGTAACATATCTGAAGATTAGTATCCCAAGCTTTGCTGATGTTTTGTCAAGGAAATTACAGTGTCCATTTCAGAGTAGGAGCAGTTATGTATCCAGGCATTATTTCAGCAAAATAGGAGATTAAGTCTGTTAGCTGATTAAATTAAAGAGATTTTAAGAGCAGTCTGTGTGTCTTATGGTAAAGGATATATCATCATGCTTATTAGGACATATTGCAGCAAAGTTCACACATTCTTTTAAATAAATGGCAAAAGAAGATCAGAGGGTTCTTACACCTGTAGGCGGCTTTTAATTGATGACAAAAGAAGATCAGAGAGATCTTACACCTGTGCAAGGCTCCATTGTCCTTTGCATGTTATACTGAAATGTTCTGCAACTGCAACCTCAATAACTTGATAAATACTGCACAGAGTCTTAAAGAGTATATGTTAGGAGAAATTTTATTACTAAAGTAAAGAAAACATATTGTTGATATGAATACAATGGAGAGATTTATGTTGGGAAAGATCAACAAGTGCAAATACAGACTTGCCAGGTTGTACCTGAAGAATAAGAACAAACATCATATTTCAAAAAGTAAGAAGAAATGCACTTGGAACTCTCTTGGCTAATTCTTCAGGAATCAGTTTTCACAAGGATCACGGTTTGTGTTTCCAACCCACTCTTTGATGTTATCTAACCATTGTATCAACTATTTTCCTGTTATATCATTTTGAAATGGCTTCCAAGGGCTTGTATAAATGTAAATAGTTTGGTGTTTTCTGGGTTCAAGTTACACCTAAAATACATAAAACATTAGTCTCTCTTTTAATGAATAAACTGCACCATAACAGTACTTTCAACGTATTAGATTTTAAAAGTAGCATACAAAAATAATGAAATTCTGTAATGATTGCTTTTATAAATAGTATCACCTATCTGAACAGTGGAAATATTTGAAATTATGGCTGTGGGATGGAGCACTATTTGATGTTAATAAGGTTGTGTGCCCAGTGAACAGAGTAGTGAAACTTCCCAAAAATTCTGTATGCAGTGACAATGATGGTAATAAGAATATGTTGAGTGGAATATAGGCTTGAATGGAAGGAGCACAACAAAAATTCTCAGGGGATTTTTTGGCAGTGCAAGAAGTTGTGAGCCATGTCCTGTTAAGGAAAGAGCAAAAGAATTGTCAGGGTAAAGAACATGACAAGATCTTCTAGAGTAATCTGAAGGATATTTCACAGCCTGAAAGAAAGTCTTGAATACTTTGACACTCAGAGTATTTGATGCCAATATGGGCAGGTGTTCTACCCACCTATGACTGTGAAGTATTTGTGTGCTGTTAATCCTGGCCATAAAACACAAAGTGGCTCAGGTAGAATATAACTCTATTCCCACATCAGTGAATGTAACAAGCTTGGAAAATGATACAAACCTAGCCCTTTCATGTTATAATATTAATCTCAACTGGCACAACATGAGTCCACTTTTACAACAAAGATTGGACAGTGAAAGGGAAGGGAACACATGTCAACTATTCTCACAACAAATCTAAATAATCTAATCTGGTGTGTGGTCCTTCTCAGAAGTTTGTCCAAGCCTGGTTACAAAATTACAGGACTGTTTTTGGGGGTTTTCTTATTGTAACAAGAAGAGACTCAGTATGCTTTCTCTCTAAGAAAAGGCTCAAGTTGCAGTTGTTACTAAGGACTTTAGTCAGAAGTATACACAACATTTTTGGATATCAGAAACCCTTCAACTGAAAAAACTTGAGTGATGTGATTTTTTTTCTTTTTTTTCCTCATCCTTGAAATGTACCAAGCACCAATCTTTAGCATACTGTAGGTTGGAAGAAGCACTTCTGAACACTCTTTTTGAGTACATGTTCTGTACTTTAAAAAGCAGTTGTTTCCACCCCCTTGCTGTCTGGCTCTTTTCACTGAATACAATATTCATGAGAGACCAGATCAACAGCCTCAGAGAACAACACCCTCTCCACACAGAGCAGCTGCTCCATGGATCCCCATCCACCCTCCCTGGGGCTGTGGCTCAAAGCTGTTCCAGGGACACCCCTTTAGGGAGTGCAGGAGCAACAGAGGCATCACATCCCTCTGATTCCTTGTGTCTCTCCTGGTGCTCTCCATTTAAAATAACTGTGAATCTGAGTTTGGAACTAGTCTCCCATGGACACCCCCTGGGCTATGAGGCCTTTGAGATGTGTCACAGAGGCCATACTCTGTCAGCCACAAAGGGGTGCCTCTTTAGCGTGGGTGCATTGCACTTAAACTGCTCTCTAGAACTGCTTTCATCTCTTTTAAAATTGCAGAGTCACTCACTCTTGTGAATTCCTGGCATCACATCTTGCTGAGGAGGTGCTCTGTGACTTGCAGGCTAAGCACCGTGGCACANCTTGCTGGCTCAGCACCCTGGCACGGGCTCTGTCACCCCTGCTGCCTGGCTGTGTCACCCCTGCTGCCTTGAGCTGTGTCACCCCTGCTGCCTTGGGCTCTGTCACCCCTGCTACCTTGAGCTATGTCACCCTTGCTGCCTTGGGCTGTGTCACCCTGCTGCCTTGGGCTCTGTCACCCCTGCTGCCTGGCTGTGGGGTGACACTGTGGCTGAGTCGATGCTTCACCACTGCAGCTTGCTCAGGTGCCACTTGCAGGGTCCTGACTCCTCAAGGGGCCGAGTGGTGGCTTCGTGACACATCCACCACCCTGCAGCATGTGGCTGAACTNCCTTTGAGATGTGTCACAGAGGCCATACTCTGTCAGCCACAAAGGGGTGCCTCTTTAGCGTGGGTGCATTGCACTTAAACTGCTCTCTAGAACTGCTTTCATCTCTTTTAAAATTGCAGAGTCACTCACTCTTGTGAATTCCTGGCATCACATCTTGCTGAGGAGGTGCTCTGTGACTTGCAGGCTCAGCACCGTGGCACAGGCTCTCTGTCACCCTTGCTGCCTTGGGCTCTGTCACCTCTGCTGCCTTGGGCTGTGTCACCCTTGCTGCCTTGGGCTGTGTCACCCCTGCTGCCTTGGGCTCTGTCACCCCACTGCCTTGAGCTGTGTCACCCCTGCTACCTTGAGCTGTGTCACCCCTGCTGCCTTGGGCTGTGTCACCCCTGCTGCCTTGGGCTGTGTCACCCCTGCTGCCTGGCTGCGTGGTGGCACCGTGGCTCCCTGAGTCGATGCTTCACCCCTGCAGCTTGCTCAGATGCCACTTGCAGGGTCCTGACACCTCAAGGGGCCGAGTGGTGGCTTTGTGACACATCCACCACCCTGCAGTATGTGGCTGAACTCAGTGGCCAGTGGGAGAGCACTGTCTCCCCTCAGCAGGATTTTAAGGCTTTTTTGAGAAAAAGCCTGGGAGGTATTTTAAAATCGATTCTGAAGTGCAGAGGACAGAAAGTGCAAAGCCAAGGGCTTGTCTACTACTAAGTGCAATAGACTGTATTTTTTTACCATGGTATTTTTTTTGTTACTTGCCCTGCCTCTGGGCTGTCACTGTCCTGTTGGTTTTATTTCTACTGCTCCTTGTAGGGTTCATTTCTGAGAGTTTTCTGCCTAGCTGCTAAAATCCAATATTGCACTGCAAACTGACCTAGCAAAGTCTCTTCTGCCTGTGGTACCACAGTCACAACAGGTTGGAATCAGTCTGGGTCCTTCTCACAGCTGGGACTCATCTTGCCATGTTTCCTTATGCCACAGAGCAGCTATTACCTCACCTCTATCACATGCTATTGCTGAAGAAATCAGGCTGTTACCCACCTACAGATAATATGCCCATCTTTTGTTTGAGGTGCAATGCCCTAGGAGGCAGCAGAAAGCTGAGGGAGCTGCCTCAAATCTGGTACAAAAACATAAGCTCCTGTAGGGGACATCCTGTGTCCTTTCCAGGGGTATAAATGCCTTTGACTTCTTGTATCGATGGACTCTGTCACTATGGAACAAACTGTCTTGCCTTTCATGTAGTACAGATGTCACCATACTCTACCCACTCCTCAAGACAGAGATCCTCAAAAAATCAGCAACCCAGCCTGGCCATGCTAAACCAAAATTCACTGTCTGCATTCTAACCACACAAAGGTTAAAGATTCCCTCATGCTAGCATGCTGAAAGGGAAGGTGAAGTAGCAAAGCACCAGGATGGCTTTTGTGGTTTATAATATATCAATTTGTACAGTAAATAGGGTCTGTGTTTAATGCTCCCCTGCAGCGATGACTATTAATAATAAAAGGCCCTGAAAGGAACTGAACTTTCACGACAAAGTATTTCTGACAGCTCTCTCCTCAGCACAACAACTGTTGTCCCCAGAGACTCATTCAACATTCATTTGAATCATGGAGAAAGAAGACCAGCTTGGAAGATGTTTTTTTCTGGAGTGCAGAGGGGGACTTTGATCCTAGCTCAGATAACAGCTGCTCTACCCGAGCGGATTTTCGGGTAGATGTATCCTTCAGCCCAGGTAAGCCTCCAGGGAGGTGTCTGGTTGACCTCAAAGCTCAGGGAAGGCACCTGATACCTGAGGGAGGGTCTTTGAATGGGCAGGAGGACCTGGCAGAGCATTTTATCATTGTGTCAGTCTCGCGTTTCTGGCGAGAGCCGGCGCGCACAGGAAGGGAACTCCTGAAGGGATTCGAGTCGCACCTTGAATGTTTTTTTCCCATTGTAAAATAAAAAGGAGGCAAAAAGCCAAAATACTTTGATTAGATTTTGTCTGTACTATTGTGTTTTCTCACTGCCCTTGGAGAGTACAAAGCACTTCATTTGAAATCCATGACCCTGATTTCCCAAGCTGGAGCAAAAAGCAAATACTTGATAAACTTCTCAGAGGAAAATGAAACAGTTCATATAGTGCCTATAAGAACCAAAGTGATGAGCATTATGTACATCCCTAAAGTAAACAGACAATGCTAGTTGCTGCAAAACGTGTCAATTCTTTGGTACTTATGCAGACAAAAATCCAGCTGAAAATAATTTTAGCTTTGGGTAGGATATGATAAATATTACTGTATGATCTTTTCATTCTCTCAACAGCATCTGTGCTGGTTCCTGTAAATTAATGTGAAAAATATTTGGGATTTCTTGACTGTAGAAGTGACAATGCACTGATTTTCCAAAACTGATTTCATTTTAATAATTCTTTTTCTTTTCCCATGCCTGTCTTTGTGACACTGAGGTAGACCCAGAGTAACCCAGATAGAAATTGCACTATTTAACTTTTAAACATTTTACTGCAAGGCCATTTGGAAACAGTGTCCTCAAAAACTGTTTCTTCATTTATGAATATTCTATTCATTGATTTTCTCACCAAGGACAACTTATCATTCCCTGTTAACCTGATGAGGGAAAGGCTTTAAGATATCCCTTGATGTGAAATCTCAAATTATGCCCTTGATACTATGACTTTTTAAAGTAAAATTTCTTTTGTAAATAAAGACACTTGCTGAAGTAAGTATATTGTAAGATCACCTCCTGGCATTGATTGTTTTCCAAAAAATCAATAAAAGATTTTCAAAAGTAGTGAGAGTACTGCTGATCATAGGCTTTTCGAGCGTAATTAAAAGGATAAAACCAGTTGAAACATTGTGGGAAAACAAGTGGAACAAATGTTGAAAAGCAAGCTGAATCTTTCCCTCAGCCATAGTCAATACAGACAGGGATAGTCAAAGTTGCACCCAAAATTACCAGTGAGCTTTCAGTCTAAGAGCAGCTGGTTTGTGGCATCCAAGGCCAGAGCCTTGTACAGCCCCTTTCTGCTGAGTGTGGCAGCTGTCTGCTATTAGGAACAGGGGCAGGGAGGAATTATTTTAACTGCGAGTTCAGGAGATAAAGATAGTGAAGCACGCACCACGGATGGGAGCGCTGCACAGGGGTGGGTTTTGGTGTTTCTGAACAAAAACCTGCTTGTGAAGAGAACAGACGTGCACAAAGTCCACCCCTGCAGCCAATTTTCAGAGTCTTTTCCTGCATAAAGACCAGGGACAAGCCAGCTGCAGTGCACACACACGGAGGCATCCTCTGGCTTCCCGCGGGACTGAGATGTGGCAGAGAAGGCATCAAGGTAAAAGAGCCCTGCTTTGGAAAGTTTTAGCTGCTGAAAGAGGCTTTGAAGATGTTTGAGGAGGAAGGATTTCTGTGGTTCTTTTGTACATAGTTTACACAGCCAACCTTTCAAACTGCTAACAGAGTCCAGAGCCTAGAAACATTCACTTGCTTCAAAGTTAGGGGTTTTGTCCTGTTAAGTCATTACATTATCTGAGTATAAACCAAAGAGTTTTCAGCTCTGAATAATTTAGGTGGAAGAGTTAGCCCTAGGCCAGGTGCTCTACTTAGGGAGATGGTGAAATAAATTATTCAGACAGGGAGACAGGTAAAACAGATGGAAAAGGCCGCCAAAACAAGACACCCAGAGGGCAGCTGTTTTGCAGGTCCCCTGTGAAGCACCTCACTTACTAGGAGGGCTGTGCTAATGAGTCAAGCAGTGGTGTTGAAAGTGAACTTTGCCTTGTTAATTCACATGGTGGTCACAGGGAATACAGGTACTGATACCTAGAAGCAATCCCCACTGTGTCCAAGCCTGTGCAACCCATGATTTAACATTAGAGGGAACATTCACAAAGCACTTAGGACAGAGGTTCCTAAATTAGCTGATCTTGAAAATGATCCTCAGTGGGGAGGGGAAAAAATGCACTTCTCAAAATATTTACTCAATTTAAACATTTTTTCAAACACTTGGAATCATAGAATGATCTGGGTTGGAAAGGACCTTAAAGCTCATGGATTTTCATCCCCTTGCCATGGGTTGGGACACCTTCCTCTACACCAGGTTGCTCAGAGCCCCATCCAACCTGGCCTTGAACCCTTTCATGGATGGGCCATCCATGAGTTCTCTGGGAAATTTGTTCCAGTTCCATTTTGTCTTCCCACTTATATCTAGATTTCAAATTTTGATCTAACTTATGCAATTTGGAGTGCATTTTTCAAGGCAATTTGGGATTCCTACTACTTCTGTTTATGGTCATATGTGTCAATTTTTATAGAACACATTATTTCAACAATGATAAATAAAGCCCTTTGATATTAAAAGTACTCAAATAGCCCAGGAACTTATGCCAAAGCAACGAAAAGTTCTAAATTATCTTGCCATTTTTACTGACAAGTGAATATTTTACTGGCTTTTACTGTCAGTCAATGTTTGATTCCTTTGCTGATGACAATCACTAACTTTACTGATGGTTTGCAATGCTAGACAAGTGCCATGAATGTATACAAAAGCTGACACCATTTTTTTTTTAGGGAAACTAAATAAACAAATCACTGCAATGCTGATTTTCATACCCTTAAAACAGTAACTACTCACACAAATAATTGTCCTGGTTATGGGGGAATAAGTTGCCTGTGCAAATGGCAAATTAGATGTACAATTGTCCAGTGAGATGTTTTTGTGAACAGGAGCTTGGTAGTTTGTGCAAGTCTGTCTCGCTAGGGATGAGCTTTCACCAAGAAGAGAATCCCAATCCCAACCCCAATCCCAATCCCTCTCTCTCCTGCTTCCCTGCTCCAGGAGCAAGTGGCAAAGGGTACAAGAGAGGACACAAGGCAACTATGAAGAAAGGGAAAGGGAAAGGAGGCACCTGAGCAAGGAGAAGAGGGAAACAGATGAAAGACTTGACTAAAGTGTGGAAAGATTTGACACTGTGAGGAAAGAATACTGGTGTGGCAAACATTGAGAAATATTCCTTCCATAATTTCATCAGCCTAGATTCTGACACCCTCCTGAAAAATGGCTCCAAAGTGGCCACATCCCCACTGTCCTCCTGGAGAATCTGATTAACAGCTGGGCCTTGAAAATTTTGACTCATTCCTATTTTCTGTATCTTTTCTTTGTTGAGTTACCCAGTGACTGAGCCCTGTGGGGCAGAAACCCTACCCTGGCATCTTCTGTTTATGATGTTCAGCATAATGAATCCTCATCCTTACTGGAGCTGGCTGTAAGTGTAGCACAGATGACATAGTTACAGACACAACCCCTGCAGAAATCACCCTTGTACATAGATCTGGACAGCAACACATCTCCTGTGATCTTTAGATTGCATTTCCATGCAGAAAGGTTTTAATGAAGAGAACACATTCATGTTGCTGCTTGCAGTTCAGGCTATCATGGCAATAATTTCTCAGTTAAGGAACTATTTAAATCTACCAGAGACCTTTGAAATGCAAACAACTTTTTTCAGGTATAGTTTGTTTGTTGAAGAAATGCATTTATGATGTTGTGATAAATTGTGTGAAAATTAATAAGAAAAGATTGTGGCTTCACTAAAATTCCAGGTAGAACTGTTACAAAAGTGAAATCTCTTGTTTAATCTCAAATGTCAGTAAAGGTAGCACAGAAGGGCTCAAACTTAACCTCATAAAAAAGTTAATATTTTTCCTTTTCAACTTGCTCCAACATAAAAGTTCTTCTCCAATAACACTTTACGTAATTGTTTTCCAAAATCAGTGTAAAATGACCTTCTTTGGCATCCTCAGGAAGTTTCTTTTGCTGTTTTATAGGAGTTTTAAGAAATTGTTAGATATTCTTGCTGTCTGCTTGCTCCTCTGGGCTGACATTCTGCTTCTACTTACCTGAGATATTATGTAAGATGAAGAATTTCAGCTATTTTCTAGTTAGACAAGTGGGTATGTGAGCTAAGGATGGCACTTGGTCAATAAATCCTTTCACTTCCTTTGTATTTCCTTTGATCTCCAAGGAGGATTTTGCCACCCTCTTCAAAGAAAACAATATCTGCTGATGTCCATCTTTTCTGATTCCCTCTTGATATCTTTTCTTCTTTGTGACCATCACAGTGGTTTCCTGACTTCTTTCATTTGGTAGCTAACTGAGATATACTTGAAGTATTTACTCTTCTTTCATGTCTCTGTTTTCTTGGCCCTGTTCTCATCTTACCAACATTTTAATTAGCCTTATTGTCTGTCTCTTCCTCTTAAAAAGGCAGACATTTTTCTTTTCTGTTTGTTTTTTACCATTGCTTATGGTGATCTCTTCATTTGATATTCTTTTCCTAAGTGATTTTTTTTTACTAATGTAATGATTATCTCTAATTTGCAANCCTTATTGTCTGTCTCTTCCTCTTAAAAAGGCAGACATTTTTCTTTTCTGTTTGTTTTTTACCATTGCTTATGGTGATCTCTTCATTTGATATTCTTTTCCTAAGTGATTTTTTTTTACTAATGTAATGATTATCTCTAATTTGCAAGTCTGTCTGTTCACAACCTGCATATCTATATATTCCCTGTGGCACTTTTTCTTCTGGATGAATGTTTTTTGCACAGCAAGGATATCCTGTAAATACTACTTAGAAACTCTTTTCAAATCATGTAATCACCTTGCAGTTCTATTTTGAATTCCCATACTAAAGGAAAAAATAATATATATATATAACTGCATTAGCAATATGAGGTGAATTACCCAGTGGCTCAAAAGAGATTGTCATTTCACCTCTTCAGAAGGTTTTTCTCTTTTCTTCCCAGGTTTTATAATCAGTAAATGAGAAAGATCACAACTGTCATCTGCCCAGCCCTGGGGCAGTGTGAGACAAAACAAGACAGATATTCTTTTAGCAACTGCTTCCCATGCCAATGGACATAAAGGAGTTTTCATTTAGTTTGTAGGAAAACAGCATCTTCTGCTGAGAGGAAACTAATACAGGTAACAAGTAATTGTGGTCTGGATTGGGACAGACTATGGAAGGAATAGGATGTACCAGGAAATATTCACCTATTTATCAATGAAGTGGAAAAACTCTAAACTCATCTTCTACTAATTTGAATTTATATCTCAAAATAAAGTTAGGTTCAGCTGAGCTGAACTGAAAATAATAATGGAACTGAGAAAGGTGTGTTTGAAAATTTGAGAAATCTGACCAGTATATGCAGTGTTTCTCTGGAAAAGCAGATAATTTCAGGAATGACCTCATTCCAGAGTATAGATATCACTACTTTCATGGATGCTTTAATGTAGGTAAACTCCAAAGTGTAGTGAAACTACCTTTAGTGTCTTATACAATTTTTACAGTAATATTTGTTATGAAAAGGAGGTTTGTACATAACCTATGAGTTTGATCAATTATTCTAAAATGTTTGCAAGAGCTTGAAATTATTATCCTTCTGTTATGAAAGACAAAATCTTTATCATTGGATGTGTGGCTTGATCTCTTTTTTAAGGTGCCTGGAAATTAGGAGAGGCTGATTTTTATAAGTCAGTAGAGTAGAATATTTTTTGACTCTCCCCCATTGAAGTGGATGAGATTCATCTGAGGTACAGCTGAGATCACGTTCAGGCTGAAAAGACTGAGGTATTTCACTTGCAAACTATGCAATGAATTTTTAATAATGAATATAATCAGCAGTATTACCAACCACTTAATGATTCAGAGGCAGGTTTACCCCAATGCACTTGTGTATTATATGGGT
>VWYP01015986.1:0-34272 GCA_013400435.1 Pycnonotus jocosus | reverse complement strand
TTTCTTTTTTTTCTTTTTTTTCTTTTTTTTTTTTTTTCCCAGAAAAGGACATGCACTAGAAGTTGGGATTTGTTAATAGCTTTCTCTGTCCTGGTATGAAATATTTCAAATTTGGTAAGTAAGGAAGAGAATTAAAATAAATTGCTTTTACGAGGGGGTATAATTCTTTAAATCATTTTTCATGAACATATTTGTTTTTGCTAACTCCATGGATTATGGCTTATCTCTTTCTCAAAGCTTTTTTGGGTAGATGAATACAAGGTGTAATTATTAGTTTTCTAATGTTCCTATTGGTAATTCGCCAATATTCTCTAATATAATTGGTATGAAATACGTGGTTTCTACTGTGACTATCAAAAATTTCAGTCTCTGCTGTCAGTACTGGACACAATTTACAAAGCAAACTCCAGTGTCAGGTGAAATGCGACAAGTTTTGGAAGAGTTTCACTGCAATAAATTATCCAATATAAAATCCTGCCCCACATAAATCAATGGATAAAATTCCTTTACCTTATATGATCAGAATTTTGGCCTGAAACATATGGACTTAAGCAGGAACTGAGATCTTTAAAAACATGTCCTCTGTTTTGAGTAGGTCTGTGTCAGGGTCAGGGTGGGAGGGGCACCGGGCAAGTCTCTGCACGAGTTTAGGAGTGAAATGAGGGATTTCCAGAGGACCTTGGGTGAACATGCTGTTTTGTCAAAGCAGGGCATGCCAGGACTTAAAGTGACATTTTCCTGCTCCCTGTCTTGTGGGTCCCAACTAGAACTGATGTGTGGGACATGTGTTAGTGCTGAGGTGAGATTTTTGCAGGCAAGCAGGCAGGCCCAGCAAGCAGGTCACAGACAAGGTACCTGAGTGTTGGATCTTGTTCAAGGTACACACCCCTGCATTATGCACCTCTTCTTTTCCAGCCATGACTCTCTTCTCCTTTTTGCACCCCCATATTCAAGGTTGCAACTAATTCTTTAACACTTTGAAACTCAAGATTAGCACATTCTTACCAGGTACAAAAGAAGTGAGATGGTGACTGAAATGATGGAGAGAGGTGTTTACAATGTGGAGCAGTAGGGTTGTGTAATAGTGTATTATTCCTGTGTGGTCTGCTGAGAAGTGCCAATCTGTGCAATCTGTTATGGCAAAAAGCCAGAAAAGAGGCCATAAAAACTGGCACCAAGCAAAGACCAGGTACTACAGCCTCAGAGTTTGTGGTCTATGACATGTAGTGAGGAAGGAAAAATACCATGGGGGTTTAGTGCCTCTTTCTATGCAAAGCCTGACAAATCAAATTCTGACTGGCCTGTTGCAAAACAAAATGTTTGTATTTCAGCAAGCCACAAGGATGGAACTGTTAAATCAACACAGAGATAAATTTTATCTGGGGAATCTATGAAAGAGCAAAAATGGGGAGGAGGTGAAGGAAAGAAAAAATCACAGAGGCTCACTTGGGTGGATTTATGCAATATTCTCTTAAGACACGGTGATCTCCATTCTCCAGTGTCCCCCAGTTCTGAAGGGGGCACAGCTGTGGTGCAGGAAATCCACAGGCAGGCAGTCCAAATATACATTGGGTGTGCAGAGAACCAGCTTGGTCTGTTGCCTCATGAGGTTTGAAATGGGATTGTTGTCTGTTTTCAAGATGCCTTCCTATTCCCAAGAGATTTCCTTATGGATATTCTCAGGGAACTTACAAAAGTGGCTTTTCTTTCACATGAAAATTTGAAAAGCAGAAGGCTCATGATTTTCAAATCATGCAACATAATTTGGTATCACTTATGAAGTGACACACGTCAGTGGGGGTAGAAAACACATATGATAAATGAAATATTTTCAATATTTTGCTTCAGTGAAAAATACATTGACACTTTAAATCTACTGAAATAAAAGGCAGCTAAAATTTTAACTTTTATATACATAAATGTGTATGTTGAAGCTGTTATTAACAGAGACATTACTGTAATGATTCATACAGAGGTTAAGTAGGATTATGAGACAAATAAAGGCATAACCATTCTCTTAAATCATGCTACACTGATCATAAAGTTCTGTGCAACATCCCAGTTATTTACTTACAACAAGAAAAAACATGATTAGTGCACATTAGTAGTGTGGTAAAATGGAAATATTCTCCAAGTACACATTACCCAAGCAAAGAGTACTAAGTGAAATAGAGCCAAGTTTACCATTACAACCAATTTACACTCATCTAAGAAGTTATTTAAAAATTAATATTAATTTCATCAAATAACTAATGTAAGCTTCTATTTGCTGATTCAACAAACGTCCAAACACTGCTTAATTTTAAGAATGTAAGTTAATGGTTTTCATCCTGGACTCCATACTGCCTGAAAGACCCTGGTCTCTTCTTATAAAGACCAACAGAAATAAGGCAGAAAAGCTTAAGCCTTTGAAATTCATTGCTCTGCTGGTAAACTTACAAGGACAACATATTAAAAAAGACACTTAATGCAAACAATCTGCCTCCTTGTCCATCCAAAAGTTAAACATGTGAGATTATGGAATTTCAAAACTGTATGCAAACTGTACATTCATTCAACTTATTATTAGACATAGTAATTTACTGTTACAATAGTTATTACAATAATTTAAATGTTGGCTGTATAAATCTCTTTATTTTCTATGTTTTACAGATTTAAACCAAGAAACACTGTGGAATACGAGTAGATTAAACAGTGAGTTGGAGATGATGAAAAATACAGTATTGGAATTTGTCCCAAGTTAATGCAAAACACATTAACACAAAAGTTAATGCAAATTAATTTCTCAATTTTAAATATTTAAAATGTTATAGGGTGGCAACTACTTTCTCTAATGCAGAACCTTGTGCCCTGTGTCCTTTACCAGCTGTTATGTCCAACAAGCCCTTTGGTCAAAATGAAAACTGTTGAAGAACCTCAGCTTACAGAGCTTTTTTAGAGAACCACGTGTGTGTGGCAGCATTGGGATGGCAGGTGTCTGTACCTTGCAAAGAGATATAAAGAGTATTTTTGCTGTGGCAGCATTGTGTATGTGTACCTGAGTGCACAGGTAGAGCAGGATTAGGAAATAAGGATGATACGAAGCACAACAAAGATGATTTAGTTGATTGGGTATTCATCAATAGTTGGAACACCGGAGTTAAAAATTGATTCGGATAAAATTTCCTGCTGAAATTCTTTCCTGCTTTCAATTTCTGTTACGTCATTGTCCCGTGGCCTCCAGAGTCACACAGACCCAGAAAATCTGAAGATATTCAGGCTCCTACCTTCCCTTTGAAAACAATCAGGATATAAACACCTGAATACCTTGGTGAAAAAGCCTTTAATCCTTATGTTTGCTTCAACTCCCCTAGAGATAAACAGTGCCTCTCTGAGAATGTGAACATTTAGGTGTGAAGTTTTAAGATATTGTGGCAAAGAGGCCACAGCAGCTAAAAGCAGCTGCTTTTCAGCAAGTAGAGCCTTCAAGCCAGCATAAAGTCTTGGCTGTTGCAGTATTTATTTATTCTCTGCAGCAGTTTTGATTTTTATTTTCCTTCTGTGAGCACTCTATGGAGGCTATCTTTGGTCTTGATTATCACTACAGATTCTGCTTTCATTGTTGTGTTATGGAAAAACCTAGTGCCTTAGGATGAAATGGTTTGGAGTGGAGGGAAAATGGGGTTTTAATAATTAAAACTATGAATCAAATGAACAGGATTTTTTTTTCAATAAGAGTTTATTATAACTTTAATTTTTCTTTGCAGAGCTCTGTTTCTTGAAGCACTTTGCCAAAGCTAGGGCCAGAAAAGTCAATTCTCACATCTGTTTTCATTGTCCACATTTTCTGGCACAGAGATTGATCTTGAATTTTATTTTTTCCCTAAAAGAAAAAACCCAACTGTGCAAAATAGATTCAGATCTCTACTGGGTACTTTTATAAAACTAATGGTAAGTTGCTGTGCTCCCAGCTGGGCATGTTAGGTTTCCATCTTGATTTTGGATAAATGCTATTGGAATAAAAGATATTTATTAGTATCTTGATTATATGCAAAGCTGAAAAATTAATGCAGAACTGGGTCTGTAGTCCTGACTAATAATCTTGCTAAAGGGAAAGGACAACTGGTCTGGAGAATCAGTAGAAAAACTCTGCCAAATATAGTCATAGGAGAAGTGCAAGGTAATGGAACACTGAAGTAAAATGAAGTGCTTGGCAGCTTTTAGAACAGTTGAGAACATCCCTCTGCAGTATTCATAGTGCCTACCTCATCAAATTATCTGTAATGGTCAGCCAGCTTAGAGAACGGTGTCCCTGCTATGGAAATGTACAGAGCCTTGGCTCCCTGCACAGTGGATGGAGAGGATTTGTCATGGTGCCTGGCAGATGGCCTGACTTGATCTCAATCAACTTTAAATACCCTTTGATGTTGAGAGTGCTCTTATCTCATGTTGATTGGTGGGTTCTGATGGAACAAGGATAAACCCTCTCCCCAGAGAGCAAGGGGAGCTGGGTCCTGCAGGCACCACTCCACTCCCACCTTGACTTTATGGGTTGATACTCACACCACAAACACGTCCCCAGAAATCACCCTGTGTGTGTCGTCACCTTCTCCAGCTCCTGCCAGGAAGGGCTGCAGTTCCTGTGCTGCAAGTTGAGCCCTGGTGGGCTGTGCCTCTTATTTAAGCTCACAGCTGGTGTCTTTGACAGAGCAGGAGTTGTACCCCAACATCTCCCACATTGTACTAAACTGGGTGTTCTTTACCACGTTCATCCTTGCAGAGAGTGATGGAGCTATATCCAGTGTCCCCTGGCAGGACAGGAGGGGATCATTTTACAGACAGTAACACAGTATAGTAACTCCAGGGTCACAGGACAAAGCCCATTTTGGTCCCCTGTCCAAAACCATGCCATTGGAAAATTGTGAAACTCAGAGTCATCTTGACTAGTTTCTGTACTGTATGTGTGTTACTGGGGTTTTGCCATACTGCCTGAGGCAAACTCCTGTCCAACTAAATTACATGTGGTCACACAGATGCAGATTATGAACAGCCTACAAGCTCATAATAGGGGTGTTATTATTGAGGTTGGTCTAGAAAAGCTCAGATCTGGACTGCTCAGCTTGAATTGTACCTTCAATTAATTTGGAATTATGTGTAACTACCAATCCCTACTGAGTCAATCAAGTGTCTGCATCCAGGACTGGTAAATTTGGTATTTGGCACAGGGAAATATTTTGTCAGGGCAAAGAGAGAACTGACAAGCAAAGTTCAAGTTGTCTCAGAGACATGGAGACAGAGACACTCTATTCTGTAAAAGCAGAACAGCATGGCTCTGAAAGCCATATGGCATCACCTGAATTCAGAACCTCCTTTTATTCTAATAATTGGAAGTCCAGTCCAGTCCACTGACTGTTAGGACTAGTCAGTGATGGCATGGCAAGTGGAGTTCTACCCACACACAGTCCAGTGATCCTATGGACACAAATCTGTGATGCAGCACAAACTCCTGAGAAGCCCTCAGCAGCCTCAACCCTGCTAAAGCCCCTGGAATGGGAGGATGCTCAGCATGTTGCCAACATGGACTCTAAAGTGCATTTCAGTTATGTGCCTACCATGTTCACAGGTTGGATGTTTAAACTCTCAGAACTCAGTCAAATAAATCCAGTTTACCTCACAGCCAGACTAAGAGCAAATTCCTCAGTTAAGATTATTTCCACATTAAAATGGAAGGGATCCATTCCATGTTGGCTGCATAGTACTTGTAAGAACTAAGGTCAAAATATATTTTTGTCATTTGGAAACTACTTCTGTCATTCTCTTAATCCCATTCGAAATCTTAACATTTGAATTTCACAACAATAATAATAGTATTGCTTTTGAATGAGAACTCAGCATAGCAATTATCAGCCGAGACAAAATGAATGTTTTAAAAATTATCACTACCTGAGCCTAAGCTTTTATACTGCAAGATGTTTTATAATCTGATTGAGGAGAAATCCTCATATTCTAATAAAATAAAGTAACTGGAGACAAAGTGAAATAAATAGCAGCAAAAACAATACTTCTTGTGATTAAATATTTCACATTTCAAGGATGCCTATTCACAAAACACTTAAATAGCTCATCAGTTTGGCCAATTTCCCTTGGTTGTGAGGAGAGGAATGCCTTCAGCTGAGTGGACATTCTCACTGTACATCTACTTGAGGGAGACAGTTTATGTCCAAGCTTTTGCAATTAGACTGCCCCGTGTCTGTGTAAATAAATCAATCACTTACAGTACATGTTTTGGTGAACCATGGTCACTGGGAGCCTTGGGTTCTCCTTAGATCAAAGAGTGAACCACTCCACAGAAGAGATCAGCTGAATGAGGAGAGCAGAGTTATGGGAGAAACTTCCCAACTGATGAACAGGAAAAGTGCTCTGAAAGTTGTCAATCACGTTTCACTTTGTTTGATACAAAGCATGTTTATTTTTAGTCTCTTTGAGCCTTGCTAGTACTGGGCAGCAAGGCCAAGGTACAGCAGAGTTCTCAGCTGCTGTGGTGGAAACTGGGAGATCTCAGCACTTCTCATACTTAGTCCCTAGACAAGATGGTGGCTATCCTGAAAAATAAAGCTAGAAATTAAAATGGCACCTGACTTTCCAGGAAAATACTTCTGTAAGTGTCTCTGCATTTAATGAAGGGTGTCTGATGTGCTCAGCTGCACAAACAGACACAAATATTTAAATATGGCTTTTCTAGATTTGAATCTACCCCTGCCAAAAATAAAATAATTGATGTCTGTGGCATTACACCTGGTTGCTAGAAATTCTGAAGGCTCTATACAGGTCCATAAAGTGCTCTTTAATACATACGTAGTTATATTGATGTAATGTCTCTCTTTCCCTTTTATGATAAAGTAATACAAAAACCCCTTCTAACTCCTTACATCTTTTATTGTTTTATTTTATAAATCTCAAGAAAAAGTGACTCATAACAGTCTTTACAAACAAGCTGCATCTGTTTAATATTAAAGTGAAAAAAATAATAATAGAACCATTACTTTGGAATATCCAAATAACCTGAGGAAAAATAGCATCCATCTGGCCATTGGTATAAATGTTTTTTACATCAGTTGGATGTTTCTGGGATTGCAAGATTCAACACTTATCTTTAAGTAGAGTGAGTTTCTAAAGATGTAGCATCCAGAAACTTGTGAGTAATCTGTCTGCTTAGAAGTACAATATTGTGTTACCAGATCTGCTGAGCAAAAGCACAATAAAGTTAATCCTTTGTTTCTGGAAAAGCTGTAGGTATTGCAATGGCAGATGTGCTGAAACAGAAGTGTTTATGTTTGTTAGGCCATGTGAAGCAGCAGCTCCGCCAGCTCATGGGCGTTTGAATTTCCTGCAAACTTTTACCTGAGGGCTGTCGTGGGGAAGGAAAAGAGCTCAGAAGGAGACTCTGCACCCTGTTGGCAGACTGGCAAACCTCTTCTGGTGAATTGGTTGGCAGACACCTGTATTTTCTCATTGGACTTATTCCCTGTGAATGGAGTCATCACGGCATTAAAGTGCTTTTGGTATATGGGGTACAGTATTACCAAGATCAATACCATGTTATATTTAATATATTTTCCACCTCTTACTATGCCATATGAAAAAAAAATAAAAATGTTAGGTCAAGGATTTTGTGCTGTGGAGGTGTGATATGACTCTGGTTTGGCCAGAGCTTGAGCTGGAACTGCCTTCTAGATCTTTGCCAAAAGTGAGCTCCCCAGAGAAATCTGTCAGACTTTAAATTTGCAAAGCCAGGTTGTACAGAGCACAAACAAGAAGGGTAATCTTTTGATGAGAGGAAACACAAAGTAGCTGGATAAAAACTAAAGGTAGCTGGATAAGAACTGAAGCATGAGGACCTAGAGAAGCTTAGGTCTGAAATTATATCATAAGTTTGGGTGACAGGTAGGAAGAAGATTCTGTCAGGTGGTAATTCAGAAAAACTCCTTGTTGACACCATAACAAATTCCCCAAACAGGCTTTAGGGCTCTTATTTGCCACGTGTAGTATTTACTGTGCTTGGTAGTAGCAAGCTGTCCATTGCAAAATCTGAAGAGAAAAGGAGGTAATTTAGAACAGAATGTTTACTGTGATATTTCTGTGAAGGGCTACTTTTTCAGTCACGTGTAGAGGACATGAGAAAAGAATCACAACAGAATTTGTGGAACTTCTAGAGGAGAAAAAGCCAGCTGAAGAAAGTACTTCACAGAAGTTGAGGGAGATAAGCCATCAGGTTGCTTATGCTCAAGTAGATATCTGGCAAATCAGAAAGAAAAATGATTAGGTGCTGGTCCTTACATCAATAAGAACCTGTAAGAGATTTTGCAAGAGCAGCTTTGGTGGAACATTTAAAAAGTCAGATTCCAAAGGGCTTGAAATAAAAGTAAAACAGAAGGCTCATATAAACCCCAGGCAGTGATTTAAATTTTATGTTCACTGTTTTCATAGGAGTGGAAGGGATCTTGTAGATCACCAAGTCCATTCCCCTGTTGCTGTAAGTAACTGTATCTCATAGTCCATACATTTACTGAGCTTCTATTTATTTTTTCCTAGTTTTAGTGGAAAGGTGGTGCACAACTTCAGTCTTTTGATAATCAGAAACTTCAGTTTATGGGTTGAATTTATTAATTGCTCAATAGTAATTATTTGTTCTTCTGTCGTCATTGTCCATTTGCTTAAGTATCTTTTCTCTCGCTTTAGTGCCTAACCTGAATGTATTTATAGAGAGCAATTATATTCACTCTCAGCATGAATGAGCTTAGAGATGAAAGGGAGAAGGAAGCAAACATGTTGCTTCAGCCTGGACCAGCTGGAATCTCTTTGTTCAGACTCATGTAAAATGTTTTGCAGCAGCTGAATCTGGAAGCAGCATTTGTGCAGCTCGTAGAAATATGATACAGATCTCCTCACCTCACAGCCAGCTGAGATGGGAATGGACACAGCAAGCAGGGATATTGTCTGAATATACATGGGTGCTGTGGACCTGAGAACAACAAAACTACAGTCCAGCTTAGCTGGAATAAAAACATCTGCTTTTGACTGATGTAAACACCCATGGTGAGCCACTGTAAGCATTTCCCATTATCACTCATATTTTTCTAGTGTTGGGAGTTAGGTGTCTGTCTGTAATGGGTTATCACTACCTGTGTGGCTTATTTTGAAGAGTTGTTGTCTGCTGTAGACTCTGGAGTCAGTTCAGTCACTCTGGAGTCTGTTCTTTCCCAGCATTGTTGTTAGGCTGTGTCCCAGAGCTCTTCACACTCAGCATCATCAGAGAAGGGCAGGGATTTCCCAGCTTTCAGACTTTGTGTACGAATTTCTAACACAAATTAGATTGAATAATTCAGTCACAACATTCTCCACCATAGCATGTGTTCAGATAAGTGTCTTAAAAGAGGACTCCTTAAGGGAAATGCAATTGCAGTAAACTATTCTTTTGCTTGGTGGCATCTCATTGCCAGCATCGGTGAGAACAGCTGAACATCTGTACTAAGAAATGTTGGATGCTTTAAATGTGTGATTATTGTACCTCATCCCTTTGGATGTAAATCTTAACTGCCTGAGAGCAGTTTGTTGTGAATTGACTTTTTAAACACATTTTATATAGGAAGGACTTTTCGATCAAAAATTGTTTATTCCTCCAATATGTGTGCCATCATTCTTGTTGAAAAGCATGATTTTTTTTTCCAGTCAAAATTTTCTTGGCATTCCATCAACTGCAAAAGCAATAGAAACTTAAAGGCCTTTCATTCTGTTGAAGATGCATCCAGTATAGTAAAATCCAGAAATAGAATAAGATGCTGACCACTGTACTTGCCATAGATAAGTTACTCTGTGGAATAATGCATCTCATCAGCTCTTTTCTTCTGGAAAGTGATGTTTTATCTTGGCTCAAAGCTAAACCCTGCCCTATCCTTGTAACTGACCCTTGTGCATCTTCATGTAAGAGCAAAATTTGTGCAAATTTGAGCTCTTCTCACAGTTCAGTACAAACCATTCTGCCTTTCCTAAGTGAGATAGATATACAGGAGTGGTGCAGGTCAAGGTTGTGGTGAGCCATGTAAAGAAGCTTATACAATACCTGATTTAAGTGTAAGATTCTCACAGGGTTTTCAGAGAGGAAGGAAAACGGTGTGGTTGGCCATGGTGTTTCTCAAGGGAGCTCTGCATGAAGGTTCTGGAGACAGGTTTGGGTTCACCTGGTCCTTTGCCCTGCACTTGCCTGATCAGGGAGGAAAGGCCCCATTGCAATGGAGAAAAGGATGTTGCAGTAAATAATCAGAAATCAATTTTAGCAGCCTACTCAGTGAAAAAGAATGAAAAAGCAGAGGTGGCAGGAGGGGTTTTTAAGGCTTTCAGGGAGGGTGGTGGTTTGCTCCAGCAGCAAAACACAAACGGAAACAAGGACAAATGCAGTGTGGAAAAAGCCTGTTGGATACTTGTCTTTGCACAACAACTTCTTCATCAAGAAAACAGCTTAAATACAATGAGTTGTGCAATAAAACTCCAGTTTGCTGGCAGTGCCCTCCCATGTCTCCTCAAAATATCTGACACACTGGTCTAGGTGTACATTTTAAAAAAAGCAACAGTCAGCAGACTGGAATCAGAAAAATGTGGTGACCAGGCACAGAAGGATGTACTCATGTGCTTTAGAAGCAGGCAGTACAGGAAATGTGCCGGCATCTCCCACAGGGAGAAAGAATTAGGCCATATAAAAGCATTTTCCTGAGTCAGATTTGACCTGCAGACCACTAGCTGGACCCAACAGTTAAATAAATATCTCTGTAGGAAAATTTTAAATTCAGGGACATTTTAAAATGAAAATATAAAATGTTTATCTTCAGGCTATGTCAGGGCATTTGCAGAGGACCAAAGCAGACAAAAAAATGGAAATCTGTGATATCAAAACTGAGTGTCTTTTAACCAAAAAAGGGTTTTTTTAAAAAAAAAATTGAAAATTCTTACTTGAACTGTAGGAACCAGTACAAGCTTCAGTTCTTACAAAGGCCTTTCTTTTCAACAAACCAAACCTGTCTGCTGTGAGAAGACTCACTGGGCTGATTCTCTTGTTATTAAAATATAAAACACCAAGAGTACCCAAGAAAAGACTTAATCTCTCAAGAGCTTCAAATCCAGGCAGGGAGAAGGCAAAGCCACCTTGAGGAGCCTGGGCACTTCTCTGATATCAGAAACTGGCTGAAGAACATCCCCAGCCTTACAGTGATGATCAGCTGTGCCAAATTTGCCAACTGGTGTGAAACTTCATCTCCTTGAGACCTGCCATAGCTTGGACAGTTCTGTCTGGGTGCTGGCACAGAGAATTCATGGTCTAGATCAGGGACTACTGTGCTAGACACTATAAAGATATCACAAAAAGACATGTGGCATTTGTTATGGGACTTCTTTTTGTTTTAATTGGAAAAAAAACCCCTGCAGTTATCCGATGCTCTAGGTCTATGTACAAAGCAAGTTTAAAAATACAATAGGCATTCAAATGGGAACATTATTAATTAAAAACCTCCACATACTGTACAAATGAAACATTCTTCTCTCTACCTACTCAAGTCATTCATTCAGAAAAATCCTGGGAAAATAGTTAGGCTTTGCAATGTGCCCCATAGGTCAATGTATTCAGACTCCCAACAGACCAAGTGGAAGGAGTGAGTTCCAGAACAGCAAAATCTTCACTGTGAGCTCCCTCTTAAAGGGAGCACATTCAGGAATGTGCATGCTCACAGGAAAATGGCTCTAGCACTTTACCCAGCTCCAGTCTTAAATGAGTCCTTTAATTTATGTATGTCCAAGCAAGGAGGGATGCTGACCTATGCTCCTGCCTGGAGCACAGCAGTGGGGAGGTCTTTGAAGCCCTGTAGGGTTTCAGACGCACAGCTTGCCTGCCTTTTTTTTTTTTTTTTTCCTACTGTATATGTCCTAAAGGTATCAATTTAAACTATATATTTTTATTTATACCAACAACCCTTTTTCTTTATGTCCAGCTACCCCATGTCCCCTTTATTTAATAATAGGGATATTATTATTTAATAATATAGGTGTCCTTGAGAGACAAACTGTCCCTGGGCAACTCAGTGACAGGATGTTCAAGAGCATATCTGTAAGTGCTGGTCTCACAACTATTTACTATTACAAAAGTCCCATATCAAAAGTCCCTTTTTAGTATAGGAATGGGTCAAAGTCTGTCTGTTGAAGCCAGAGCCAAATTTCCCTCATGCTTTAAAGTTTGGTGTTGTATTTCAGATCCATCCCCTAAATCAGACTGGCTTTCAGTGTTCAGATCAGAACAATCCCTATCTTATTTGCTTGCTGGCTGCAAAACAGTGGGAAGATTGTCAATACCCTGCCCAGGCTCTAATTAAAAATCCAAACTCAAATTTAATATTTCAAACATTATTTAAAATATATTAATATAGTCAGTCTATTGCTGTTGCTCATTACTCTGTTGAAACCTAATATTAGTAACAGCATGTACAGAGGACCTGGAGCATGAATTAATAATGAGGTGCTTGTGCTGGAAACCCTGCGAGAGCCTGGTTCCCCGAGCTGGCAGGCGGCCGGCACGGACTGCTTTGCTCCTCTCTGCACACTGATCAAATCTGCTCTACAAAACCATTGGGAAGGAAAGCATTTCTGATTAGTTTGCTTCCTCTGATGAACATCTCCCCAAAAATTTTTTTCCCAAAGATGACAGGGCATCAGAAATGAGGGGGGGCACAGTGGGGCTAACCCTTTAGCCCAAAGGTTTTGTGCTATGGATCAAACAGCTGTGCTGGTACTCAAGCATCACCCTCCAGTGGAGGAAGACCCCCCATGCCCTCAGCCTGCCCTCCCCTGGTTCATGAAGTCTCTTCTTGAGGGTTTTGAGGTGAGGTTTAATCAGCTCTCTCCCTCTTCCTCCTTGTCCTAACAGAAAACAAATCTGAACAAGAACAGAGAGAGAGAGAGCATGTGGCTTGTTAGTGCTCTTGGCCCAGAGTGAAGGTACTGGAGGTGTTTGCAGGTTTTCAGGAGACAGGAGCAAGGACTTAACAGGTCAGTGAGCTCTTCAGGTGATGCCAGAATGAGGAAAGATGTGCAAGCTAGAAAATATCTGCGCCACTTGTATGCAAGACATATACATTTATATATATGTATGTCTACAATATGTTTATGTAAAAAAATATTATAGTCATGTAAGCTGCATTTTAGCCAGACAGTGACTATAGAGATGAGGTGTATTTATTTGGACATACATTCCCTTCTTATGTATGCTTTACAGGAAACTGGCTTTCACCTGTCCTCCCAGTGCCCTGTGCTGGCCTCCTCTGCCCGTGCACTTCTCTGCTGAGGGTGAGCCCAGAGACCTTTGTGCTTCCTATGTGCATGGAGAAGTGTCTCCAGCATTTGCAGAAAACAAACAATCATTGCTGAAGGTGTTTTTGCCCTAAATTTTAGCTGCACCCTGGCCTTATAAACCCTTTTCCTTTAAGATTAACCTACTGTTAACCACAGTGCAGCATTCAGTTCTGTACCTAGTGCCTTGTTCTCACCCTGTAGATTAAAAGGTGTGAAGGAGAAGGAAATTTGCCAGAGGGAATGAGAGAAATTATTGCATCATTTTCTGTAATTTTTGATGCAGGAAACAATTTTCTCAGCACACCTGTTGAGGAGAGAAACAAGGCTCCTTCAACCATCAATCTGTGGGACCTCAGAGCTCAGGCTGAAAGCAAAGGCGAAACGAAATACGAAAATTGCAGAGCAGCAGAAGAGGAGTCAGCTATCTGCGGGCCTCTGCTGAAATCCCATCTTTGGGGTAGGGTTTCCTGTGCATTTTCGTGTTTTGGTCAGCTGACAGTAGCTCTCTGGCCTAATTGGTTTCCTAGTTAACAGACTAAGTAATGATGTAACCAGAGTGTGTGGGAACCAGACCTGTGTGACAGATACAAATTTTCCCAGCCATACTAATTTTGCCTGCTTACCTGGTTCTGCTGCTGGTTATCTGGAAACTTGAACTACTTAAAGGGTATAATGAGCTCAGCAAAGGTTGAGACACAGCTTAGTCATTTAACATAAAATTATCTCCTGCTGCACAACCTATTAACTTGTGAAGTCCAATTATTTTTGTTACTAAACAACACGGTGTTTTAAGAGATATGGCTTTGTCTACAGCTTTTATTTACTTTTTCTGTGGTTGGTGAAGTGAGAATTAGTTGCCTTTAGCCTAAAAGAACAGATCAGCTCTGTTCAATTACAAGCCTGTCTCAATACCCACTTTCTGTTCTTGACTGTCTGCTGTCCCCAGGCACACTCCCACAGTGTTGCTCATTTATGCTGGTGAATTTGTAGCTGAATATTGTTGCTATTGCCTGTATGACAATACAAGGGTTTAAGAAAGGCTCCAGCTAAGATCTAGGTCTTGTTGAACTGGGCTCTGTGCAAACATATAATGAGAAAGTCCTCCAAATGCAAAATGGTAGCACCCCAAAAATGACTGACAGAGGTGGTGGTCATTGACAGGAAAGTTTTGCAGCCTCAGAGCTGAGCCTCTGAAACAGTAACTTAAAAAAAAAAATCATCATGAGAACCAGCCTCATGTAAAATAATCAAATTGAGAAAGGAAAGTGAGAGAGAAAGGGAACACCTGGCACAGAAGGGGCCTGATCAGCTTCCTTCT
Source organism: Pycnonotus jocosus (assembly GCA_013400435.1). NCBI lineage: Eukaryota > Metazoa > Chordata > Aves > Passeriformes > Pycnonotidae > Pycnonotus > Pycnonotus jocosus. The sequence continues at coordinate 19,586 of VWYP01015986.1, read as the reverse complement.
CCATATGGCAGACAAAGAATGAAGGTCTCTAGATTTCTCTTTACTGTAAGATAAAATCCCAGTAAGCACATATAGCTCATACTGGGCTAAGGAATAGCTTGAGCTGGGAATCTGCCTGGCAGTTGTCATTCCTGTGGTCCACAGGCTGTTCCCTTGCATGTCTCTCTGCACAGCAGTTAAATATTTTCTTACAAGTTGAGGCACCCAGGCTGCTGCTGGATGGGCTACACAGCCTGGGGCAAACTTTGCCATGACCCTGGTGGTTATTGTTCTGCAGCAAAGTGCAGCTAGTATGGCTGTGTCTGATATTTTTTAACAGAAAGGAAAAAAGTTTTATGTTTGTTAGTGTGCATCTGGCTGTTCTTTCACTTTGCACTCACACACACATTTGATAAATGGAAGTAACCGAGAGCAGAAACAAGACAGTGGACTTTTAAGGTGATGTGAAACTGGCTTATGTTTTTCTTGAAAACAGGACTCTTAAATGTGATGACAGAAATCATGAGAGTAGCAGGGCTTTGCATACATTGATGTGGTTAATCCAGTCAGTAAAAATAATGTTAAGAAAAGGACACCCCACAACGTTCCCGTATCTTTCCATCTGAAGTTTATACGATGCCTAACGTGTATGCAATGGATCTGAGGCCTGACATTTATTTAAACTCTTTGGGAGCAATATCAAACATTAATGGGGATTAGTGTTAGAACTGGTGTAAACATAGCAAACAATCTGCTGTAAGTGTATGCTCACATTTCCATATGTTATGTAGGTAAGCAGAGCCACCGCAGAGGAAAGAAACCCGGAGATGCAGTTCTCAGCTAACTGCCTCTAGGATCAGTGGAGGCAGTCACCAGTAGGGCACAGCTATCTCATGATATCACTATCTACACACTCATAAAATGCTCTGTCTAGGGCTGCAATTTAGCTTTGCAAAAGGTAAGATTTAAAGAGATGCAATTCCATTGTGCAAAACCACTAAAAAAACAGATTAAAATGATTTAGTACTTCCAGGTGCACTGTAATTCTTGGCAGGAAAAGCTAATTCCAGGTGTGTAACTTCAAAAAAAAAAAAAAAAACCCCACAAAAAATACCCACCAAAAATCCAAACCTCTTGTCAAACCTGGATAAAAACATCAAGTTAGAAAAACAGAAGCTAAACTAGGAACAAAGTCCAAAGTACAACTGCGGAAAGACAGCCTCTCCATTGAAGAAATTATTGCATATAAGTGAATCTCCCTATTACTTGAGTAAACATAGCTTGATTCTAGGCAATATTTCAAAAGAGATAAATCTTTGGCATGCATGAGCACATAGAAGGATGACATGTTCACAGTGGGAGGTATGAGGTGGGGTTTCCAGTAGTGCCAAAATTGATCTCACACAATCATTCTTAGGGCCAGATCCAAAGCTGCTGAAGTAAGGAGCAAATCTTTCCACTGTCTTCAACTGGTTTTGTATTCAGCACCCACTTTGCTAGCAGAAAAGGGAGGAGGAAATACATTTGTTTCCTTATTTTCAGCCAAATCGTTTACACATTTTTCCTTCTCCTTTTATGCCCGGGGAACTCTGGTCATTAACTTCCACAGAGGCAGGTCCTTAATCAACAGATGAAAATATAAACTGTACCACAAAATGGAAAATACTATCATACCAGCTAAACCTATTTGCTTCAGCAACACATGTGGTAAGGGATATTAGTATTCCATAATAGAATACACATTGATTCATTTGACACTTTTTTTTTAAGAGAGGTTTTTATTTATATGATGTGTTTATGGACAAATATGCATTGAATGCTTTTTAAGTCCTATTATGGTTTGCTTTTATTTCCACATGTTCAGATGAAATTACTATTACTGGGCCTAGAAACCTACTACACTAATGGAAGTTCTTAGAGTTGGTGCCAGTTTTATATCCTGCAGGGGTAGTTGCCACTAGATTAATATCCTGCAGGTCAAGTTATTTTTTTAAAAAGCCTCAACATATTTTGCAGGCTCTATGCAATTCAATATAGTGTCACCCTTAGTATGTGCCAGTTTTGCATCTGAATTAAGAGCCAGGGATCAGACCTCCAAGTACCAGATCAGACCTCCAAGTATGAAGGTTTTGCAGAAATCCATGACCACACAGAAGGAAAATGGACATGGCAACCTTGTCTCCCCAGAATCTGTGTGAAAATTCTTTAAGAATCAGCATTGTCGGTCTGAAAGAAAATGAATGGTTGGGAAAACTGGGCCCTCTGCTCCTATGATCAGGGGCTGGGTCTGTGGTGCTGCATTCAGCTGCTTTTGCTCCTGTGAATAAATGAATTTTCCTCTGCTGTAACCTCAATTTAACAAAAAGGGGATAGAGAAACCCAAACCTTTCCCAGTCACTCCCTGACTTTCACCCCTGCTGTCAGCCTGGGGTCCAGGTAGGGTTGTGCCCATGCTGGCACATCGGCATTTCCGTGAGGTGAGAATGACACCCAGGAATTATGGAAACCTTTCCTCCTTTGCCTAAGGACTGCTGGGCTGGGTGGCCCTTTCTTGTGGCACAGGAGCAGCAAGGTGTGACTGCACAGGGCCAGGCAATGAACAGCCCAGCTGTGATTACACAGGGCTTTCTGGGGCCTCTCCTGTTCCCACACAGAGCTATGTGCACGGAGGAGAGGGGAGGGCACTCCTCATTTAATTTCTCCTCTCACTGCTGAGATTGCACTAAGCCAGTACAGAGATCCTTATCTAGAGCAGAAAGGATAGTGAAATGTCCAGTTTTGTCAGTGTTTGAGTGCTCTGTGATATCTGGTTCAGAAGGTTCTGATTTTATTACCATGGCATTGCTGTCAATTAGAAGTGGTGGTTCTGTCCAGACTCCAGCATCAGGACACACAGGGTCCAAAGTGGAGTTAAAGGTGTAGCAAACCTAGCATCAAACTGCTTTGGACTTGTGACATTGTGATAAACCTGTTTTCCATTCAAAAACGCTGAGGAGAGGTATAATTCTTAACTATCATTACAGACTCCCCAGACTATTAAGGCTGCATAAATATTAAAGGCTTGTTGTTTACATTAGCACCATTATCTTTATAGATATCGGTGCTTGTTAAATGACTCATAATGCATAATTCATTCAACCAATCCTGCCCTTTTCTCTGTTTATTATTCATCTGCAAATAGACTTTGATTTTTACAAATTTGTTCATTATTCATGTTATTCCAGGCTCTCTACACAAACATATTTTAGGTCTCCTTTCTCAAAACCTATTGTCTCCTACCCTGTTTTTATCAATTTGCTTCTGTTGTTACTTGCCGAGTGTAATTGAACATTTAATAACAGACCTGAAACTCCCTCTGACTTTAATGAAGATTTACAGGATAGCTCTGGGGATTCAGGAACATGCTTCTGCTGCTGCCACACAGCCACTGACAGGACACAGTCTGCAGTTATTCATACAGCAGGCTCTGCCTTTTATTCCCACTTGTTGGAAACACAGTAATCCACAGAGTTCTGCAGCATGTGGCCAGATTCTAAAATCTGGGAAATTACCTTGTGTGTTTATGTACAAAGCAAGTGTAGCAAGGCAGATTTCCCTGCACCACAGCACGGTGTGGTCCAAGGAGAGAGCACCAGAATGGGATTTCAGATACCTGGTTCAGGTCTCCAGCCAACCATTTCCATGCAGAGTGGTATCTCTGTGTGCCTCAGTTTTCTCTTCTGCAGAATGATATCAATGTTGCTTGAGGAAAATCTTGCTCTGCAGAGACCAGGAGGAGTAAAAAATGCTCCTGGCATCTAACTTTAGGCACAGTTATTAACTTGCTTCCCCTCAGCTTCCTGAAAAGAGCTGTGAGAAGATTCTTCACTAATTTCTATTTTGGGGGCTGGTGTTCAGAAACATCTCCAAGCTGATCCCTTACTCCCTGTTTCAGGATTTGGATAAACTAAGCATTTCATAGCTTGGGTGAAGTGCCTGAAGAAATACTGCCAGGCTTCTAGAAACAGAAAGTAGTTCAGGAAATAGAGTATAATGTGTTTGTCTCCAATCCAAACACTTTGATCTGTAAGATAAGAATAGTTAGCAAATAACAAAAAGTTCTCTTTGTTTTCCATTCACTTTGTCACTATTCATCATCAGTTTATTTTGGATGCACTTCTGAGAAGTTGCTACCTGCACTATGAGGAAAAAGAAATCAACATCACTCAGTAAAAAAAAATAATTTGGTACTAAGGAACTAATTTGTTATCTGAGTCTACAAATAAATGATTGTAACAATCTCAGTAATTAAAATTGTTTAAAATGCTTGAAGAAAAATGAAATTCCTAAAGATTTTTAGAAAAAAAACCCCAAAGTGTACACTTTGACTATTTTATGATTTCAGAATGAGGCTTCAGGACAAAGGAGTCAAAATGAAGCCATTTTTGTTTAAGTTTAGTGTGAAATACAGTTTTCAAACTTAGTTAGCAAGAAATATTTTAAAAATTTTTCTAATGATTGCTTTCTCTCGTATAATCTGGTCCCAACATATTTTATTTTACTGGAAGGAAATGAAGAGAAATTATACTTAGAAATAATGAAGGCTTGGAAATGGAAAAAAAAGAATGTAAAATTGGACTAAGAATCTTCTCCTTTCTTCTAGTTTTTCAGCTAGAAAAATATGACAAATGTCTCTGAATGAAATTGTCCTCTTAATTTCTAATATTTCTTCTTTTAAACATTTAAAATAGGGTTTTTGTCCAGTTGTGTTCATGTTCTCTCTTTTCTTTTTTTATTTCCTCCATGCAATGTCCTTACCCCTTGGACTGATGTGTTATGGAGATAAAGGGTAATTTAGGGTTACTTCTGGAGATCAGAACCCAAACTCCACCCAAGCAGCAGCAGCACTGGAGGAGCAGCAGCACTTTAGTGCATGGCAGTGCCTGGTGTTGAAGTTCTGATCTGAGTTTAGATCTCAGTCCACCACACTCAGCAAAAATTCTACAATTTTCNTTCCTCATGCAATGCATTCACAGCAGCCCTGAGTGCACACAGGAGCCATAGCCAAAATGGCTCAGCTTCCTTCCCAGGGCATCAGAGAGCCAGGAAGAAAAGTTTATTCAAGGTCTTGGCTCCCTCTCCTGGCTGGCTCTGCAGCAATTTTAAATGAGATTTTAGCCCTTCAAAAAATTGGTGTTTGCTTACTGCCAATGCTCACTTGATACAGGAGAAAAGAGCACCCTTGTGATGAGATTCTCATTTAGAAAAAAATAAAATTAGAAAGCTGGAAGCTGATCTCACTAAAAATACATTAAATAAAATCATCTGGTTTTTACATAGACTATTTGAAAATGTTTTATTCCTGCCAAGATTTCTTGAGTACTACGTATATAAGACAAAGGGTCTTTTAAAATTTTTGTTTGTTTTTCTGGATTACCTGTGTTTTCCTTCAGACCTGCAGGCTCTAGACTTCTGCTTAATAAATGTCCCAATACAAGCTGTGGGTTATCCTTAAAAAGTGGTAGCATTTCCCCTACCTGCTAATTGCTTTATTTGTCCTTACTCCTTCCGTTCCCTCATCAACAAAGGCTTTAGCATAAAGGGCAATGAGGTAGAACATGACAAGGAGAGTGGGAGCCAGAAGAGTGAATACTTCTGTAATTACACAGTAGCCTGGAGTAGCTCTTCTCAAATCAATTATGTAGCCTGGATTGCCCAAAACTCTGAGGACAGAGCCCTTGTTTTAATTTGCCTATGGAGCTATGTGCTCCAATAATGGGCAAAATTCTTCCCTTGTTACCAGTTGCCTTTTATCGGAATCCACATAATTCCTTCCTTATTTATTTTTCTTTAATTACTTTATTAATAGTACATTGTATTTAGCACAGCTATGAACCAATCATTGCAAATTGCTTCACAAACATTACCAAATGAATTTTAGCCTTGTCTTGTAGAAAAGGTAGTGCCAGGTCCATTTTTCAACAGGGAAAACTGAGGGAAAAGTTTGTAATGGAAAGTGATTAGAAAAAGCAAATGGAAAATTGTCCGTGAAATCCTGACAAAATGTAGTCACAAAGTAAATTGTCAGATAACCCAAGAATGTAACTCAGCAACCAAAACATTTGTCCCAAACTCTATGTTTGCTGTGCACTCCTCAGATTTATCCTTCTTGAGATTTTTAGCAGGCATAAACCAAGATGGTATTGCCAGTCTTGCCAGTACCAAGAAGATTTCTTTAGTTTTGTAGACTTATTTTTGCTGTTACTGGAGAGTTTACTAAACAGAATACTGCACGTAACAGGGACAGTGTAGGATTAAGGAGAATGAGCATCTTTGCTGTCAGCTGATTTCACAACTCTGTGCAGGTCTCATCTTCCAAAGGCTGTAGCTTCTTGTTTCAGAAGTCAGTGTCAGAACTTCCTTGGTATCAGTGACTGGGATTTGGCCCCCATGATGGTCACTGCTTTCATGTGTTTCTCATTTCTTCCTTCCCTGTTGGACACAGAACAGAAGTTGTGTCCAAATACCTGTGAAAGTTTGGAACCAGGCAAAACTTTGCTTTGGATACCTATTCCCTTCATAAATGAACTGCAAATACACAATGAGCAGTCAGAGTCCTGGTTGTTTTATTTAAGCAGTGGCTTCAGCAATGCTCTAATGTAGGGAAGGAAATGCTTTTGATGATACATTTAAAAGGCATTACAGCCACTGCCTGAAAGGAGAAGCTTCCAGGAGGCAGAAGGGAGGCCAGTGAAGCTATTCAGATAACCGGTTCTGAAATAACAGGGGTGTGAATGCAATAACAGAGTTGAAGGCCTGAAGTGAAATTTTTGGCAAAATTTTCATTAACTAAAACACTGAAAAAAAAACCTTAATATTTCACAGTTTGAAGCTTCCTAGACATTTCCAATTAACTGCAAGTAAATTTAGGTTGAAAACATTTTCAGACTCTTAGCTAGAAAAGAGATGAACTCAATACCCATTCATGAAAAGTTTGTGATCATGTGTATTTGTCAGTGGAAAAGGTTTATCTGGAAAAAAAATGTGTCTGGCTCTAGTTGTAACCTTATCTGCATAACCTGTAATAGAATAACTATAGCTATAGAAAGACTTTTGTTCTTTTTGGCAAAGCTGATCAATTAGATGTGTAGGATGGAGTTACAAAAGCTCTTACAGTTTGCAGGAGGTGCTTTGCTCTTCATGGCTGTGTGAACAGCACGGTGCTAGAAATGATGTTACAAGGAGTGAATGATATTTTGAAAACCCAGTTATTCTTTATGTCATGTAGCTAAAGCCCTCAATTGCCACTGGTTTCCCATAGGATTTTGATGCCACAGAAATGCACATGAAGGGTCAGTCCTTGCTTCAGTCTGTCTTGATGGCAGAAAATAAAGGCAATGGTGTTATGACTGTTCACAGGAAGGCAAGGGTCAAGCTAATTTTTGTTCTGGTTTGGTTTGGGGTTTGGGGTAGGTTTTATTTTCAATCAGGTTTTTAAATTCATTTTTATTTTTGATGCACTCACTATCACTATATCATCTTTTCATTAGCAACTCTCATTGGCCATAAGTAACTTACCCAAAATCTCTGAGGAGGTCTCTGGGAGAGCTGGGAACTGAACCTTTCATATCTGTAATGACAGTCAATGCACACTTCTAGATAGGGAATAGATGTAAACCTTCATTCAAAATCCATGTCAGGTTCAAAAACACCTTTTAAAAGACAGCTGACCTACTGTAGGATTACAGTTTCAGGTGAAGCAAGCCAGAGCCAGAGCAGGTCCTTACTGAATAACCTGCTGTGTGCAAGGTGAAAGCAGCACAATTTCAAGGCTGCATCCACTTAGAAAGTCTAAGGATCCATGGAGAGCGACTAATCGACAGGGAATGAACCAGTACATCTTGCAAGATTTTTCTCTAGTCAAGTTGGGTGCCAGTAAAATTGTCTCAAGATGCAAGAACGAAAAGTTCAGTAATTTATTTATGCATAGAAGTCCAGCAGCTGGAGTGCAGCCTAGGTACAATGTCACCTCCTGTGCCCAAGCATTCAGCCGTGTCAAAAGGCAGCACCTTTTCTTTTCTGCAACTCATTAAATTTTACTGGAAAAATCCAAATGCATTATCATCCTGATATTAATTTGCCATGTTAGTCACTGCTGCAATGCCCAGACGGTCAAGAGAGCAGGGAATAATTGTCATTTGGAAGGAGACAGTATTACACAGATGGAAATCACCCCTTTAAGGATTTATAGCAAAACAATTGATGCAGTATGGTGTCCAGCTACCTCCCCAACCACTGCTAATGCATTTGTGAAGGCATTAACACATTAAAGTTTGAGCTTGGCTCCCCCTTATCTTAGAACAGCCACCAAATGGCATTCTTGCAGTATTAACTTTCTGTCACTTCCAGCTCAAGATGTGACCTAGAGTAAAAGGCTTCCTATCATCCCATCAGCTCCTTTAACTACTCTCTTTCAATGCATGTTAATTTTGTGTCTTCATTTCACAGTGCACAACTAGGGAAAAAAAAATAGAGACTTGTAGTAATATTCTTCCAATTAAAAGAAAACATTTGCATTGTCAAAGCTAGTAAAGCGACTTCTGAAGTTTCTGGAAACTTCAGAAGCACTCAGCCTTCCAACACAGGCTGCAGGCAGGTGCACTACAAGTATTTCCTTGCTCATATAGTGCTACATTTGCTAAGTTACAAAGAAAAATGGAACAGTTCTCTATTTCTTTAAACATTTGGCTCTTTTTTGTAGCCTGGTTGTGCGCACTGATAAAACATCCTCCATCCTTTAAAAGCTCCCTGCCACCGAAACCAAGATCGATTTGTAGAGCTTGGAGACTCCTGCCATCCCCCCAGCCTGTCCTGGGAGAGGGGGGCTGTGTCATGATGATCAGGGGTCGGGCAGCAGCTGGCAGCCCGGGCAGCTCTGCCTGCACTGGGGCCACAGCTCCACAGGGAGAATTCCCCTTTCCCCTTTCCGCTCTCCCAAGCCCGCAGGCAGAGCGCAGACAGCACCTCCACCTCGTGCTGCTGCAGGAAAGGAGTTACAAACTGCAGCCATATTTTACCTGATGTTTGTGTTGAGGGTCACTTTTTATGTGTCTAAACTTGAGAGCAGCAAACATGACAAAAATGTTGAAGAGCAATAATACACAAATACGTTTCTGTGCAGCCAGTCTGACCAGTGGAGATGCACATTTGGGTTTTTAGCTTATATGCACGACTGTTTTCCTTTGCCAGCATCTCTCCACCTCCGTGCACTTACAAGTTCTTTTTCTCTGGGAGGTAGAAAGTAGAGGGCTTGGCAGAGAGCAACTCTGCCAAATAGAGATTTCCCTCAGTCTGTAGCTGGATCTAGAGGGCTCAAAACATGAGGGGGAAAAAAGAGGCTACAAACAGCTTGAACACTCTGGGAAACAACATCTTTATCACTGGGAAACCACAGAAGGCTGAGAAAACTAAGCCTTCCTTCATCCAAATCTTTTACCTTTGAGGGTTGGGAGATTTCTGGTGTTGTTTTGTTGTTTTGGGTTTTTGTTTTTTTTTTTAAGGGGGAAAAGGCTGAGGCTGGGGGGGGATGGAGAGCAAAAATGCTGACCTTAATTAATGGAAGGCCCACTAGAGCCGAAGGAAAGGGTTTGGCTCTCAAGGCCTGGGCCTCCCCCTGAGCCTCTCCTGGGTGTAATGAGAGAGCTCAGCTTCATTACTGGCAGCTGAGGGGAAGGGTCACTGGGGCTGGATTTGCAGGGCCCTCATTGAGGGATCACTCCATGCTGAGAGAAGCTGGCCATGCTCTTGGACACCTGGTCATTAACATTGCTAATTAGCGGCCATTAATCAGGGCCCTGGGTTTTTTGTTGTGTGTCACCGGCTCAGAGGAACCAAGTGAATAAGAAGATTGTTTCATTACCTCCACAAGAGGTGGAATGAAAGCAGTTCCCATCAGCTCAAGATGAGCTGAATTAAGGGAAAGGTTAGACAACAATTTAAGATGAGCTGCCAAGGGGGAGCTGGGGGACCTGAGCTGTCCTCTGAGAGGAAAACCAGTCACCTATAATTAATGAAATCTTCCACAACCTCACTCTAATCACCGTGTGAGCTTCTCACCGAAAAAAACCCATCTATCTTTCACATCGGAAGAACCCTAATTTATCTGTTTATGAAGTCCTAATCTGGGCAAACTTTAACTCCATAGGATTTTTGCACCATATGTATATCTATACACACAAAAATGCAAGGATATATAAGTATACACTCACATAGTGTCAGTGTGTGCCTGTGTTTGTCTCACAGATTAACCTGAGTCAGCAAGGATGGTTTTCACACAGCCAACCCTCCTGGCAGGGGAGGGAGGGGAACAACCAAAATCTGTATTAAAAAGCATCCAGACTGTATTTAAAATATTTATCTAAGCCTTTTTATTTAAATTTCTGGCTCTAAAAGCATTGAAGAGATCTGGTTGTTTTAAGAGGCAGAATAATTAAAAATGAGTTCTGTTTCTGTAGGTTAAAAATGACATGGGAAAAGCGATAGTTATTGGCATACATAGGAAAAAGTAAAGAATTTAATTAGCAACCAGATTGTTAAAATGCAGTGTTCTCCTCCCATGCTCCATTGTCTAACTTTTGTGGAACAGGTGCCTAATTTTCCTAATGGGATACATTTTAATTGACAAAGTAGTTTGATAGCTTCACACCAATCTTCAGTTCCTTGCTTACTTTTAATGTAATAAACTCTTCTATTTCTACAAACTCAGATGCCCTTTAAAAAGTAATTAGAAGCAGGTTTTATCTGCCTGTCTTTTTTTATAAAGCACTTTTTGATTTCTAAAACCAACTAACGAAAAGCTTGATTTGTTCTGCTGATGTGTGAGAGCCAGTAACTTTTAGTCATATGCACTGAGCATTTCAATCAAGTTGTTTGCATATCCATTCATTTCAGAAAGACTCTCAAAATGGATTACAAACATTTAATTGTAAGAGGAATAAAATAATTAAGGCAGTACAAGTGGAAGTTAAAAATATGCCTTAGGATTCACAACAGTTATTGGATCATTCTCATCATGGGGCATAAATTCCTTCTTGTAGTTTCAAAGAACTTTATTCAAGTAGGCACACTGCCTTTCCTAACAACGGAAAGTAAAACCGTGTTTCTTCTGTATGTGATTCTCTTTGTAGAGCTGTGAGATTGGTTAAAATGTCCATAAAACTAATCTTTGGTGCATTGCAGCTGGTCTGGAATTCTATAATATGATTTCTGGGACTTCATGGGAAAGTTGAAGGCTCAAGGGGAAATTACACAATGAACAGCTGAGAAAAAGTTGCATTCTGGCACAGAATCATGCAAATGGGGCACATTCTTCAGTTTTCTCATGACGGATTGTCTCTGAAACTACTGAGCCAAGTTGCTGAAATGCTAATGAAGGAGAAGCATCAATGAGCAGTGTCATCCTGGGGGTTTCTGAAGGGGATAGAGTAGGAGATGGAGGGAGGGGGTGCGGGGGAAGGAAGGAAGGAAGAAAAAGAGAATGAAAAGAAATGGAGCAAGAGTTTCAAATATTGAGGCTGGCCTCCTCTTAAAATTAAATGGGGGGTGGGGAGAAATAGAGTTGTGATGAACTCTAGTGAACACATTGCTGTTGGCTTACAAAAATGAATAAAAGCACTTAAAAGCTAAAGTTTGGCTTTGACTAGGGGGAAATGAGTGTGGGCACTGCTAACACTGGGAGCCACCCCTCTGTTTGATATATGAGATGGGTGTGGGCCCCCAGGCTCCCAGCAGATAAGCCTGGAGGAGGCACATAAATATTTGAGGGACACCAGTGCAGGCAGCATGGGTGACAAACAGGAGGAGCTGGAAGTGTGGTGCAGCAGGAAAACCATGACATGCTTGCCATCATGGGGCATGGTGGGATGACTTGCACCACTGGAGGGCTGCAGTGGACAGCTATAAACTCTTCAAAAGGGCCAGGTGAGGAGGGAGAGGTCGTGGGTAGCCCTGTGAGTTAGGGAGTGGTTTGACTGTCTAGAGCTTAATGATGGTGATGATAGGATTGGTGTTTATGGGTAAGAATCAGCCAATGTGTGCCCAGGTGGCCGAGAAAGCCAATGGAACCTGGTTTGTACCATCAGTAGTGTGTCCAGCAGGGCCAGGGTAGTGACTGTCCCCTGTACTTGGGACTGGTGAGGCCACACCTCACAAGGCCTGTGTCCAGTCCTGGACACCTCACTACAAAAAACATTTAGAGGCTGGAGCGAGTCAAGAGAAGAGCAACAGAACTGGGGAAGGGTCTGGAGCACAAATCCTGTGAGGAGCAGCTGAGGGAGCTGGGGATGTTTAGCCTGGAGGAAAGGAGGCTCAAGGGGGACCTTATCACTCTCTACAACAACTTCCTGAAAGGAGATTGTAGCCAGGCGAGCATTAGACTCTTCTCCAAGGAACAAGGGATAAGACAAGAAGAAATGGCTTCAAGTTGCACCAGAGAAGGTCTAGATTAGATATTGGGAAACCCCATCCCTGGAGGTATTTAGAAATGTAGAGAAGGTGCTTAGGGATGTGGTTTAGCAGAGGACTCAGCAGTGCTGGGTGATGGTTGAACTTAATGATCTAAAAGATATTTTTCCCACCTAATAATTTCTATGATTCTAAGGAGAACAGGATCCCATTCAAATGTGGGGGAATGGAATAGGACTTTTACCTGTCTCTAAAAAATGTTACTATTTGTAATTTTTTAAAAAGCCCTTTTATCATGGCACTGTGCACTTCTTTTTGTAAAGCAAAACAGTTCATTTTCCCATGGATAGGTGAGTTTTATAACTGGACAGCTCACAGCTCAGCTATCAAGTCTCCTTAAATACTTGGCTTATAAGTACTAGATCTTTAAGAATATTTATATTAAAAATACCCAGCCAGCTACATTTTGCAGACTTTCAAAATTGTTCTGTTCTCTCTCAGGCCCCAGTGTAAAATGGCCAAAGGCCTCAGCAAGTTGGTGCTGAGCTATTTTGAACATCTGGCTGGTGGCTGCTTCCCGTCAGTGTTCCTGGAGGAGCTGCCGGGTGCTGAGAACTTCAAAATATGGCCCTCAGCACTCCAGAGGCAACACGAGTTATTCAAGCTTGTGGAAGGGCTGTGAAAAGCTGGCAGTCACAGTGGAACAAAATCCAGTCATCTGCCCTTTGTCCTCATTGCTGGTGAGAGTAAAAAATTAGTAGGTGTCATAAGTGTTGTGCAGACGGGAGGAAACCAAACCCTCAGTGTTTGGGTCAGCGTGAGGCAGGGCTATGTGGTGGATGTGTCACTGGACCAGTGCTCTGAAGCCCTGAGTATTGACCTAACTTATAACCTCTGGCAAGTCCCTTAACACATTTTTGTTTCCATTCCCAGTTTTTTTCCTCAATGTGTCTATTTAAATTTGCTGAAATTTAGATAACTATGTCTTCCTATGAGTTTTTATGTTGACTACCAGGATGGGGCCAGTTTTAGCCTGGGTTTTTCCAGTGCTGCTTTAATACATACAAGATAAAACCAGTAGAGAAAGATTGCACAGAATGTGAAACCCACCATATGAAATCTTTCAGCCCAGTTTGGCAATGGCTGTATTGGACCCACAGCACTTAGGTGTGTTAGTGTTGTCTGTAATTGTTCTTTAATGGACTGCTTTAATGGTGGTTTTAACCATTAAAGTATTGTATTGCTTTGAAGCCTCAGCAATACTTACAGGCTTAGTTTCACAAGCAGCCTTTAAATTTGGTAAAAGTATTTGCACATGCAAATCACTGGGTGGTGTCTGCCTGCCCACAGGATGCTCTTATTTACACTACATCTTGCAGCATTACTATAGGATCCCAGAGCTCTGGGCACAGAGCCGGACTTGTGATATTTAATGAGGGAATGATATGGAGACAAGGGAGCAGCTATGGAGAAGACACTGGAAGCACAAGTGGCATGTGAGGAGACCTTTCTGGATAACTGACCCTGGCACTGCAAGGAGTTAAAGGAGGGGAGAAGGGAGCAGCTCCTCCCTCACATAATCCCCACAGACACACACCTATAGTGCTGTTAACCTGCAGGGAAAGGGCTGATGGCAGCACAGAGGTGTACACACCGGACTACAGAGCCTTTCTTATTCATGCATGATATTTCAATGACTGTAATTAATGTGATTATGGATGCCATTCCTGCTTTGCAGGCCTCATGCCACTTTGGCTGAGTCCAGCCTCTCCACATGAAGCCCTATGCTTCTATGCAGTGATGTCCCAAGCTGAGACAGGGCATCCTTGCCCAAGGACCCCTGCACCCCTCCCACTACTCCAGACATCTCCCAGCAGTTGTTGCATCCCACCCTGCTCCCAGCCTGAGCATACTGTCCCTCACAGACCCTTGGCACCAAGTTGTGGCTGTGCCAAACAAGACAATTTCTCCTCCTTCATTGCTGGCCTTTCTGAAATATCTTCCACACCTCTGCATGTGACGACAGAATTCTCACCTTCTGAAAATCCTGCTTGTTCCTGTCACTGGTTTCCCAAGCCAGTGCTGTAACTTCCCAATTTGCTGTGGAGGGATTGTTCTTGCAGCCCATCTGCACTATTAAAAAAGCTGGTAAGTGCTGAGATGAAAATGTGAGCTGTTTTTTGTAGGATGGCTCTTTAGTTCTGTAACTGCTGGCAAGTGTGTGTACATTGGGAGGAGCAAGAGAAAGAAAAGCTGGTTGGATTTTATTGCTTTGGTTTAAATAAAAAATGGATTCTTCTTTAAGAGCTGAAGGTTATTTGGTGCTTAAGAAGATTTTGCAATGTTCTACTCAAGCAGCACTGAAAGAGTAAACAAACAAATTACAGCAAAGCAGGATAGGTGATCACGGGGCAAAGCAGGTCAGTATAAAAAATAAAAAGAAAAATGCTTACATAAATAAACATGGATGAAAAGGGGAGCCTGAAAGCAGAGTTAAGGCCACAATCTAGGACCAAGAAGAAAGCTCCTATATTAGCACCCAAAGTTTTGATTACATCTAATGAAAAAAAAAATAACATTCTTTACCTCTCAAACTGAACTTTACCAAAGCTTGTAGATGTAAATAAGAAATTTTGTCCAGAGAGTCATCTGAAATGCTATATTGTGCACAGCAGTGTGATTGCAGTGAACAAGAATTAGGAGATCCTAAAGCACGCTGACAGCCTCTAACATGCCTTATTGTGCTCCAGTGCTCCAGCTCGTATGGTACAGTCAGGGGACCACACACAGTCCATAACAGTCATAATGGAAAATTGTACGGGCTGGTCTAGCTGGGCATAATTGGATGGGCAAGAAATTGAGTTTTCCAGCTTTCAGAGTTGTTTACTTGACCTGTTTTAATTTTAGTTGAGATGGAATAACATGTTTCTCCAGGAAATAGCCAGGAGTTGTCACTTTTTAGCCTAATAAATCTCATCTTCAGGAGTGTCTCTAAGAAGTTCACATTTCTAATGGCAAAGAATGCAAACTCTTTTGACACTATAGATTAAATCCAGAGTAGTTTTACAACTAATAGCATTTACACTGAACCAACTGAACTGCTTGAAAGTTTTATAGGAACCAGTCCTGGGGGTTTTTTTACAGTATCACTTGACCTGCTCTCTCCCCCTCTGCCAGCCTGCAATTTACTTCTTCTGACATATCCTTAATGCAAGTCCTGGTGTGCCAGTGTCACCTTGAATTATGTTTATTTTGAAAGCTTGTGGACATCCCTGTTGGCCCCCCCTGGGAAAAGCACTTTTGGACTGACTGCTGAGAATTAGTATTGGACTGTGTTTACTTTGCTGCAAGTCACCCAGCTCTTTGGGCTGAAATTTAAGAAGAGGCTACCAAGCCATTTTTAAAAACAAATGGGTCTTAAGCCATACAACTTTTTAGGCAAATATACCAGAGGCTGCAGAGCTCAGAGTTGTTATGTTTTCTTAGGCAAGTATCTGTTTATAAAACAATGTAATAAATAAGGAGGGTTTGCATCACTACAGTGTCTTTTGGCTGGATTATTGTCGTGGTGCATTGGATTCTGACAACACTCAGCTGGCCTACATGGCTCAGTTGAAAGTTTCTGCCACACCAGTTTTGGAGTGATTGAAAAAAAGCCATAAAAAGGTGTGAAACTCAACATCCTGATACGTGAGCCATGGCCCATGAGAAAAGTTGTCCCCGACTTTTAAGAGGGCACCAATGCTTTGGGGAGTTCCTCATTGCCAGACAGAGTCTTTGACATCTTAGATAGAATGGCACAGATTAAATCAGCCTTAGATTGTTCTCACTTACATCTCAGTCTGAATTCACTTATCCAGCACCCAAAATAAGGTATTTTTTCTTCCCTTTACAGTTCTGTGTCAATCTGACTTGAGGTTCCTTAAAGTCACTGTACTCCAGCACCATTTTCCCAGCAGCATTCTTACAGTGGGGTTATTGGAGTTTTTGAGACTTTGAACCCTTTTAAAAATTTTTTTAGAATTTTTTTTGCAATGGTCAGTTTAGCAGTAGTTTTATTTATCAAAACGTGGGACTGCAGCATAAAAGAAAGATCCTAGTAACTTAAAGCTTTGAAAAAGAATCACAGTTGGCATAAGCCAGGAAAATAAGCCATTTTGAGGCATACTGAAAATATTTCTAGTAATTGAATCATGCTGGAATCTCCTCCCCACTCCACTCCCCTCTGTCTGAACCTCACTTGTCCGTTTGGACCCTGGTGTGTTACCAGGACACTCTGGAAGAAACTTGTCTGGTCTTCCACACTGATTTGAGTTTCTCTGACTCAGTGGAAAATTTGCCTTGACTTCATGGCAGCTGGATCAAGCTTTCTGCAACTAAATAAAGGATCCCATTTTCCAGGCTTTTGTATGGTGTCTCAGCACTGCAAAATCTGTTCAGGTTATTAAAAATAATTATGTCATCAAACTGATATTTATTCCTTTATATTTTGGCTTGAAAAATAAAACGGGGAGGGGGGAAAGCATAAACTCATTAAGCCCTAATCTAAAACAAAAGTTTGGAGCCAAATGTCCATGTTCAGTCTTTTCATTCTTTAAACAACAGTGTCCTATTAGACAGAGATAACACATAAGGGGTACAGATGACAAACAGCACATTCATAGGATCTGTATTCACTCTGAACAGAAGGGAAAAAGTGTGTATTTACCAGTAATTAACATATTAACTAGTGTTTGGTGAAATCCATAATATGATTAAAAAATAAGAATTCCTGGATTACAGGGAAGAGCAATTACCTAAATAAAAGCAACTGAAAAGTTGTCCAGAGGTATATAATAATAATAATAATAAAGATCCCCCTCCCCAGTGGGAAATGATTACACAGTAATCCATGCCACTTAGTCAAATATCAGAAAAGGATCCCATAGACCCATAATTAGCAATGTAACAAGCAGAGCCTTGAGAAAACAAGCTGGTCCTCAAGACAATAATCTTCATTGCTAGCACCCATCCAACAGCCTTCGACTCAAGAAGTGAAAGAGGCAGATAATAAAGGGACCTAACAGAGCCAGCAGGAAAGTTCCCCATGTGCTACTTTGAGTGGCCTTCAAGGGGGTAAAAAGAGGAGAGGTAGGAGGGGGCAAAGCAGTGATGCCCTCCCCTCCCAAAAAAAGAATGAAAAAGAAAGGAAAAGAATCCAAGTTGCGTCTGCAGAAGCTGCCTAGCGACACACAACTAATTACTACGGCCGGTGCCCTGTTTGCGGATCTTGTTATCAGTAAAAATAATAATAAAATGAGCCCTAGCAGTCTGGATATCTGCAATTACAGTGTGAATTGCATGAGAGGATTATATGAAGTGCTCTTGGCGTGGAGGGTGGGGGACCAAGGCGCTTCAACTTGAGAGCAGAAAGCAGCTGCTTTGGGGCTTTGCACCTGCTGCTCACCAGGCTGTTTTCACCTCTAGACGAAAACAGGCTTCTCTCTCCTCCTCTGTCTCCTTTCTTTTCACACAGTGCACAAACCTAAAAACAGAGGAGGATTTTTATTTAAAAAATAAAAAAGAAAAGAAAAACAAGAAGAAAAAAAATGGACAGAAAATGAAATTGTCTTCTTAAAGAAGTTTCTCTGAAGCAACATGAGGGGCGTCTTAGGGCAGCCAAGGGGAATCTGAAGATGGAGTGTGGGGCCAAAGAAACAGGCAAGCAGCTCCATTTTAATGCAGAGGCAGCAGACAGAGTGCGATCTGAGATTGGCAAAGTTTCAATGTAAATCCAGGGGGGCAAGGGGGATGGGGCTGGGATGAGAAGAAAGGACTCTTTTACTGTTTCATGCTTCTAAGTCCTGCCGATCAGCATAAGCTCAGCTCGACATTCTGGGAATAGCAATGAGGCACACACAACAATCAAAACACCCTAAATCTGTTTGATGATTCAGACACTTCGTGCATCTGCACCGACAAAATGGGACTTCAATTAAATAACTTGCAGATTTCCACAGAGGGGGGAAAAAGTCGGGGGAACATGAGGATTTTTAATTAGTAACTCTGAATACAAGCCGTTTTTTTAATTAGGTGTTTGCACTACCACTTTATTCTTAAAGGGAGATTTGTAAGCGCGTGGGATTGTTGTGAAAGAAGATCCTGGACAGTTTGTTCCTAACATTTTGTTGCAACCTGCATTTGCTCCTAAACAGCTTTTCTTTGGCCAAGGAAACTCAACTACAACTCTAAGCAACTTGTTCAAATGAAGGCTGAGATTTTTTTGGAAGTTTTAAGTGCATACACACATCCATAAATACATATAAGTGTATATGTAGTGCCCAGAGTAGGTTTCAAGGCCCTGCAAGAGTTTTCTTGTGTTTCCATGTTTCAGATTATTCTTTGCGACTAATGTAGTTTAAAAAATTATACGAAATATATAACTGTACTGTCAGCACTATATACATAACTGCACAATACACAAGGTTTAAGCAGAGATAGTAGAAGTTTGTCACAGAGTTGAATGAAATTCCCATATGACTTCACTGCTCTGCAGCCACCACTTTTAGAACAAACCACTAATGATTGCAAGCTTCAGAATCTGAAAAATGATGGGTGAAATCCCAGACCCTTTGAAGTCATTGAGTGCTTTTCATTCACTATTGGGGTCAGGATTCATGCTCAAAATCTCTCGAGTGTGCGCTGGCATGGCGCAGTGATGTACAGGTCTGCCACATGCACAGGCACAGTGAACCTGCAAAATCTGCTGTGAAAAGGCATCCTCCCCGTGGCAGGACATGGTTTTTTGGAGCCTTAGAAGACACATTTGGTCTTTTTAGTAGACAAACCACTTAGGACACTAGAATGAGGACACTTCCGTGGTAATTTTAAAAATTTGGCCAAAGAGGAAACTGAGGAATACACATATTTTTGCATCTTAATCTCTCAGTTCTTGGACTTTTTTTTTTTTTTTTTTTTTTTTTTTTTTTCTTTCATAAAACATTACAATGATGTGGAAGAGATTAAAAGTTGGATTTCTCAGTACCCACCCAACCTTGCCCTGCCATTTCCTAACAGGGGTACAGCAGGATCATATAAAGAGGGACCATGATCATTTATCCAAATGCAAACAAACCTAAGTATGAGGATTTACCACAGCCTGACTTTCTTTTTTAAAAAATTTATTT
>VWYP01015982.1:52739-161080 GCA_013400435.1 Pycnonotus jocosus | reverse complement strand
GGGACGCCCTGGCTCGCCGCTCCATAATGCAGCGCGTATTACTCAGTGCATTCAGGGATTAGCTCGGCTTGAAGCGTGGGGCGATTCTGCGTCTCCCTGCTCCTCGCCTCTTGGAAAGGGGACAGGGGAGAAGCGCCCCCCCCCCGGGCCCCCCCCTCCTCTCCTTCCCCCCCGGTTCGTCCCAGCGCGCAGCAACTTCGAGCTCCCAAGCGAGCGAGCTCTTAGCGTGTCAGGCCGCACAATGCGGGGCTAATTCCTGCTGCAAAAGGCAAGTGGTGAAGAATCAATCGCAGGCTTTATACAATCAAAAGGAATGATGGGCTTGGGGTTGAGATTTTTTTTTTTTCTTTAAGTTCCCTGCCCCAGTCTGATTTTCTCCTGCTCGTTACCCCCGTCCTATTAATAATCCCGTGCAGGCGATTGCAGACCGAAGTAAAGCTATCATTTGTATGCGCCCGAAGATTAATTTCCCCCATGTACCAACTCAACGGCATAGTTATCTCTTTAACAGGGAAAACAGTTTGGCTCCATTGTCGGGTTGCCAAGACCGCCTTTTGAGAAAGGGAGCCCGGCTAGCCTCTGATCAAACTCAAAGGTTAGTTAAAAGACAAAAACAGCTGAAAATCTTCATGAATAATGCTGTTTCCCCGAGCCCAGTGTAGTGCAAGCGCACATTTCAATGCCAGAGCATTTTGTTATGCTGCTCGCCTAAGTCAGAATTTCACAGAAAAGGCAGAGAAGAAAAGCTCCAACAATTAGAGGAGGCCTGTCAGAAAACATTAACGCCTTCCTCGCCCAGCCTGTCAAGCGTGCTGGAAATAAAAAACGGGCATAGCGAATTGCACCTCCACCCTCCGGAGCTGCAGGAGGGAGAGGGAGGGGGGGTTAGGGACAGAGAAGTAAAGAGAGAGAGAGACAAATGGACAGGCCCAGGCAGTTAACAGTCCCCCTCAGCTTTGCAGTTCATCCAAAAGCTGGAAAAAAGAAGAGGAAAGGATCTGCAGCTGGATGTTCTCACTTGACATGCATCCTTCAGTTTCATGCTCCAGAATTATATTTGTTCTCAGGACCATTGCGCGCGCGCACACACACACACACACTGTCCCTTTACACCTCCAACCCTTTCCTGCATCAGCCCTGCCAAGCACACGAGGTACCTGGGGAAACAGCAGCCTGGCAGAGGTGTTACCACTTTCTGCTTTCTTCTCCCCAAAGTCTCATTTCTAAGTGTCCATGTCTGTAACCATGCAGATGTCCAGTGTGGCCAACCTGCAGCTGGGCTGGAGGATCCCATGTCAGAGAAACTGTGCTTATGTATAGCACCAGAGCTATCTTACTCTTTAGAATTTTTTTGGAAAATTTGTTTCAAATGTACAGTTTTAACTAGCCAGATCAACTACCCATATGGTCAAGTCCTTTTCCCTAGTTAAATACCTACGGACAAGGACACTAAAATATTTAAAGCTTCCCCCACACTGATGTTGATGTCTGTAAGTGAACATCTAGACTTTGACTTTCCTGGCCAAAGCACAATTTTACCAGTCTTTTAAATAACAAGAGAGCTCTGGTTCATCTCTTACTGTGAGCAAAACCTCAGAGCATCACTTAAATTCTTTTTCTTCTTTTGCCCTTGTTGCCTTTGTTGTCTCATTGCAAATACATGTATATGTTAATAACTGATAAGGAGCAGATCAGCACTGAGCAGCTTCTATATTCAGCCTTCTGCTGTGTGAGAAAGAGTGGGGGAGATTACTGCTGTGCATTGTAGTATTCATATGAGGGTTGAAAAAATTAAATTCCAGCAAAATACGAAGTGACTGAGGGGAAGGAGTACCTCCAACTATCCATTCTGAGGTGTTCCAGGGGTTATATCTGTTAAGGGGTACAGCAACACAGTTTAGGCAGTGTGTGAAAGACATCAGACTGCCCGTGGTTAGAGCTGTGTGATTCCTATACATCCCTGTGGGGAGGAAACTCTAACCCTGGGGACAGGAACCCCAGCCCTCCATCCCATACACACCCTGGAGCAGCACAGTACACCCAGGCAAAACAATACTTGCTGCTCTCCTTCAGAGAAGGCAGGGATCTCCTGTGGCTTTGGAGCCAGATACGTCCCTTGAAAGATGTACACAAAAGAAAACCCTCATGGAACACTGGGACTTCCATTGGCTCTGACATTTTTGTCCTGGAGAAACACAGGCAACTGGTAGGAGAGGGGAGAAGTTTAAAGAGATACTTTTTCTCCTTCAATCTGGCTACCCAGTACTTATTATTCTAATTACAGAGGAGTAAGATGAGTAAAAATGCAGGCATGGGAAACTAAGGGTGTGGATCATGGACTGAAGCTATCTAGATTCATTGCTAGCTATGATTTTGTCCTGACTCAATCCATTTTAGCCTGAGATTCACTAGTGCTAAACAGAGACCATAAGTAGTTCCTCACAGACACCTGGAGAAATGCAGAATTGGGAAAACATGAGAAAACTGCCAAGAGAGAGAAAGTCTCCCATCCAGACTCTGCTTTGTGCAAGGTGCTGTAGGAAGAGCCAGTGTATAATAGTTTGCCTTATTTTTCTGGGGGACAGACAACCCATGTTTCCTTTTATCCCACTTCAAACAGGATTTAATCTGGTTTTTAGTCTTTAGCTATCACCTGGAAAAGGACAATTACATATCCTAAAACATCAGAGTAAACATCTGTATGTTGTACAATATGTTACCTCCAAGTTCCTTAGGAGTAAAATTTCTTTGAAAATATTACCCAAAAAACCATGTATATCAATCTTCTCTTAGACCCTGTAAACAACTACAGCAAATTGCAAAGTTTTCTTCTGGTCACTCCTGCTTTGCACAAGCATGTAGCTTTCTTGCTTTCAGCTTCTGTATATTCCCAATAGCATTGGGGAAGGAAAGGTGCACAAAGACCTCCAGTAACTGGCCCTAGTGGCATAATCCAGGCCTTTGCTATAGAGGAGGGAAATTGCCCTCCTAAATGGGGCCCAAACCCATTTGGTCCAATTTCACAGAAGCAGATCACAGAAAGAGCACAGGTTCCAGTTATGGGATGTGGTCCTCCTCCCTCCTCACCAGTCACACTACTCTCTTGCTCACTCTCACCTCCTGCTGCTGGTCACAGCTTGGAGCTATTTTAATTTGCACTTGCTGGACTGGCAGGGCTATATTAGTCTGGAACAGGAAGGGAAAAACTCCATATTAGTAAAGTGTGAAATGCAGTTTTGACTGAAAAGGGAAGCCATTTTGACATGATTATACCGTGACAGTGCAGATTAAAACCCTGCCATATGGCCTAAGGTTTGTTCTTACTTTCAGGTAACAACATATTGCTAATTAAATGGTGATGACATATTCAAATGAAAAAGAAAAAAAAGAAAAAGAAAAGCCACCTGTATGTGAAATAAAGCCAGTCAAGAGAAGACATCAATCGGTACTCATAATAGTGGAAATCAGCTCTTTTATCATTGTGGTTTGCTCTGAATAGGAGAAAATTTGTTTGATTTGTTATTGAGTAAACAATAATTCATGTGTGCACTTGTAGATGTGGACACAGTGCTCCTGAAAGGCAACCGACTGACAGTGCAGGAGAGCAAAGTCCTGCATCACATTCAGGAAAAACACAGCCTGGGCAACAGCACAGAGAGGTTCCCCACCCTGCTTTGCCAAGGGCCTGCAAGAGGGTGATGAAGGTTTCCCTGAGCAAGGCAGGAAGCCAGCCCACCTCTTAAGTGACAGTCACATTTAAGTACATACTTTAGGGTCTTTGTACTGGAGATCTTCACTTTTGCATCTCAGGGAATACAGCAGCAAATGGTGGTAGAACCAGCTGATACAAAACCCACAGTCCTGCCTACATCCACTACTGTGTCTCTGTGGGAGAGCAGTAGCTTTAAGACAGTAAATGGAATAATATCAGACTGTTTGTTAACAAGCAAAGGGTCACTTTAACCACTGATAACCAGCCATTTGAAACTTTCAGATGAAATGTGTTCTTTAAAGACCCAAGACTTTTACTTGCAGTTTATTTTACTTGCACATATATATGTGTCTATATTCCTCCATGCCATACAGACTTCCTTTGGAGCAGCTGGTCCAAAAGTCTGAAAAACAGGCAGTGGGACACACTTTGCTTCACCTTAAGTTTCATAGCAAACCACATTTTAGGTTACTCTAATGCACATCATGTGAGCCTTCCTAGTTATGAGCCCTGACTAGGCAATGACACTTAAAGTGTCTATGAAAAAAAGGGAAAAAAAAAGGAGGCACAACTTCCATACTTCCAAAGTATTACTTATCACTTCCACCTCTTCCTGGCTGTGTTGCTGCTCAGATGAACTCCAGAGTCTTGTGTGGTTATCATAGATTTTGCATGCTTAATGATTTGAAGTTGGAATTCAGCAGCCAACAAAGGTTCTAGGCAGATGCATGTCCATGGATGAGCCTGGCAGCACTTTATACTTTTTGCTCTCATTTTTGCTTCCTTCTCTTCTTCCTCTTTGGCCTCCAGTTTCTCATATCTGAGGCTGCACCAGCTTGAGAGTTATGCCTGAAGCAGCTTCCAGGGTAAATACCCATTTGCAAACATCTTCATGTAGACATTCTCACATCTCTCCTTAGCACAGTATATTGAGAACAAGTGTGGATTGGAAGGAGACCAGAAAACCAGGAAGAAAGCACAAGATGAAGCCTTCAGAAGTATCCAATAGTAGGTATTACCTACCTGAATCCAAAATCCCCCTGGTCTGACAAAGGTTTGGGTTCTGCCCCATAAGGACTTGCTGGTAAGGATGATGGCCAACTTCTGCCTCTGAGGCCAGCAAACCTGTAGAAAATAATGCTGGGTAAAAATGCTGGCAATTGATTCTACATATGCAGAAAGGACGATGGCATGGACCTGCAGTGTCAGAGGATGCAGTGCAAGATGTTGTGGCAGAAAGTCACAGAAATCATGACAGGGATAAGGGGCCCTACCAAACAGCAGTGCTGTGTACAGCGCAGAGCATGGTTCTGATGAGTAAAGTGGGAGTGTATATAGAAAGAGCAATGCTGAGCAGATCCTCCTGAGACCCAGGCAGTGTCAGCCCCAGGAGACCATTCCATAGCAGCCAGCAGCACCCCAGGGCTCCTGCAGGTCCCTCTCGCATATGTGAGAAGAGATGTGTTTGTGCAAGTAGAGAAGTTTGTAGAGAAGGCTGGCAGGAGTGTGAAACAAACACAGGAGGACAGTGGCTTTATCCTTAATTCATCTACTTGGTCTCTTTCTGAAGGCAGAGGTATTTTTGATGTATTTTCACCTTCTCCAAGACCCTGTGCAATCACTGTGAAGAG
Organism: Pycnonotus jocosus; assembly: GCA_013400435.1. Classification (NCBI taxonomy): domain Eukaryota; kingdom Metazoa; phylum Chordata; class Aves; order Passeriformes; family Pycnonotidae; genus Pycnonotus; species Pycnonotus jocosus. The sequence continues at coordinate 155,737 of VWYP01015982.1, read as the reverse complement.
ATTACAATGTACAGGCAAACAGAAATAAAATAGTTGCTGGAGAAAGTGAGCAAACCTCCTTCCCTCCTCCCCTGCTCCAAGTCAAATGTCAGAGGACCACTGCAGTCCCAGGGCAGGTGATGAGGACAATGACAGATGCAAGAGGGGCGCTTTGCTCAGTCTGGGTTGTCCCTTGGCTTCTCTGCATGGTCAACCCCCTTCTTCTTGGCACTTCACTTTTAGTTACCACTACTCCTCTCTCTCTCTGTGAGGAACTGCTACTGACCAACGGAGCATTTATAAATAGAACAATGTTTAATTAACACAACAGTAGGACAGACTTGTTGAAATACTTCCCAGACAGCAGGCAAGAGTCCTGACAAGGAGACTGTTATGGGAATTTTAATGAATTCTTCCAGAGTGGGACAGCTTCCATACACCTACATTGCAATGACTAATTTTGTTTGTGAAAATTGTATTGGTAAATGATGCAGAATGACAATAACATCGAAGACCAGCAAACTGAATAAAGTCACTGGGTAACTGTGTGAAATACTGCCTACAGACAGAGCAGAGTGCTTACTAAATGCAGTGCAGTCATGGGTCTGAGTGCCCAAAAGCCCAGCTACAAATGGAGTTTGCATAAGGCAGGCAAAGAAGCAATTAAATAACCCAAACAAGGATCTAGCTGTGCCAGATGACACCACAGCATGAAAAGAAGCAGGGGCTGAGCAACTACTTCTGTGAGACATGACCAGGAGCATGTGCCTGATTAACACCACTGTTAAAGGCATGCCTGCTAGCAGCTGCTGCTGTAATTGAGGCCACTCACAGATATCCTTGCCATCTCCCTTTCTAAGAAAACAGGAAATTAAAATTGTCTGCCCCAGTGTTGGGCCTGTGTAAGGTTCCCACCTATGATACAGCAGCCTACTTCTTCTATCAGGGATGTGGGAAATGTGAATCAGGGGGCACTGGAAGGACAAGGTGTACAATGTCAGTGCATTCCCTTGAGCTCACCTCCTTCTACCTCTGTAAACTTTTCTAACTCCTCTAGCAGAGACATTGTACACCATCAGTAACCCAGTGGCCATAATCAATAAGTACTAATGAGCTCAGAATTTCAGAAAGAGCTTTATATCCTTAAAAATCTTAAGGAACAAAGCTCCCAGGAAGACAGTCTGCAATGACAAATGCTTTACACTCAAATTTTCCAGTTTAGCTCTCCACTCCTGTGCTGTATGGACAGCAGCCAGCAAGAGACTCTCTGCAGGCCCTGTTCTTCTGAGTTCATTGTTATACACCTGAGGTTCTTTTCCCCCAAAGATCTTGATCTTAATTAATGGATTCAAGAGATGCCTTATCTATCCAGGGAGTCTGGGCTTTCTTCTCTGATTTTGCCATTTTCTCCTCCTTACAGGCATGTCACTTTTTTTACTGGAGTACAACAAATTAGGTGAACACACATTGACTACTGAAACATGTTGCAATGCATTCCAAACAAAACAGCCTTGGAAGGTGAGCTTGGAATGGAAGTGTATTCTAGAATAGTAAGAAGAGCAGTAAAATAAATATCTTGGTGCATTACTTCAAAAATTCAGGAGCAAAATCATCTCTGAATTGTTGGGCTTGACAATGATCTACACAAAGCCGACCAAGAAAATCAACAAAATTATTGCTGAAAACTTCCACGTAAGGATTTCACGGAACTGGAGTCAAACTTTGCAAACTGCTTACCATAAGCTTTGGTTTGCTGAGCAAAAGATATGCGGAAGGAGAGAATATATTCTTTCTACTGCTACAGATGCTGCATTCAGAGGTGCAGGTCACAAAAACATTGATTAATTTTTATCCGCATGCATCTGTTTCCTGTTGAATTCTTCCTTTTGCATAATGTGGAGCCTTGCCTGTCAGATTAACGCAATGCTTCACCCCCAAACAAAAGTGCTGGCCTCTGACAAATCCATCTAGAGCACACCTAGCTCCATCGGTGGGCATATTATAAAAGGTAATGAGCCTGACACCCCCCAGCTCCAGCTGCTGCAGCAGCGTGTAATGAGCCCTGCTCTATGGGCTCCGACACTCGCACTAAAACGCCATTGAGAACTGAGACAGCATGCCACTGAATTTAATTTACTGCTTAGCATTAGCCGGCCCCAGATGATGGAAGGTCATCTGTATGGAGGGTCAAGTGGGATAAACAGCTCCAAATCTCCCTTCTGCCCAAGGGCTCAGAGCTGGTAAGCCCCAGGGCAAGCAGGCACAGACCCGATGGGGGCATGTTGGCTGAACAGGCTCCACAGGCAGATTCCTTCGGAGCATCTGCTCTCCCAGATGAGGAATCCCTCTCACTGACCATATCCCACCAGCATTTTCACAGAAATTTTGAGAAAATCCAATGCAATAGGTCAGGTTCCTTGGTCCTTAGTCTGCCATTGTAGGTATTTCTTTTCTGATGGAGTAACTTTCCTACCTTCATAACACCACATAGCACTGTATTTTGCTCATAAGGTATCACAAATTTTCGGATCATAAAGTAACAGCATTTTGTTTCAAGAAAGCGAGGCTGGAGGGAAGGTTTGAATAGCCCAGAAAGGGCCAATGCCAGAGGTAAACTGAAAAAAAAAATAACAAAAGGGAAGCACACGGTAATACTACTTTCAGTGTTGTAAGGTGCAAGGATGTGAGGAGCCAAGGCAGTGATATTGTATTTAATTCCTCGAGAGATTTTTTCTGCCTTGACATAAATATGTTGTGACTCTAAGCTATGGGTGTATATAAGACTAAACCCAGTCAATGAGAACATTTTAAAAATTCATTTATTATGTTCAACCTAAGGGCTGGACCTGCCCCTGCTAAGAGACTAAAAAGTCATTCCATACCCCAGAGAATTATGATCTTGGGAGAGCAGGAGTGAGAAACAGAGGTCTGGCAGGGAAAAGGGCCTACTTCCCACTGAGAAGAAGGGTAGTGCTCTTTAAGGATGTCCCAGACAGACCCAGAGATGTGACTATGCAGCAAGAAACAGCACAGCCAGATTCAGACCCCTGAAAAGCGTAAAGATGCTAATGCAGATGGAGGCCTGGGGCATGGTGTGCTCCAGGCAATTTCTGCATCTGCTCTTCAAAGACACAGCTATTGAATCCAATAAGACCACCTGAGGAGTAGGAAAACTTCCCGAGAGAGCAACACAGGCAGAATCAGACCCCCAGGGAGTGTAATATAGGTCTTTAAAAATTTGCCTCACTGTGTGGTGGCAGGTTTCTCACTGGCTTCTTTACCTGCTGGTGTGTTTGTACTGCATGGTGGATGTGCTTGGTTTGATGCAGCCCTTACAAGCGCATGTTCTTCTGCTATCCACAGGATCTCAAGGGCTTGGGACAGGCCACAGACACACATGTGGGGCTGGCAGGGCCAAAGATAGAGCTGCACAGCTACCTCCATGTGAGCAGGCTGTGCGACACAAAGACAGGTACCATCACTCTGCCTGCATACTGGTGCTGCACAGACATATTTATGCCCCAAATGTTTCCCTTTCTTTAGATATTGCCACGTCTTCCAGTGCAGACAAAGACCTGTTGTGAGGCTATGCTCCTTCCCTACGCAGATGACAGGTGGGAATGGAGGTTTCATATAAATATACCCTGGTCTGAAGTGGATCAAGAGCAAGATCTGGCCTAATTTTCCACCCTGAACAAACAATTTTGCTTTGCTCAAAACTTTTTCTAAAAAGAATAAGTTCAATTAAGAAAACCACAACAGCACAACTTTTAAAAAATACCATCGTTATTGTTCATGTGGGTTTTGGGTGGGCTGTGGAAATTGATTTACGAGTCAACCACTTTTCTCTTTTCTTGCCATCTCTCGCTTGAGTGGTTTGTAGGCCTTGGCCCTTTCTTTCACTCAAGGAGAATAAGGTTGTCTATGGAAGAGGTCAGCATTTCAAATTGGTGGAGTTCAACTGCACAAATGACATAGAACTGACAAGAAAAGACAGGGGGTTTGGAGGTCATAGACTGCATAGGTCCTGGTTAGGGTTTTTGCTTTGTGATGGGACCTGGCACCAAAATGAATTAAATAACAGGCTTAAGGACTATTGAGGGAGGGCTGAATGCAAATCAAAGATAAGTAGAAGTTTTCTTTCCTAAAAGGGGAATAATTTTTTTTCCTTACCTCCCCCTTTCCATATCTGCACAGGCAAGGTCTGCATGTTAAACATGATTTAGCAGGCATTATTCTGGAGCCTTTTCATCAGGTTTCTGCAGTGATTGCCTATCTTGGCCTATGATTAATGATCTGCTGTGCAATTTGGAGGCTATAATGACTCAACAATCCACACACAAACTATATAGTCGCATTCCTTTTGCAGATTTGCCAAGCTGTTACCAAGGGGCCCACAACCAAGCAGGATTGTTAGAGAGATAGCTAAACATTTCTGCAAATGCCATTCTGCCCTTATCTTGCTGAGAAGTGCATTGGGCAGCAGGCTCATTTACAAAATTCAAAGCCTAGATTTTAGCTGTTCCTTTAAAAAAAAAAAATCTGGACTGAAATAATCATTAAAAAGGCTGGTAAGAAAAGATCTTGGTATATGGCCTCTCAGTGATTATACAGACAAAATACTTTCTTTGTTTCCAAATTTTGAATCTGATTAATTGATGCCTAATGCTATTAATGCAGTTTGAAAGAGAAATACTTAATCTTTGGAAACCCATGCCATAAATGAAATCTGAAAATCCAAGCAGATTTTTAAGTGAAATCTTTGTCTTCGTTTCAGTTTATAAACAGAAATAGGCTATGGGATTTATTTATAGACTTCAGCTGGATCTGTATCCAGTTAAAAAACTGTCTGTAGAAAATTATTTTACAAATTATTTTTTTTTGAAAGCATAGGCCTTGATAAGAGTGATTTTGGAAAATCCAGTTTCTGTTTGTAAGGCTGTTTTAAATAAAAGTAAATATAAAAAAGAAAATCAAAGACAGCTACTGATGGAGTCTGTCTTTCAGACATAAGTTATCTTCTGAAAAATAATTTTAAGATAGTATAAATATGTTCCTGTTCCCATTGTTGGTTATTACATGAAGCCCAAATAATTCTGCCACGACCGAAAAGAGTTCCTATATTAGCTGGGTTGCAGTCACATCTAGTTTAATAATTCATCTAGTTTTAGTTTCTGTTTTTTCTGTAGGCAAGAGGGATTGTGAACTAGAGGAGCAATATAGTATGTCCATGCACCCATGTCCATGCATCCATGTCCATCTCTGTCCATGTTATTGCTACTGTTGTTGTTCTTCTTATTATTAAAGTGATTAGGAGCTTTAAACACTGTGCTTGTATTGAAGCCTCATAGGAACATTGAGCTCTCATGAAGAATGCTGTCTCCTAGTCCAGTACATAAAGCCCTGAGACCCTGACTGCATGGTCCCAGATTTAAGTACAAGTGTAAGCGTTTCTCTGCATCCAGGCTTAAGCAAATAAATCACAGTTCAGTTTATGTCCAGAGTGAAGACAGAGATGTCTCCAGGCTTTTGGGAAAAAGGCCTTTCCAATTCCACTGTAGGCAACAACAAGCCTCAGAGCCCAATGTATTAGACAACACCTGCTTACAGAAATATTTTTAACACTATAACACAAACAGGAAAAATACAATGCGCAGCTGGAAGACTCAGAGCAGTTGCAGTTTCCTACTCCTTTCCTACTGATAGGGGAAAGAAGTAAGAAAAATCCAGCTATGAACACAAGCAAGCAAAGCAGCATTTACCCTCTCTTTATCCAGGCTTTCGTCCTTATGCCAAGAGTCGACCCACAGCTAAGCACTGTGGATGTCCTACTGTTTTATAGGTTTTTAACTAATCTTTGCCTCAAATATGTACATAAATAAATAAATTCAGCTGTGAGCAGACTGCTGTACAGCCATGATAGTGTTGCTGTGTATATAAGTCTATTAATCTCTGAATAGTTGTGCAGCTGACACTGCCTTCAGGGCAAAGGATTGGACTAGATAAGGGTCAACAACCTTTCAGTGATGCTCTTCTACCCTGTGGTTATCAGCCACAAAGTAGAGGTTAGGCAGGACAGACAGACCTTTGGTAGATGGAAGATACTGCCTCAGAGAGGTAAAAACCTGCTGCTGTGGTAGGATCATTGGCCTGTGTGAGGCAACCACTCTCCTGACTCAGGGGATGAAGCAAAGGCTTCACAGGTGATTCTGAGAAAGATGAAAAAGTCAACAAAAATTAATGCTAATTAAAAAGCATCTTTAGTTGCTTCCTGTGTGTGAAAGTTCCTTGGCAGGTTCACATCCATATGGATAATAACTTGGATGGGAACAAGGCAAGGGTCCCCACTGGCATCAGATCTCTACCATCCTCTGTGTAAGATGGCACTAAGAGGGACACAGTCTCCACTACAGCCATGTCCTTGGATTTTCTGTTGGAACCAGCTGTTAGAGATGAGGGACGTTCTCCCTGTGAGACAGCCAACTGCCTGCTGGACAGTGTGATGAGCTCAACCTTATTTCACACCTTTCACCCTCTCTGTTTCTGCAGTTACCTTAGTTTGAAGGTAACTGTTGCTTAAAGATGAACTGGATGGAGATTTCCAGAGATCTTGGGTGGCTGAAGACCATGGTGTCTGGGTATGCAAGAGACACACTTTATATTCCAAGAATGACTTGTATGCAGACACAGGAGAAATAAGAATCACTCCAGCTTTGCTCAAGGCATCTTTTTGTAGTCCAGGTGCCTCAGGAGGAAAGACTCTGGTACTCAGTGATGGTTCAGTATTTCTGGAGGGTCAGAGTTCAAGTGCTGGGATTCAAGTCTTATGGAAATTAGAGACTTTTATAGGTGTCTGCAAGGTGCAAATTAATGTGTTTTGGAATCTGAGAATGACTTAAGTCATACTTATCCTTTGATGAAAACAAATTTTGTATCCTCAAGAATGTGGACAAGTGTGTAATTTTACACATGACAGTGAGACAAGAAAGATGACCTTAATCAGAAGCTGAAAATCTGCCCCAGAATCACTTCAAGCACTGGCATATATATCAATGAGTAGCTGCCAAACTAACACCCAGTGCCTATCCCAGCTAGTAGATCATTTATTCAAAATGGGTGTAACAGACAACTGTGCTGGCCATTGGCAAACAGTGGCTGACAATTGCAAACACATTTTTATGGGTTGTTTTTAAAGAGAAAATTGTGTCATTTGAGACAGGGAAGCAAGGATGACCACAGCTATTCCTAGGTAAGCTTGTCCACAGAAGAACAGCTTGCCCAGAGTTATTGTATCCTTCTGTTCACTTGGGAACCATCGTTTTTGCCCAGCTTGTAGAATCACATTTAGGATGCATGTCAGCCAGTTGCAAAGCCAGGAGCTAGAAGTTAACTCTTTTAAATAAATAGAAACTATTGAGTGATCAGTCCCTCTATAGAGAATCCCTTTCTCCATGCCTTTTTAAAAGTTATTTGAGCACCTTTATGTGCTAAAGATAGGTTAAATGGGGTCATAGGGCTAAAATAGCTAAGAACTTTGGAGAGACTTGGAAAAGGAATGTGAATGCCTCTTTCCTACACTGCCTCTGGTCATGCAGAAGGGCAACAGTGAATGCAGAAATAAAAATCTTGGCCTTCTGAAATATTTTGCTATATAGGTGTTAACTAAATACAGAGCAAGGCAGAGATCTCTATTATGCCTTGTGTACTGCATTGGTTTTAGCAGGAACTGTGGGATAGACTTTTCACAGACCAAGCTGGTAGGTTTTGAAGTATTTGCTCTAAGACAAGCAGTATAATCCAGAGATTGATAAAATAAATATCAAGGGCTAAAACACAGTATTTTTTAAAGCTAAGAACTGTTGTGTTATGGGGGCTGGACCAGAAATCTGAGCTTCAGATTACCTAGATAAGGAATCAGAAACACATAAAGGGTTAATATCTGCTCTTCCAGATGTGAACTTCATTAATTTAATCTAAAACATCTTGAGAGATAATAATACACATATTTCCAATTACAACAATTATTTAAACAGCCCTAATCTTGCACTTCATGAAACCATTTACATTCCCTGTAATGTCAAGCTCTCCAGGGGAATATGTTAACAGAGGAAATCTAGCATCTTCTAATTGCAGTGCTTCTATGAAACAGAAACAAAACTGAGATTTGAAGGCTGAGCTAAGAGCAGGAACTATTCCATGGCAGATGGGAATGCAGAAGCACCAGGGCAGATAGATAGGTATGGTATATTTCACTTCTCTGTGGAGACACTGGCACGTACATCTGGGAAAAGACGTATTATCATAAAACCCACATGTAATTTTGGAGTAAGTGTGCATTCTCATTGACTGAGTAACTTCCGTAGTTATAGGTTATAAAAAAGAACTACCGCGTAGTTATATGCTCTAATCTTTCTAAAAGCCTGACAGAGCTCATCAGAGAGTCACAACCCAAAATCATATACAGAATGAGTCTCATATATGCAATATTTTCAGATTCTTGCTCAGAACAAGAAAGGCAACTTTGACCTTGGCCATTTACTCAGGACAGAGCAGCAAATGGCAGCACAGCATTTCCCTGTCAGTCAGTCCCATTACACTCCTGGGGCCTTGCTGCATCTCTGAAATCCTCCATGTTGCTCCCTCCACAGGCAGCTGCCTCAGGCTGTCCTCCTGCATGGCTCTGGGAAGCTCAGCTCTTGGGGCCACCACAGCAGCATGGAGGGTACAGCTAAGAAAAAAGTCCGGGCACCAGGATGTCATGTTAATGTACTGAAGCTTTAAAGGACATGTCAGGAAGCACAATGGCAATTTGCAGATGGGAAAAATTCAGATCATTACTCCAGACACGGTGCTAACACCACACCAGTGTGTTGTCTCCGCAGCACTAGGGATAGCACCCACTGCTATCATGGATATGTGGGTGGGCAGCTCAGGGATGTGCATGGTCCACTGAAATTCATGATGAGTTGGGTGCCACATTGCTTCAGCTGTCTTTGTAAATCTTGGCCTTACTTACATTTTCTGGTTATCTGATAAGGTTTTCCCAAAAGTGACAATGACTTTAGTGCCTTTTATCAGTAACAATCTGCAAGTAATGTGATAGAAGCAAAGACTCCAATTGATGCTGGAACTCTTTGTATGACATTGCACAAAGACTATTTCTATCAAGTGAGACTCACTGTAAAAAGCTTTCCTCTCACATCATTACACTTGATCACCAAAATATGTATGCAACTTTTTGGAGATGCAGCAGCTTGGTTCCCTCTTTGAACTGACTTTCTGTAGCTGACAAAATGACTGCAGAAATGCAAGTATAGGAATATGTAATTCCTGAAATAAATCCACAGGTGTGTGCATCCACCACATGGGTTTACTTCAACTACTGGTGCCATGCCTATGCTGTACAGGTATATTAGTGACTCTCTTCCCACCCTACAGCCCCCTTGGTAATTGGTCATTTGCTGGTGGACAACACAAGTATGATGGTTGTTGTAAGGGCTCTGGTGCACACAAAGAAATCAAGATCTGTCTTAAAATAACGAAGCAATCTTTTGTGCAAAAAGATTCGAAGTGTAGCAAAAGCTCATCCATCCACTAAATGACCCTCCCCATACCTGCCAGTGGAAAGGCTCAGCAGTGCAGTGGACAGGGGCTGGGAGAAGGTGATGGGGAGGTATCTCTTTTTTTTTTTTCGACTTGTGATAGTTTGTGTTTCTGATCCAGGGTAAATGACAAGAAATCGAAAAACACCCCCAACACACATATTTCAACTAAAGCAAGTGCTTGGGATTATTTTTCGCCCTCTGTGTCTGTTTGAAGGTATTCTCTGAAGTTGACAAGCACGTGTTTTGGAGACCATTGAAAAGTTTCTGCCATAAATAGAGGAGGCAGCTTGGCTTAAGTGTTGCTAGGGAATACCTGGCAACAGGCAACAATAGTCCTTTTAGAGAGCCCAGGGCAAACAGTGACCGTGGTAATGGGGTGGGCTTAAGGGAGGCTCCTTGCCCAAAGCCCCTCCACTCACACTGCGCCTCCAGCCCTGGGCTGTGTTCCGGAAATTCCCTGCACAAAGCCCGCCATTCAATGGGAGGTGGGCCCGTGCGTGTGCTTTTCTGGCAGGGAGGGGGGCTGAGGCTGCAGAGGGAGGGGGTCTGCTTGCCAAAAAAAAACCCCAAAAACTAAACTTTTTTTTTTTTTTTTTTTTTTTTTTTTTTTTTTTAAGGTTTAANNNTTTTTTTTTTTTTTTTTTTTTTGCAAAGGCTAAGAGAAGCACAGAAAGTGCTAAGTTTGTAAAAGAAGCTGAAAAGGTTCAGAAAGGAGCATAATGGAGCCAGGGAATGCCCCATGAATTTTGAACAGAGAGCAGAAAAGAGACCCTAAAAAGCAATTAGTGATGCTGCTTGTCGCTGAAGAGGGAGCTTGAAGGAGGTGGGAAGGCGCAAAAGGAAGAGGGCAACTCCAATCACTTAGTAAAGTACGAGGGAAAGGGGGGGCAGGCACAGGGGGAGAGAGACTGGCGCCTTCGGCAATTTTATAGTAAAAGTAGATGGAGGCACACGGCAAGGGCAGCGTCCAAGGAGTGTCTAGAGCGGACGGCACATGCCAAGATGCCTTTTGGCTTTGCCTCCCCTGCCCATTTCTGCAAAACTAGGGATCAGCAGGACCGGGCTGCTGTCTCTTTGCAAGCCTGATGTGTCACAGGCTCAGGCCCAAATCCTCACCCATCCCTGCGAGGAGGATTCCTCAGCTAAGGGTCTCTGTCTGACAGATGAAGGCCATGAGGACATTTCTATAAGATTTTCAGTTTCTCTTCCTCTGCTTTCCTCATCTCATTCCAATTTCCAGAGCCGTGCACAGACACCTATTTAGCCATACATTCCCTGCACAAAATAAAAGTAACGCTGTCTGCTCATTAGCTGGGAGTTGTTAGGAAAAAAAAAAAAAAAAAAAAAAGGAAAAAAAGGGCTGTCTGAACAGAGCTGAATAGCTATAACCTTAATGGGTTGTCAGAAGTCTGCAGGCAGCAGGGTGAGGGGAGCCAATCCCCCTCTAGTCTTTTGTCCTAGACATTGTTTAGGATCAGTGGTAGCTCATTAGGTCGGGACAGTAATATTCCTAACGATCCTGTGGGGCTGAGGCTTCAGAATGTGTCTTCAGCTGTTTTCCTGATGCCAGTCTGATTCATGGAGAGGCATTTATCTCGACAGAGATCTTTGGTGGAAAGTGTTATTTACCCTTCATACCCTGATTACTAAACTTTGACAAAAGTTGCAGCTGGAAGGGGAAAAGGGAGAAGCTAAGAGAGTCCTGTTAGCATAAACTGAGGTATGTTATAGTAAAAGGCAAGCTGGAAAAGCCAAGTTCATGGCGCCTTGGACTACAGTTTGACCCTACAGTTTGCCTCCTTGTATTTCAGATTCCATCGGTAAAGTAAGTATAATCACCCATTTTGTGATCTGGTGGTGGTGGAGAAGAAAACACTGGAGTGTGAGGTTTCTAGGCAATGGGCCAGATAAGTAGCTAAATTAATACCTTTCCTGTATTCAGGGATCCTAGAAGGGCTGGATTTTTTTTTGTTGCCGTTCTTTTGTTGTTGTTTGTTTTGGTTGGTTTTTTTTCCTGGTTTCTAACAAAAAAACCCCCCAACTGCATTAAATTGTAAATCAGAATGGATTTTTCAGTTGTGTATGATTTCCCTTACATCCTATACTTGTTTTCAGCCTAGAAACATGGATCTGCTGAGGAAGGGAGCACAGTTAAACTCACACTTTCCCTCAGGCACTTCTGCAGTCATGGAGCTGAGCAGATGCTGTTCACTGACACAGGCCAAATCCCCCTCATTGGTCATTTGTGTTGCCCAACAGTGTCACAAATCCAAGATGACATATTATTAAAGTGATGAAATTAAAGAATAATTGATCACATGGCAGATTTCCTTGTGATTAGGAAACACATTATATATTCATTTGCAAGTCCTGCCAAACAGAGAGAGTGAAGTACATTGTCATTCTCTACCCTATCCAAGAGTTCACTTCTTGTGTTTAAGGCCTGAGGTTTTCTAAGGAAACTCTCAAAGCTCCGTGCAGCTGCCCTACATCCCTATTAAAAAACAGCCAAACTAACAAGTAATGATGAAATTATTTCCTTATTTGTTTTGTGTTAGAAAACAGAGTGGACAATGAACTGCTCTCTGAAACAAAGGGGCAAGAACTACTCGTCCCTTTCACTCCAGTAAGAGGAGGGTAAGTATGCAAAGGTCAGCCTAGAGACACTGAAAGGTTCAAACCAAGAGCACGAGGCAATGGAAAAAAACATCCCCAGATCCTCAGTGAGTGCAAAGCAGCTGCCTCTGTAGTGCTCCAGAGCTGGCCAGAGCTGGAGCAGCTGCTGTGGGCATCCTGTGAGCCAAAATAGCCCCCAGTGTCTCTGTTGTATTCCCTATGGTAAATCCTGGGAAAGGATTTGATACCCCATAGGACACCATCAAAATACATGGAGAGAGACACAGAAAAAGGCTTTAGGCTTCTCCATTGAGGCTTAGCTGTGATTGCATTTGGGTAACTCTGCTACCTGGGGTGAGTTGCAAAGGAACATTGTGAATCATGAAGTCTGCACAAAGAACCATCCCACCACCCCAAGGAGTGATGGAATTTCAGACCCACATTTGTATATTCTAACAGTGGGGAGCCTTACTCTGCTGCCAGTGAAAAGCCTGCTGGGGTAAATGTTATTCTTCACAGGTTACCTGTCTATAAGAGAGCACGAACATCAAGAGGTACCTGCCACAGTAAAACATGACAGAATGAGTAGGTCATGCCTCTTCAATAGATCCAAAATAGCTTTCTGGCTGATGAGCAGCAGAAGAAATGCTGCTCAGAAATGAAGCAATGGGACATATCTCATCATCTGCAAGACAGCTTTTGCCCAACATTTTTGCTGGTTTCTCTGGTATCCCAGAAATATTAAATATTGATTCCCATACCTGGGCTGCAATTGGCAGAGTTGTCTGTGCCCATAATCACATGAATGAGTCAACCTTGGCAGACTGTAGCAAAAAGGATGGGTTTTTCAGCAAGTTTTAAAATAGCCAGCAGCATTACTATTATATGACAGAAACATTACAGTAACTAATGAAATATGTGCTGCTCTCTACCAGAACCAAGCAGAGAAAAAAAAAACAATCAGTAGAATCACTCAAAGGTTTCTGAAACAGTTCAGTCTCTTTGAAAACGACCTCTGTGTGATATTTCTAACAGGGAAAGTAAAGGGATATGAAGACGATATTAACGCATACAGTTTTCACTGCTCCGTACTGGTTTATCTATCTTGTGAAGGGTTTGAAAACTGCAGGCCTCTAAGGAACTTGTAGTGCTACACTGAGATCCTGGCTGTGTGTAAATATGTCAAAATAACACAATTTTAAAATTTTATCATAAAGAGAGACTGTGAGACCTTGAACCAGGTTTGCTAAAAAAGTTGTGGATGCTCCATCCCTGGCAGTGTCCAAGGCCAGGATGGATGGACCTTGTAGCAGTTGGTCTAGTGGGAGGTACCCTTGCCCGTGGCAGGGGGTTTGGAACTAAATGATCTTTCAGGTCCCTTCCAGCTCAATCTATTCTGTGATTCCGTGATGGACCTAACACATAATCACCCGCAGGGCCCGTCTGCACACGGCTGTACCCTGACTCACGCTCCCAGCTGTGCGCACACGGGCGCACAGACACGCACGCCTCCCGCACGGGCACCCCCGCACCGCCGGCAGCACCACGGACAGCGCCCGCCGCGCCCGGCCCTGGAAACGCATCCAGCTCCCGTGCCCAAGCCAAAATCCTTATCGAGTCCCTTTGGTTTCAAAGGGAACATTTTTAAAATCACCTGGTTCAAATACTGAGGAGATAAGCCTACCTCGAAAACATTGCCACGGCTGAGCACATCAATAAAAGTTTTATTTCCATGCTGCACCTCTGGACAGCAAAAGCACAGGCATTTTGCCTGCCATGGCCAAGTGTTCTCAGGTACATTTCTAATACGTTGTATGCAGCATGGTGATACGAGCCATAACAACACTGCACCTCCTCATGCTCCTGCACAGGAGCAAAACAGCTTCTCCCTCAGCCAGCGAAGGCTTTAGAAGCAGTGGCCTGGCTGAGATGACACTCCTAGCTTTGAGGTGAATGTGGCTGTGGTTCTTGGTGAACATGTAAGGTTCAAAGCACGCTTGGCATTATTGGGACACAACAGCTGGAGTTCTCCAGTCTTACTGCTCACTACTTGGGCACAAAAGAGGCTGCTTCAGCAGCAAGATTGAGCAGCAGGCTGAGCCTGCTGGTGTTGTTTAGAAAAGCAGATTCATAGATGAATGGCATACAGTCTATGTGTAGAAATTAGCTCTGTGCCTGGCAGGCAGGTCTAAGCCACATCAGCCCCCTGAGAGCCACTGGCTGCAGGCTCTGATCATACTACATTGGTCTAGATGTACTGAAAGGTTCACAGAGCTCAGGTGAAAAGCCTAATATAACACCTTCAGCATCAAGTATCAGTCAGTCTCTTTTTTGATCAGCTACATAGACTTTCTTTGCTGTATCAAGACTGCCTTCCATGATACCAGAAGAAACACATTTTGGGTGCTACACAGCAGCATTCACCCAGCCAAGCCTCGAGCTTTGTAGAACTGAGGATGTGGGACTAAAGCACAGTTAAACTGTGATTCTCAGATAGCTCATGTAGTCATTCCTCTAGGATTTTTAAAACACATCTAATAGAAAGGGTGTTCTGATTTTCTGTGAATGTGCTGTGCAGGGCATGGATTTTGTCCAATGACCATGAGACCCTTCAGAGTGCTCTGTGGTGTTCAACCATCCATAAACACCTCCAGAATCTCTTGAATTAGCAATGCTTATGAGAAATAAGGGTGTAGATGTGCCAGATACAACCCCTTCACAGCTGTAATACATCTGACAGTTTAAATGGGCACCAGGTGGGAGAGAGAAAGCTTTGCAGCCACCCTTTTACAGCAAGCAAATTGTCCATTTCCCAAATCACTTTGAAGTGGGGGACAGAGCCCAGCAGAGCACAGTGCTCAGGGGGACTGTCCCTCCGTGGGAGAGCATGCTGCCATGCAGACACACTTGCAGCAGGATGAGCAGCTTTATCAGCCTGACACACACATGGGCTTTTCCTCTCAGCCAGGAGTATTTGCTTGGGCTCAGCTCAGCACTCTGTCAATACATGCACGGCCTTGAACTAGCAAATTCAGAGCCAACAGGGTGTCTTTTCACTGAACTCCCTGACAATGCAGCCATGATCTCTCTCACCCTGCCTGAGGCTCAGCCAAGCATGCAGAGTAAAAGACCCTCCACTGTCCCTCCCCTTTGTGCTTTCTGGTTGTTTTGTGAGGTATGATGTGAGACATGGAAAGACACTCCTGTCATTTGTTACCAGTCCTAACTTCTTAGATTTCTTTGCAATCATCCTCCACAGCAAAGACAGTACCAGACACTGTGTACAGTGCTGTAACAAAGTACTGGCTTTGTTACTGCACTTTTATTTTCAACCTTATGGCTGTCAAACAGTATTTGGGTCTAACTCATGACATCACCACAGAGCCTGAATGCAGGCAATACAGATCTGGGCAGCAAGAGATTCAGCATGTGCTTGAAAAGCCCAAGTTGGCCTTTGCTCAGAGAGGAAGCAAGTTTGCAGTAGCCCAATCCTTTAAACAGCTTATCTCCTCCTCCCTGCAGCAGCACAGGGGGCAATGGTGCAGTAAGGACTCCAGCCCCTGCCTGCTGATGCAGAGACACTTTGGGCAAGTTAGCATGTCCAGCAGAAACCTAACAAACTGAAGAGAAAGATGTCTGTTCTGCTTTCTCAGAGAGCAGAATTGAACACCCATCTTACAAAGGCAGAGGAGCAGATGCCTGAGCATAGTTGGAAGTGAGCATCACTTTACTCTGGTGAGTAGCTGCTTAGTAATGCAGACTCTGACATGTCCCAGAATGAGTACATGTGAATGCAGCCTGGAAAATAGGGCATCTAGTTACAGTTTGAACCTCCTGGCTGGGATTGAACAACCTGAATATTACAGCCTGAAGAGAGGAAAAATCCTTCAATCTATTCCTACCTAGATAATCCTCTGGCAATTAAAACATAATCAAAAACCCTCTTAAGAGAGGGTAGTGATTTGTAGAGCCCATTGAAAGGAAAGTTGTGAGATGAAGAAGTATGAAGGCCTTAAAAGACAAATTGTCATCTCCCAGCCCAAATTATTAGTCAAGAAACTTTCCACAAAAGAAATAAACACAGAAAAGCATTTTCAAAATAATTGTGGAAAAAAAAGGCAAATGTCCAGTAATGGATTAGGAATATTTTTCCCAACAGTAAAATATGAAGTGACTGCATAAAAGAGAGGAAATGGAATTTTAGGCAGAGTTGTCTGAAATGAATCTGCCAAGAGGACAAGGTGAAATTGCTTGTTTATATTGTACCAAAAGGTGTTTGCCACTCCAGCTGTGATGGTGGCATTTGATGCCTGTTTGCCTTATTCCCACAGGGAATCACAGTGCCTGCACAGACCCAGGCAAATGTGAGAGTGCCAGGGCCAGCTCCTCAAAACTCACACCTGGCCAAGGCCCACCACATATCTGCCCAGATATGTGTTCTGCCAGAGCTGGGGAATGTTCATGAGGAAACCCTCACAAGGTAGGGTGGAGCTAACCTTGTGTCCAGCACAGCCCATTCCAGAGCTTCCCACTGACTCTGACCATTGCTGGGCCATGCCCTGAAACACACCAGCAACTAAAACACAGCATCCCCTCAGTGGCTTCCCTCTGTCATGAGACACTATGTGGAGAAGAAGAAAATCTTGTGCTTGATTTTAAATAGCCACAAGGATATAGATCACAGCAGCAGCAGCCAGCTAACAGTCTCTCTCAACTAGAAAAGCTGTCTTTGCCCAGGCAGAAATGTCAACTTGCTTTTTTTCTTTCAGCTGTTGGATCAATAAATCCTTTCAGACTAGGACAATTAGCCTCTGAAACAACTAATCCTTGAAGGCAGAAGAGGGACAGACTTTCTCTTTGCTGAGGTAAGTGCTGCAAAGGTAGGCCCTTTCTTGTGGGGGGCAAAAATTCCATCTCTAATCCTTGAAAATACTCATTTCACTAGTACTGAAAGAGAAATTGAGGACTCACATATTTTGGGGAATAGCAAACCATTCAAGAAACAAGTGAGAAATCATTGTTCAACTTTTTTTTTTTTGGGCGGGGGGAGGAGTATATAGAACAGTCTTTAGTGAAATAAATGATCAAGGCTTCCTGAAAATTGATCTTAAAATTTTCATGAGCTGTTTTCAGCACTGTTACCAAGTTTTGGTATTTTCTTTTCTCAGAAATGTAGACTCCTTTTCTCTCTCTCTCCCTCCTTTTCTTAAAAAAATCATAGCTTTTTTAGTGAAGACAGTCAATGAATTTTGAATTCAATACCATTGTGACAGTCAAGGATGCTGTCCATCTCCTCCAAACAGAAATTGTGTCTTCACTTTGTTGCCCTCATCCCTCCCAAGGCTGACTTTACCTCATGAGACCTTCTCTTTTTGAAGTTTCTCTTGGCTTACATCAGTCTCTAAGAAGGAGAAGATTCTTTCTCCCCCATCCCTTGTAGAGCTGGCTCTTTCCTGTGTGAGATCACTTTGAGTAATTAACTTCTAAAAAGCCCATTCCTGTATTTGCACTGTAAACACACACACTGCATCAGAAATCTCCTTTCAGTACATTCTGCAAAGCTTAAACAAAGTTCTTGATTTTGGAAGCACTAGACAGGACACTGTAAATCACCACCTTTGAAGGCATAAGTCAATGCCTTCCTTTTCCTAAGTACACTTGTAGAAGTGCTCACGGACATTTTCCAGAACTTTGAACAATTTGTTCTCCCAGTTAGACGAAAAATGGTTTGCATACACCTGTTTGGAAAGTGATATCTAATCTTATATGTTTGCAATTGGAGAGTGCTCAGGTCAATCAACATGCAATAGAAGGTAGTGGTAACTCTTATTTTCTATTTAATTTTACAGTCAAGCTTGAGTATTTGTTTTTGAGTGATTGGTGGTGTTGGTTGGCAGTGCCAGGGAATCGGACTCTTTTTATCTTTAGCGTGCTTGTTATGAGGAGGAGGCAGGTGCAAGGCAAGTGTTCTAGCACCGTCGGCAGCAATAATCCCCACCTGAGCACTGCCTGGCCACCTGCTCTGCAGGCTCAGAGATAACCCAGCCTCTAAGTTACTGCACTTCTAAGTCTTTGCTAAGTAAAGACTCATAAAAGACTCAAATTACGGTAACATCAGTGGGTATGAGAATATATCAATATTTGATCACTGACAGTGATTTCTTCCGGATTCACCCCGAGGCATGCTGCCCGATCTGAAATGGCTCAACCCAACATAATGCACCTGTGGTTTATGGAGAGCTGTTCAAAGCCTTGCTGAAGATGGCATCTAACTTCCTGATAACCCTCATGCCACCAACCACTCAGCTTGTTACTAGAGCCAAGGCATCCTCAAAGCTCCTGAATGCTGTGCTGGTCTTTCAGTCAGTTGTTAAAATCCATAAGCTTCTCATGCAGAGATTGGCCCTCAGTTTACAGGGGGATTTATCCTTGTTATGGGAAATTGTTTTCCCCTGCTTAGTGACGCATCCATCCGAAAACACACTGTGAGGTGGCTGCCAAGAGGTGTAGCAGACAGGAAAAAGCAGAGATGTGCAGAAACGAGTTTGTTAGGAGGTAACGCAACTTCTCTTATGTTGGGTAAAAAAAAAAAAAAAGAAAAGACAGATGAGGCTTGGCTTCATTTTTCTGTTATCTAAATAGATTCATTTATAGCCTGTAAATTACAACTGTCTGCACGGCAAACATTCCTTGCTCTCCAGTCCTGATACAACGGCATTCCTTCCTACTGATTGAACTACCAGGTTTTACTCTCCTGAGAGATTTTAAAGCTGCACATTACGGATGTGCCACAAAACACACAGAGGAAACCATCTGCAGCAGGAAAGCCCTGCAGAAATTGAACTTAACCAGCCGATTTGTTTATTCCTTTCAAAGAAATATGCTACATGCCATTGAAAGACCTGCCAGCTAGAAATCCTTGTTTACATCACTCTTGCTTTCCTGCAAGGCAGACATCCCTGGGCTGAGGGGAGGTGGCAATGGGCAAGCAGTGCTGGAGTCTGAGCTTAGCTGAGAGGCTTGAAGGAAGATGTGTGAAGAAATAAATACTCAGTAATAAATATGAAGTAAAAACCTCATTAGCAATAATTAACAAGCATAGAAAGTTATTTGAGGCTGATTTTACAACTATGCTGGAGAAAATTAAATAAAGTAATTGGCTTCCCCAAGTTTGCAAGGGACAAATTCATCCATCATGTGATGAGCATGATAAAAATGAGACAGTAAAGGAACTGGTCATTGCTGACTCCTTACACAGATGCAGCTCAACAAACCCACAGGAAAAATCTAGCCCAAACCATCAAATTTTCCCTCAGCCACTCCACCATTTCAGGAAACTGCTAAAATTCACAGCCTACTCTCTGAACTGCAGATGAAGCAGGGAGTTACCAGTACCACCTTTCACAGTGCTGTTGGCTTCTTTTTTGATATGGTCCAGGATGAGCTGAAGGTGTCATTGTCACCACAATGCACAGAGATAGGGAATGGAGAGGTTGGATGAAATGGGGAAAAAACAGAGGGGAGAAAATGAAGCTACCTGGAGAAAATTAATGACAGGTGTATACTGCTGTTGAAAGATGGACTAGCACAAAATTGTGAAGGTTTTTAAAACTCTTTCACTCCAGATTATGCAGAAATATTCTTAACTTTCAAATGTTTTGTTGTTGTTTTTTTTTAATAAAAGCATTATTTATTCCACTCTTTCAATCAAGGGGGAAAAGTAAAATAAATTTTAAAAATAAAGCCAAAGAAAATGGCAACTCTTCTGCTAACAAGGTTATAAGACCTTTTGATGCTGCTGTCCCCAGTACCTATAAGCCCTTCAAACCTCACAAAAATTTCAAAAATATCTTAACAGGTCCTCTTGAAAGAAAACAAAGACATGGTCTCATGTATTCTAGGAGCTCTAGAAATTATAATTTATAAACCCTGTAAATGTTGTTCAGCATACTGCGTGTCATCAGCTTATTGACTTTGCATGTTCCTTTTGTCAGGGTTTGTCTTTTATTTTGTTCATACATGACACCTTTTCAGAACAACCACTGCCAATGGCTGACTGAGGATATGCAGGCAATAAGAGTACAGGAGACTGTAGCAACACTGTAACTTTCATCGTTCCTTAATGTGGAATAAGGCCAAGAATATTTTAGCATATTCAGGAAGAAGAAAAAAGAAAACAGCACGCAGAGAACTGTTCTACACTCTGAATGAAGAGACGACAGTTACTTCATGCTGGATTTCAGCACAACATAACAGCTTTCCACAGAGTGGTTTAGATGGGATTCCCAGGTGACTTGTTGTGTATTTAAATACTGCCTGCCTAGGATTTAAATAAACAGCTTTTATATTAATTAGAAACAAATCCTCTCAATTGGCAGGTATTAACTGTTCCTAAATTGCACACACAACACTTACTCAGACTTTGATTCAGTTACACACTTCTAAACTTGCCAGCCACTCGTAGTCTAATATGCTATAACCCCAGTTTACAGCAGTGCAATAAAATATTGATTCAACTGTTTTAACCTTTCATCGATCGGTGTAACATGTAATTAAGTCCTAGGAGCAAGCGAGCAGCTCATTGCTAGCACATCAGCCTAGGTACATATTTACAGCCGAGCCTAGCAGAATTGTTTTATGCATGTTCTGCAGTAATACACATGCCAATTATCTCTTTGCTGGTTTCTGATTACAGTTTAATCAAAGACACTCCACACCGCACAAGGAGGGCCTGAATATAGACTGCCAGGCTCTTCATTGACCAAGTACATTGATTTCACCAGCTGAGAACCTGACTCAGATGCTTTGTACTACACCCATTGCAAAATCCCTGTAAATGGGCCTGTGGCTCCCAGAAAGCACAGGAGTTGCTAGTTCCACCTGAAACTGGGAGTGTAACCTCCCTCTGAAGGCAGAGCAGAGCTGCCTGCTTAAATTCACTGGGTTAGTTAGTAGGTCCAAAGTTTTTAGAGCCTCAGAATCATCCCTCTCCATAAGATAACTGCCTTGTCTGGCTCCCGGGAACAATGTTCTGCTTTTCTCAGCTTTGACCCCATTAGGTAAATCCATGTAGGTTTGTTTTTTTTTTTTTTTTCTGGCTGACTAGCTGAAAAAAAGATGTTTTTTCTCTTGGTTTACCTCACACCATTCAAAAAAGCTAAACAGATTCTCAAAATGTTTGTAATCAGATTGAATAGGCCAAATTAATCCTTTGTGCTTGCAGCCTGTTTTTCATTAATTAGTGGAAACCCAACCTGACAATATTCAATATCACAGTTTCCAGACTAAGAGTGCATTACTGAGATAAATGGAGTAGAAGGAAGATGTCCGTTCCTGGCATTATCATCCTCCTGTACAATGGCATTTTGTTTGTTTGTTTGTTTGAATATATATCTGATAGTGGCAGATTTTTTTTTCTCAGAGCCCAGGACATTTCAACAAATTCATGTAAATAAAATATTTACATGTAAATAAAATATTTACATGTAAATTCATTTAAATAAAGACAAAGAAAAATTATTCAGCTCTTTTGGAAATCTCCATAGTCTTGTACAAATCTCCTCTCTCTTGGATGCCCTCACAGACATGCTGAACTCTTCTCCAGCCAGCTGTGAGAAGTAAAGGTGACCATGGTGAGAATATTACTTTTTCTAGATTTTGTCCCTTTCAAAAATAAACACACTGACAAGAAATGTTAGAATTCTTAAAATGGCTCCAGGAAAAAAACCCAAACTTAAAAGTGAGGAGCAGGTATTAAAAAAACCCCAAACCAGCCAACAAACAAAAGAATCCCACTATACAAATCTGAAGTCAGCCTGTCTCCTTTGTAACTTTCCTCCCTTGCTATGGAAGAGTGAAAGTTTTGCTTGAAAACCAAATCCCTGTGGATTTGCAGCTTATTCCCCGTACACAGTGATCAAAGAGCAGGCTGTGGTTCTGAGGAGACCACAGAACTGATAGCCAGGGGCTTTGGTCTGTCAGCAAAGCTGACACCCTGTCCTGGCAGTGCTGCATGGCATTGCTCCATTGCTTCCAGAGGCTGGAACACCTGACTTCTTGTGCCACACAAGCCAGTCTGACAGCCAGCACTTTTCTTGTCTTGTTTATTCCCTTGCAACTAGAAAATAAGCCAGTGTTTCTCTTTTGCAAGGATCCATTTCCCCTTCAGCCTTACTTTCCTGGTCTTGCATTACTTCTGTACACAGTTTTGCTCACAATTGTGACAAGTGCTGTGCTCTGTACTCCACACTTGTTCCAGTCACACAGCTCTTTTATAAAGCAGAATTTACCTGAATTTTTACTAGTTGTATAAGGTGTATGTCCCAGCCCACTTGACCAAGTCATCTTTGTTTATTTAAGACAAATTCTCCATGCTCTAAATGGGTCATTTTGTAGTCAATGTGTCTGAACTTCAATTACAACTTAAATGTTTAACAGCTGAGAGGGGGTTGCCTCTGGAAATCTTCTCTACAGAGTCTTTACTGTCCTTTTTGTTTGATGAGTCCTGTGAGCACACTAATACAAAATTCAGGCAAGTTCTGTGGCCAGACCCCACTGCTAATGGAAAACTGGACTCATCCATGGAGAACCACTGATTTGTGTCTCCTAGCAGTCTGGCTTATATGAAATGAGATGAAATAGTGGCTTTTAAAGCTACTGCAGAAAACACTAGGAGTTCTCAGGCTGACAACAAACTCTATTTTGCTATCATCCTTCTTAGTGGAACATTTTTGAAAGACATGATGCCCCACAAGAGGTCAAAGGAACCTGGTGCTGCCCCAGCAGGCCAGCAGGAGACTTGCATCTGCATTTTCTTCACCACTCTTTAGATCCTCTGCTGGTAATAATACAGTAGAGATTAGATTTCAGGCTTTATTTCAGAAAGAAAGATTCCTCTGGCTGCTTCTCTTCCAGCCAAGCAGACAAGTTCAAAAAATTGAGACCTGGATCCAGCTTAATCATGCATTGCTTCCTAGGGAGCAGGGATATAAAAGAGGAATGCAAAATAACCTCACCATGTCCATGGATCAAACTTCAGGCAAACCAGCAAGGCAGAAATACTTTGCATGGCAAGGTTTGCTGCCAGCCATATGCAATGAAAAAAAATTTCTTATTTTGTACACTTCTGCTGATCCCAGCTACTGCATTATCACACAAGAGGCACAAATTTTCATGCAGAGTTTGACCTTTAGGATCATGAAATATTCACACACTAGAAACTGTCCTGAGAACCATGTAACTAGATTTACCCTGCATTTTCTTACTAGGCAAGACAGACCCTGTCAACAAAACTGAGTTTACTGATTTTTTTTGTTGTTGTTTTACTAAGGACAGGAAAAAACCTGTTTTGATAATGCCAAAACATTTTGTTACAGTAAAGTTGTTCCAAAACATAAAGAAGTGGTATTTTTTCTCATGATACACAGAAATGAAAAAGTAATTTAAAGGGAATGAATTTCTGATTTGTGAGTTCCTCTAAACCTAGGCATGATCTCAGATGTCCCCTCTTGGCTATGTTATGACACCGACAATGAAAGATAACGATGTTTAGTTACTGTCATCAAGTCAACACCACCGCTTTAAATTCAGATAGAAACTGGATCTGACTGACCACAAAGTCTCCTGGGTGTGCTATCTCAGGGCTCTTTCTGGGACAGGAAAGTGTCAGTCCTTCACAGCCCCGGCTGGAGGACTCAGAGCATGTCAGCTGAAGGAGTGGGATCAAAACAACAATCAGGAGGGTGACGGGTCTTGCTGGGCTGACAGGCAGGGCGTGCATGTGGAGTGAGCACATACATGTGTACTCTGCTGCCCCTAAACTCCCTGCTGGCCCTTTTCTTGTGAGCCAGCGGGGCACCAGGCCCGCCGAGAGGACTGACTTGTGCAATTTCAATGCCCTTTAGTGATGCACGAGAACAGAGACGACAGGAAAACAGAGGGGACGGGGCATTGCAAGCCTGCTGTTTATTTGCATAGCCGTGAAGCCCATGATTTGCCCCCACCACGTGATTCTGGGACCAGCAATTACAGATATTTATACTGATTATTCTTTACGGCAAATATTCTAAGGAGTCTCCTTTCAGAGGCTGCCACATTCTAACCACAAAACAAAGCCATAGATGCCTTCAAAGTCCTGCTTAGAATCACAGAAATCCCACTGTAGGCATTAGTCAGAGGGAACACTGATATGGCATCCCAGACCCATCCTATCCCCTAATTGTTCTTACAGGTTTTTGTGGGGACCAAAGTGGTAGTAACCAGCCTGTAGTTACCTGGAGATTTACCTCAAAAGCAGGGTAATCAGTAAGCTAAAATATTCCCCTGTTTTCAGTGACAACCACTACACTGAGGTAACACACAAATCTGAGATGGGCCACTTTCCCCAGTGACCCAAAGTCCTAAAGTATTCTTCCTTCCACCACAAAATGTTCCCAAAGCTACCATTTGAGAAAGAGGGTGGAATACCCAAATGTCCCGTTCTCTCCCTCCCCAGGTTATTCTAGATGTCCATATCCAAAACCTTAACAGCTTTGTTTGTGGTAATTAACGGTAAATACTGAACTGCATCTCTTGATACATTTCATACTCAAAAGTGGCACCAAAAACTTTCTCCAGGTTTAATCTTGCAAAGGAACTGTGCTAAAGTACATCATTATTTTCTGAAGAGGTTAAGAAATATCCATCTCACTCTAATGTACACAAATAAATCAACACATAAATACATAGAAAAAAAGTGATGTAAATATATAATGAACATGTGCTTACATTGACTGTTTTACTTGTAAAGAAATTTAAACTTCATTTAGAAATGCCTTCCTCTCTCTTTCTGGATACACACATGTGGAATGTTCAAAAAGAAATCCCAGTTTGCAGCATTCAGTTTGCAAAGGGAGTTCTTGAGAAGCAAAATTCAGAGTCCATATTCTTCTTATGTGTCACTTTATCCACTGCAAAGTTATTGCAATAAAAAGGTTTTTGGTTTTTTTGCGGGGAGGGGGTTTGGGTTTTTTTTGGTTTTGTTTTTGGTTTTGTTTTTGTTTTTGTTTTTTTGTTTTGTTTTGTTTTTTGGGGTTTTTTTGGTAAAGCACAATTGAAGTGACCTACTTTGCCTAAGTTAAAGCAGGAGTGAAATGAAGAATCTGACCCATTCCTCTAATTTTACAGGTTCAATAGTAATCTAGCTATGCTATTCACTTAGAGAAACCATTAATTTTGCTATGTGGCTGAAACTACGAGGCTTCAGCTTTCTTTCTCTCACTTTCCTCCCCTCTTTTTGCTCTTTGTCTATGCACCTGTTTGCACCACTTTACCATCCCATTTGAAAAACTTTGGGTAATCCTCTGGCACAACCCTGGTGTGATAATACTCCTGTTATTCAGCAGCATAATTACAAAGGACAACACAGATAAAACGTGTCTTTCACTTCTGCTGTGAATATGCCAGTTTTGCCAGTTTTCAAGGTGAATGATTTCTAAAACCTTCTGTATTTAATGTTAATCTAAATTCTTCACACAATGAAACCTCCAGCACTTTAGGGGAAAATGGTTACTTTTGATACATCAAAGTGAATGCTAATGGTGAAAACTTTTACAGCAGCTTTTTAGCAGCAGCCCCTTCTCCAAAACCCTTCATCAACCTTGAACAGATCTGCTGCAGGACAGTTCAGTATTAGATTTTGCTTTGACAAAGGCAAGCTACAGCAGGGGGAAGTGAAATGCTGGAATCAGGCAGCAGACCAGTAACATAGACAGAAATAATTCCTTTGGCTCCATCATAACCCTTTGGATCTGGGTAACATTACTAAAAATTACGAACTGAGTGGTTTGCTTTCTTTTGGTTTTTTGGGACAACTTTAACTAACTTATCTTCCACCTACAAGAAAGTTTGCTATCCAATTAAAAACTCAACAACACAATTAAATCTTGCCTGGTTTTCTAGTTCCTATTAGGGAAAGGGAATTCAGCATCTTCACATCCCTTTTCCCCTCCTGCTTTGTCTCTTGACAGAGAAGGCAAAGCTTTTCTTTGTTCTGTGTTTCTTAGCAGGTTTGGACTCACTTGGGCTGGAATCAGGTGGGAAGAGCCCTGGTGGCTTAGGTCTCTCCTCATGGGTTTCAGACTTATAGCCACTCTCGTTAAACCCACAGGAGCATTTTCCTGAATGTCTTGTGTAGGTGCAATGGCTGAAACATGACCCAAGAAGAAACTTCACTCAAACACACAGGCAACACGGGGCACATGTAGAGTTATAAAACAAGATAAATTACCCTGTACTCTCTTTTCAATAGCCTAAGCAAATCATCAAAGTTTAGAGAGAGTTTTTCTCCACCACAGGACAGATAAATCTTTTTCCCTTATGTTCCTCAGGCATGTTGTATTTTTCTCAGACTGCTGAAGTGTTTGGGGCAGGACAGCTGTTCCAGAGTCATACTCAGCTCTCAGCTCACATCTGGATGGTGATGATACAATGATGATAACAGTAACAAATTCAACAGATAAGAGCAATAGCAAGTAAGTACACATCCACCATGAATCTTTAAAATATTTGTGGATTTTTTTTCTAGAACCTTTCCTCAGCCAGAGAAAGAGTCTCCAAGGACAGTGCTTGCGAGACAGGAGCCAGTCTAGCACAGCCTCCTGTGGTGTCTAAGAGAGAAGAATAAAGTTATTGATCAGTGCCTAGAAGGATGTCAACCCCGTTATGTGATCCAAGTCAACAGGGAGAGCTTTGGGTACTCTCAAGGTTGTCTCCAAACTACTGGATTTTACCTTGGCCCCCAGAGAACTGAATAAGGCCTAAGGAGAAGAGGGACATCCTCCATTGGTTCTTCACAAACTTCTCAACAATCTTCTCAGCCAAACTAGGAAAATTGTCACATAGAAACAATAATTAGCCACAATGGCAGCAAAAGGTATGCTAAAACAGAGGGAAAGATTATCTTCTCCATCTATGGGTTTTGCTCCTTACAGCCTGTCCCAGCACCTCAGATTGCTCTGTAACAACATCCAGCTTAAATCAAACTATGTGCAATGGGAAACAGACCTCCATATATTCTTTCTAGCACTGGCAGAAAGACAGTGAACATTTCCAAATCCTGTCATTTTCTGCTCAGGAAAACCACAGGATTGAGAAGTTGTTTCAAAGTCTGAATCAAAGCAGAAACTATCTGGGTTTGCATCTTAGTGTCCATGAAAACTTGAAATGCATAAAAAACACTATTCCAAAAAGAGCACAAATAGCCTGTGTGCATATCAAGTCCATGAGGAACCTTCCAAGACCAAGAAAAAATAACACCTTCTGCACAAAAGGGCAAAAAAGAAACCTAATAAGCCAATTCTTTGTACACAGGTTTATCAGGTGTAGGATGTCAGTTATTTTGTAGATGGGCATATTTTCAAAGTTTCAATTTAATTAGGATAATTTTCTAACAGCTTGGCTGTTCATCAGAACCTCATCAGGACAGGAATTGGGCAGAAGCCCTTCTAGAACAGATCTGATTGTGAGAGATCTTTCATTCTATGGTCCTAGCCAGCTGGAAACACTGTGAATAGCCTCTTCGATGATATTTCAGTCTCCTGCTTTTGGACCCAGATGAAACCAGGAAGTGCTGTGAAACCATAAATACCATTAAAAGACAGAGAGGGAGAAAGATTAACCAGCTTTTGGCCAAGCTCCAAAATGCTGCATTTCAGTTTGGGGCAAAGGTTCAAGCACATTTTCACAGATTGGTTTGTCCCCCTCAGTTATTTCCCACTCTTACATGATATAAAGTGCCTTTATTTATCTTTTACTCCCTTATACACTAAGTGCTGGTCATATTCCTTATACATCAGGCAATTCATGTGCAGAAAGAGAAAGGGGACTGAAAGCATGGCAAGACTCCGCATCTAATTTAGAAATAGTGGGCGGGAGAATCTGATTCCAGCTGCATGGGGTTATATGGAAATGTCCCTCTCAATTTTTCAAAGGCTTGTCCCACGTAGCACTGTTGGTCATTAGTTAGAAATAAGAATATGTATTATTGATCACAAATGAATAGAAAAATTCATTGCATAGGTCAGCAGAGACCACAAAAATAAAAGATTTTTTGTTCTGGTCAGTAGCAGAGAGAAGAGTCCATTTCCCTTTACCTGGTCCTGCTTCCCAAGAGTGAGACACATGGTAGGAGTCAGTAGGAGCAAGGAAGAAGGGTTGCTGACCTCTTAACCTCCTGGGTTTAAAAATAGCTACTCAAATGCCACTAAACACAAAAGTAAGTGGTGTCCTAAGCAGAGATTGGTGTATTCTCTTACATTTGGAAACACTCTTCTCGGGTGTTGGGCAGCTCCTGCACCCACAGGGTACCTTCAGCACTCAGCCTCAAACCACAGTGTGGGGTGCTGCCTCAGGATTTGAAATTTTGTTGTAGGATCATGTGAATGGGATAAACTGACTGCTTTAGTGCCCGCAGGGCTCCTGTGAAAGCACAGCCGCAGATCCTGAACACACCACTTGCCACTGCTGAAACAATATGGAGAGGACAGCCACATCTGGAGCAGAGCAAGGCAGCATCAACAAAAATGGCAGGTAGAAAGCAGCATATGATGTTACAGACATGATTTTCAGACAAATACATTTACTTTTCCTTTTGGGGAGAGCGGGGAAAAAGAGAGCTGCACGTCCTTTACAAACAGTGCTGGTATTATTCACACTGCCAACCAAACCACTTAAGCTAAAGAACCTTTGCAGTACCACAAGTGTAATACAAAAAAACAACCAAAAACCACTTACTTCCTTTTTTCCCTCCTGAGTATTGACATTCTTGTGCAGTATTAGGAGAGCTAATTTAGCTTCCAGTTCTAAGAATTTTTGAATCTATAGCCAGTAATTATTTGCATTCAGGGGTACAAAAGAGGAAAACAAAGCCCACAAATTCTAGCACATTCATGTGGGATTGGGAGTTGAATTAGGATCCTCACACCCCATTGAATTATCGGCCCCCCTATTAGAGCCTTATTAAAATGGTAATGATTATAATGCCAGTCATAGGCAGGCTGTCGCACCTGTCAAAAAAAATACCCGATTATCCTGTTCATTCAACTGTCTGGCATTCGAATCCGTGTCTCAGGTTTACTGTTCTGTGAAGTTTTTCTTTTGCTTTCTTTCTTTATGGTGGTTTTTTTTTTCCTTTTTATGAAGTAAAATAAAAGATACAAGGACAAACACTTCCACAAAGGTGATAAAAAAAATCCCTCTAATTTAGCACATTTACTACCCATGTGATGTTAAGGTATCTAGGACAGCAGTCTGAGGAAATAGATACAATTTCACTGGATTTCTCTATAATGAGGAAGAATACAGAGGGCTACAGTAAAATCTCTTTATAAAAAGGAACACTGGTTTTTTAAGAACAAAAAAAACAATTGGCCTTCCTCTTTACACACACACACACATACTCCCACCCCATTTCTACACACAGCCAGGATGATGTTACTCAGAGCAGTAAAATCTTTATTCATACATAAAATAAACACCTCAGATGGTTTAAAGGGACAGTCCTGAAAAGATCAAAAACCCACAGGCTTTGCTAAGGAAGAAATTGCATTAATTCATTTTCTCATTTAAAAGTAGTGAACATAGAATTTGAAATAAGCAGCACAAATCTAGGGTCTAATCCTGAACACACTTAGTAAAAGGACACTGGGTCTTGAAGACCTCAGCCAGCTTTCAATTTAAAATCCTACAGGGATTATTACAATAACCTGTTGTTAATAGCAAAAACAATATTAATTTTAATAAAAGCTTTGTGGATATTTGCCTTTCCCTAAAGTAGAAAAACAGCACAGACAAGTTCCTGAGAATTTAAGAGATAAATCAGGTGGAGAGAAGATTAAATATTTTCTACCCTGTTCGAAAGATGCCTTTTTCCTTTCCTCCAGCCCCGTTGTATAAGTTTTTCAAATACCACAGCATAAAAGAACGTCAGTGGAAGAGCATTTAGAGGCTGAATGCCTTCAATAGCATCTAAGACAGATGCTGTGTCACTGAGTGCCCTGGACCCTTTGGGGAAGTGGAGCAACCAACAAAAGACCGGTTGGGTTTTGTTTGTTTTGGTTTGTTCCAGAAAAACATTTTTGATGAAACATGAAAAAAAAAAAAAAAAGGAAGGAAAAAAAAAAAAAAAAAAGCTAGGGTTTCCTTAGCACTGGGAATAAAGAAACCTATAAGAACTGCACTAAGCAGGCAGCAACTCCTGAGTGCATAAAACACAAGATTTGTTCCTGTTTTCACAGAAGTAACCAGGGAAAAGATCCCTTTATTTTAGAAGCCCACATATAAACTTGCAATGGTTCCCATTCTAGGATGATAGCAGTGTTATCTAAATGTTATGTAAGTCATTCATTGCTAAATACTATTTTTCTCACAAAGCTCACAAAGCCCACAAAGCCAAAAGGATATTTTTAAGAAGAAAGGGAGCAGAATATGAAGGATGTTGTAGTGAAAAACAAGAAGTAACCATAGAACTGGAGCAAATAAATGAGTGAGCAACAGCATGCAGCTGCTGCCTATTACCTTCTTGGTTTGAAAACATACATTTTTATTTTTGGACCTGACGCTCCTCAATATTCTCTTTTCTGCTTTTAAGATTATAAATACTTAACAGTAGGGATGGATGCTGCTTGTTCACTGCCTGCAAAGGGAACACTGGGCCTTAAAGAGGATTTTGGAATGATGCAGTGATTCCTTTCTTTAAAAACCCCAGTTATTTCCATGCAAGTAGAGCTGGGCCAAGCTCAGAAATCCTTTCTATAAATAATCACAATCACTTAACCCAATCATTCACACAATCAGAGACATTTGAGAAATGTGTTTGAACAGTGAGAAATAAGCATCATTTCCATTCTCCAGTCCTAAATTCAAGGGGTGACCAGAAGGCCAAAGCATCAAATTTTAGAAGTTTGAAGGTCAGCTGAGCTTTAGCAAAGGGTTATGGACGGCCCCAGACTGCATCACTAAGCTCATAGGGTGTGTTGCCCCACCTCTGCTGTTTACTGACTTTTTCCTGCCTTAACTGGTCTCTTCCAGCTCAGAGCTCCTCATCCCTCATCCCTGTCTCCTTACTGTCTGAATTGCTGGAATAAAGGTCCTCACTTTTGCATGCTCAGGAGAGCTACAGCACTCAGAGTGATAGCAAGGAGCTGCAAGTTCTTGAAGGATTGAGAGAAGCTACAGAGGATGGAGAGACTGGGGCAGGATAGATGGTGGTGCTGCCTGAATATGTTTCTGCAGGTGGGACATTGCTTGGATCAGGTGAGGAGCAGCTGGAGCAGTGGGATCACAGGCTGTTGCCCACCATCTTAATTCATTTCATCTTAGATGCTTCAATCAAACAGCTGCAAGAAAATTCAGCGATCTGTCTTCTGAGAGCATTACTGAGTGAAAGCTGAAACTGATTAAATGCTACCATAGCAATGGTGACAAATGGCTTCACCAAGAAGGGTCTCAAGATCACCAATGACTCCGTTGCTGAGATTTGCCTAACACAGTCCAGAATGCAAATATTTGGGGCAGTGCCCCAGGTGGCATCCTCCTCTTTGAGGCATTTTCCTGCTTGAATTTCACCAACACTCATGTGGTTCTGTAGCTTTTAATCTTGAGTGAATGAGTGTTGCCACCCTTGCTGATGTGGTAGCTAGAGAAACTATCCATTCCTTCAAAAAAATCCTCACCCAGAAACAGACCACCTACCCATTATTAGCCGGGGTTACCAGTTAAAAACGTATGAAGGGGGTCACATGAATGGAGAGCAGTGTGCATGTTTTATTAGTTTGAACAACAAGGGAATAGATGGATGAAAGATAAGGTAATGATTTGTGACAGGAGCCCAAAATTTGATTTCAACAATTAAATTACCCTTCTAAGAGATCCCCAAGGAAATCTATTAAAATACCATCTTCCCCTATCCCCAAAGTATACAAAAGCTGCCTAGTAACTGTCCAGTATCACTGCCTTTGTGACATGTTGGATGATTCCCAAGACAAAAACCATATGTTGTCCGATGAATGGTAGAGCAATCAACAAGGAAAGGCTATTCTTTAAGTCACTTGCCCTAAGAAAAAGAAAAAAAAGAAAAACTACTGACTACTCCAGAAAGTTTGCACTAAATCATAGGATTTTGTTTTGCTCACATGGTTTTTCACCAGATACTCAGAAAACTACTCTCAAGTCACAAAATCACATCCGTAGAAAGTGTGAAAGGATTTTCACTTTTAAAGCCATAGAACTGTGCACCAACAGCAATCCCCCACGTTCAGAGGAGCATGCAGCAGTGAAAAGTGGGATGCATAATGCTTGATCATTATATTAACCCTTTCATCAGTTCCCTGGGACTGTTACTGAAGCCTAAGCTTTCCACCTCACAACCACTCTTCACCTATCTTGTACTATCATTATAACTAAGGTTATCCCACTGCATAAATATTACTATTTAAATCCAGAAGTTTCAGGTGTGAAGCAAAGAAATAAAAGAACAGATTATGAACTTCTACATGATTACAGAGCTAAGGGAGATCCTTGATTTGACTCAAGCTACCTATAATTTTTTTGCCTAAAAATAACACTTGCAGGCAAATGCAGAATGCAAAGTAAGACTGAGCAACACGGGACTTGGGTTCTTACTTACCTATGTCACATATAAGGTGCTCAATTTGCTTACTCACCAGTGAGAAAAGTACCTGCTGATGACAAGAAGCCACAGTTCAGATGTGGCATTTTGAAATACCAGCCTGGTATCTGGTACAAGAAATCAATATCATTCACTGATGTGCTTGGCATCGGGGACAAAGCTTGCTCCTAGTCAGTTGCTCAATATAGTTCAGAATACTTTCCTCTAAGCTGCTTTCATTATAAATTATATTTAAAAGAAACCAACTTCCAATCATCATCTCTCTATGGAGCAAAACATTATGTGTTCAGATGGGATTTTAGAAGCTACAAATAAAAGGCATTTTTTAAAGTGGGAAACCTCAATTTTTTGAGGCAGGCATATATTTCAGTTTCCTGCTTTGTCCGCACACATGCTCCAAATCCACAAATTCAGGCATTCATATAAATTTCACTGATTTTCTCTTTTAGAATGACAAAAAAAATGCAGAATTTTAAGCAAAATAGCAGTTTAGGTTTAGGCAGATGCATATAGTTAAGTGTTTACAGGACTAGGACTTAAGAGGTCTGGTATCTGGCTGTAGAGTGCTACATGCATCTCAGGGAGGAGCTTTGTGAAGAGCACCAGAATGCTTCGCCTACCCAGCCTGGAACATTTTCAATGCCAAAGCCTTCAAGTCCATTAAACTAATCCACAGTCTCATAAAATTGTTGTAAAATTCAACAACAATAGAAAAAAAGAGAAAAAAAGTAATTTTTTTACACAGCATGATTTCCCTTCTCTTACAGAAAACTTCCAATTCTTAGGACAACTAAAGTAACCTCAGAGCATAATATTTACAAATTTTCCAGATACACTTTCCCCTTTAAATTATTACTTATGATCCTGAAGCCAAAAACCCAGATCAAAAACTGTTCAAACCCTTCTTCAGTCTGGCCCCAAGTCTAGTTAACATTCTGTTCAGAATATCCTGCTTTGACTGTGAAAAGGAGCAGTTACCTCTTTCCTAAGCTGCTTTAGAGAGGGAAAAAAAAAATAAAAAAGAAAAGGAAAGAAAGAAAAGAAAAATTCTGTCCTTGAAAAGCTTGAATAGATGCATACCATTATGAGTCTGGTAGGAGTGACTAGGACAAGTACCTGAAAACACACTGAGGCCAAAACCCCTTCAAATTTACCACAGTCAGGGTTTTACTCCATCGCTCCACTACACACATCTACACATTAATTCTGCAAAGCTGCTGCCTAAGCCCTGCCTAACAGGGACAGGTGGGGTCCCTGTTCTAGTATTTCTAAGGATCCCTAAAGATATTGTGCTGACATGGGTACGCCCATTAAAGTCCTGATGTCTGGAATGCACTTAGACTACACCTGAACCTGCTGAGATTCATTGTTCTGATGTTCTCCTGCTTACCTTGTCTGCAAGACATGACAATCAGTGATCCCTGTGCCCATCAGTAACATGCAAAATGCAGCATGACAAGACGAATCACCTGCCCTGCTACAGTGTTCTCCAATAGATAACTGCGAATCTCATTTACAGCCTGCTTTCCAAAGCCAGTCCTTTGTGATTGCAGATCCTAATTTGATAACAGGAAACACAATACTTACACAATCAGTGGTTTGAGACTGTTTTTGAAAGGCAATGATCACATGAAACATGGTGTAAAAATGTGTTTTCCATTACTTTTGATGTTGGAGACCACTTCAGCTCTACACTCAAAATGTTTGTCAAGAAAGGTGTTTGATACACATGCAATGCTTCTTGGTACTTTTATGATAATCTGGGCCATAATGTGGATATGGACCTGTTAGGATAAAAGAGTAAAGGCAGTCTTTTTTTCCCCATTCTGATTATTGCAACAGGTAAAAAGAGAAGCCCTTAGTTGATATACAGTGTAAAATAGAATAGGAGACCATTTCTCAGTACTTGCACTGAAAAGCATCTTTGGCTATTGTGGTTTATGAAAAACTTAATTTTTCAGTGATAGACAAAAAAATAAATCACCTTTACTTTTCTTATGAACACTTTTGAACTTCTTTGCAACATCCTGGCATATTAAAATGACTGAGAAGAGACTGTAGGATACTCACAGGGATTTCCAAATGTTTTCAAAAATTTCCAAATCAAATTCTTTTGACTAGAATTTACCCACTAATCCTGACTCAGGAAAAATCATCACTATGGGAACTGCCTAAAAGGTTGTATGGTAAGGAAGAGGTAGAAGGGTACAGCAAGCTCTTTGCCATGTGCTCAGCCAACTTCTGATGGCAACGTTTAACACCGTGGCCGCAGTGCACTCTTTCTACGTCATCCCAAGCGCATCATTTGGAGGATGCTTGGAACGTATGCCCTGGCAGTAGTCAGTACACAATAAATGAATGCCTGATTTGCCTAGCAGTCAAGCAGGTGGGATTCAGCCCAACCACTGGAGATGTAGGGAAGAACACAACACCATAGAAGTAATACATAAAATAAACTGACTAACACGCAAATATATGCGTGTTTCAGCTTTGACTCTCATCTCTGACTTTACCACCATGACCCTGCTGAAGCCACTACATCTTCAAATCTCATGTTTCCAGCTGTGAGACATCCATTCATTCTCCATTTAGCACAACAAGGGCTAAATGCTAACATAATACAAATAACATGCAGCAGGTGCATGCCTCCAGGGAGAGTTTTGCCAGTGGTGTTTCCAGTAACCAGGAAAAATGCTGGTTATTCTCATGAATGGAAGGAGGGGAGCTCACCCAGGAGCTCACTTCCTGGATCCCAGCAACGCAAGAGCTGCCCGTGCCTCCTCGCCAAGGCCAAGGGATTGTTTCCAAATCTGTGAGCCAAAAGTGTGATTATACTTTTTTTGGACACACCTCCATTTCCCTGGTTGCTCCTCTCTACACCTCTTGTTCCAGCAGAAATCTCATTGTCTCTTATCTTGCCTCCACAGGACCTTGCCTATTTTTAGCCAGAGCAACGTTGGATTTTATTTCCTCTTCTTTCCTCCAACCAGTCCCCTCACCACAGCCCCCCACTGCCATCCTATGCATTTGCAACAAAAGTGTAAACTTCAGAAACTATTTGTATTTCATGGCCATTCACACATTATGCCAAAACGATGGCCCAAAAGTTTGGCGGGCAATCTCAACCCCAGAATTCGTGAGCTGATGATGAATGGCTGTGAAGCCTTTGTGATTGCTCAGGCTCCAATGTGGCTGG
Organism: Pycnonotus jocosus; assembly: GCA_013400435.1. Taxonomy (NCBI): domain Eukaryota; kingdom Metazoa; phylum Chordata; class Aves; order Passeriformes; family Pycnonotidae; genus Pycnonotus; species Pycnonotus jocosus. The sequence continues at coordinate 119,676 of VWYP01015982.1, read as the reverse complement.
AACAATGGAGGAGGACACAAGTCTGGCTCAGGAGAGCAACGGATAAAACTGTTGGGGAGAATGGCGGGCTCCTGCCGACATGACCACTTGTTGACATTGAAAGGATTCAAAAACAAGTGAGCAGAAACAGAAACGATTCTGTTCGGCGAGGCTATTAGTTGCAACGTGTGGCAGTGGAGCGGTCACTCCTGATGTGTTTCCTCGCTAATGAGCCCTGAATGCCCTATTAAACTGGGATGCTATAGGCCCAGCGCCACTGGGACAATGCCATGCATGAACGACTCCCCCAGCACCTATTGGCTGCCCACATGAAGGAAGCAACTGGCAACACTCAGATTTAAACGGGGCTGACAGTACAGTTAAATGATCATTAATTAGAGTTGCTGAACAGATAAGGACTCAAAGCAATTCTTAATGACAAGATAACAGTCTAGTATTACTCAGCTTTGCACAAGTTCAAGCTCGGACCCCATCTTGCTCTTTGTACTGTACATGATGGGTGTCAAGTTGATTTTGGTTTCATTCCTATATTCACAAACCATAAGAAATCCTGACTGTGTGTTGAGGCAGTAATAGAGTTTTTATATGTAAGGATGAAAAAAACTCTGTGTTAAGAACAGGTTTTGTGCAGAGAAGTTCATATAAGAAAATGGAAAAGCAAACAGTAAAAAGAATCATTCTTCTATTAACATGTCTGGAAATTAATCCATAAGGAAGCCACCACTCATTTTCTGTGCTCCTTCATCAGCCTCTCTCCTCAGCACTTAACACAAACTATTAATCCAACTTCACTTCAGCCTTGCTCAAACCCCTGGTTTGTTTGATTTTTCACTCAATATTAATCTGGGAAGAGAACACAGAATCAAACTATTGAGCATTAGAAGCAAAAATTTAGAACGAGACATGAATCCTGGCTTTAGGGCATCATCCTCTTCCATGAGTTTGGGAAGGACCTTTCCCCAAGAGCACATTATATCCTAACGAGCAGCTCCTGGGCTGGCTGCATCATTCAGTGAAACAACATATGTGGTCCCTCCTTGCATCAGGATATTGGATTAACAAGAGTCTGATTTCCTGTAAGAAATCCTATTCACTGAAGATGATTATATATGCTATACACAGCATATATATTGTATACAGTATAGTATAAACTGGTTCAAAAATACACACTATATCTTCTAAATGCTTACAGGCCCAGGGCACCTGTGAAAGTTCTCCCACCAGAGAGTGAAGTGGTGAGACAAGCAATGTGCATTTGTGATTAGAATAGTGAAGATGCCAGTATTTGGCATTTGTCCTTTCATTTGGCATTGTGGGCTTTGTTAGAATGTCTTAAACTGTGCAAAGTATACTGCAATAGCCACTTTAGTTCCACAGTAGGTTATGTAGGAACACAGGTACATATGTCATACTACAAACTAAGAATAAGTTTCTTAATTGAAACATAAGATTACATAAACTCTTAGTAGCACATTATTCTGAAACTTTTCATAATTCTATTTGCACATTTTAACAAAGGTGCTGTAGAGAGGGAGGTAGATCATGGCTGTGACAAGGTCATTGAAGGTTGTGGAGCAACTTACTTTAGCAATTATTCGTGTTTCTTATGGAATCCTCTGGGCATACAATATAACAGCACAGTCTGTGAATCTTAAAACATCTCTATATAGCCCCTAATACAAGAAGTCCCTGGTCCAGAGGATTTCTGAGGCAGCACTGAATGCAACTGCCAAGTAAACAATTTTTTTCTTTCATCTCTTACCTCCTCACCTCTGTTGAAAGGAGTGGCCTGTTTAAAGGAAATAACAATGTCACGGTAAGTGCTATCATATCACCCAAGAAATGTGTCACATTATCTGCTTTTAATTTTTGTCATGGGAGATTTTGGTGGGGCGGGGTGGGGGGGGGTGGTTTGCTGATCTTTGCCTCTGAAATCAGGCTGTGAAAGCTTTCCCCAGAACACGTACTAGATTCTTCAAATGGAATACAGGTAAATGAGAGTCAAGCCTGGGATTATGAGAGGCATATGGTTCTCCCTTTAGCAGCAGGGCAGCAAGCATTGCTCTACAATCACTACTGAGGTTCAAAACAACTTGTGAAATGACATTCTGTTTAGTAAGTTCTAAACCTTGATGTCTAAGTGTAAAATTTTCCTAGGTAAAGAGGGATAAGAAAGATATTAATGCAAAGAATAATATTACTTTTCAGGTAGTGGGAGTCTTGCTTCACTGATCAACAGGTGGAGAGGAGGATGAGGCTGCCTCCTTTCCTCCCTCTTTATTTCCCCTCTCTCCCTCCACAGTGCTGCTAGCATCCTTCCAGCACATACAGACTCAGCAGCAGAGGGTGGACTTACACATTTTGTCCATTAAATTATGGACCAGGACATGGCAAAACTCATTCTGACACCATGAGGTTGGGGATCTATTTTACAGAGGCAGCAGGTGGTAGAGCTCTTTGTCTGGCAGGAAAGGCAGCCTATCTACCTCAAATTCCAGCACTGAGACTCTCAATCACATCTGAATTTTCAGATGTTCCAAGAAAATCTGTTCTTTATTTTCTGACTTTCAGGCATTAAGCATAGCCTCAGACAGTAAATCTCTAAATCTGTAGAGCCTGTCATAACATTTCTAATTTTTTTAATAAACAAATTTTAGGCACCTCTCTAGAACTGTGAAATAACAAGATTGATTGACAAAGTGAAAACAGAGCCTAAAATCTTGTATTCTTCTGAAGATACCCACTGATTTTATAATTCTCTGGAGTTTTACATGACATATTCTGTGGGACTTTACACAAAGCAGGTGAAAACACTAGGGGACACTGTGAGAAACACAAGGAGAGGGAGTGACATAGATATGGATTTAACTGTTTGGGGGTTTACTTCTATTTAAAATTTTACAGAAACTGAGAGACAATTGCACCATTGAGTACATACCTCAGAGAATTTGTAAATCAGCTTGGTGTAGTACTACTTGTACAATAATCCCCATTTGACTTTTGTAGTTCAGGCCTCTGTCATGCACATGGTGGCTGTGAGGTCCAGAGGTCTCAGTAGAGAGATGCCACAGGATGCTGGGTGCAGGATGAATGTATAGGCTTCATGATGTTAAAATCCACACAGTAATTACATCCTCCTCTTGGTAAAGGGATCATTGAGGAGGAATATTGTGTATTTGCTATTGTCTCTCCCTCCTTTGATGCCTGGGCTGAGCTCTCATTAAGCCTAATTGGACATTTGCAACATGTTCTCAGTGGAGGGTATACCTGTGTGTTCTCCATACACAAGGACTGACTGGAAAACGGGATGGCTCTTTCAGGGAGGCTCTGAGCCCCCATTGTGCTGGCCAGATGAAGATCTCTGAGGGCCAGAGCTGCCAGAGCGTGGCTGACAGGCCCCATGAGCAGTGGTTGGGGTTGAGACCTCAGCAACAGCAAGGCAGAGAACTGCAGCATCCCAGAAACCCCCTTGCCTCATCTGGAGAAGGAGAGGGATGTCTGATCTATGCACAGTTTGTCCCAGTGGGTTTAATTTCTTCACTTTCTCCAAAGCAGTCTTACAGCTTTCAGGTCAGACTGTGCTTCCTCCATGGCACTCAGGCAGCCTGTTAGACTGAGCTTATTTATGACAAAAACCAAACAAGCTGTGCTCTTTTGCATATGTTGGACTCTGTTTTAGTTGTTAAGATCAGGAAAAATAACATTTCATTTAAGGTAAGCTGGGAGGAAATATGTAGCCAGCCTTCCTACCCACCTGGTTTATCTGTTACAAATCTCATCTGTTGATTCAAACTTTGGTGCTCATTTATCCTCTGAGATGAAAACCAACCAACACCAAAACAGACCTCACTTTTGTCAAGGAATATTCAAAGGAATGTCATGTCAGCAAAACTTCAATGAAAGCAAGGAGCATTGAGATGCATAAAACTATAATGTCTCCAGTCCCACATAGCTCTGTACCATATGGCCAGAGAGAAGCAGATGGGCCAGGTCACAGCGGGGGAAGAGAGGCAGGGACTCGGGATTGTTTATCTGACCCAATGGGCCAACACTAACAGACTGTCCCCAGTGACCAGGCTATTATTAACAGAAAGAGTTGATAAGAACGTGATCCCCACATTTATTTGCCCTCAGGTAGTTTTCACATGAGACACCCGATCAAAATGACCTTTTTTTGCAGATGTTTATTTTGGGGCTGGAACATTTGACTCACAAAGGAGCCATGAATTTCACTGCACTTGTCTTTTCTTGATTTTAGATGCCAGCTATTTCTATCTGTTTGCTTCACTAAAGTTTTAAAACCTGCTTGTCTAAACAAGACAAAGTCAACAATAAATACTAGAAAAAGATTTTTTAAAATTATTATTATTATTCCTGTTACATGGCTGTGTAAACATCAGCCCAGCAAAAATAAAGCAGAATAGCATGGGTACTGTCAGAGAAATCCTCGGATGTCTGATATGATTGCAGCAGGAGTTCTAGCTTACCGTGTTTCTCAGTGGGCTGCCCAGTATTAGTAATAAGAAAAATTCTCCAAACTATTAAAGTTCAAGGTATAGTTACCTAAACATTACATGGAAAGATTTTTGGAGGCATTATTGCAAGAAAAAAACAAACAAACAAAAAACACCACCACCACCAAAATTGCATGAAAAAATACTTGCATAGAAAAGTTGGAGACAGAAGTCAGCTATTTCTGGTTATGATTCAAAGATTTCATATTCAAATATTTCACCTGAGATGCAAAATGGACCCATTAAAGGTAGTAACACTGTAGGTTTTACTCTTAAGCTTATCTTTGTTGGATTTTAGGGCTTCTCCTCTCAAACACCTTACAGCTCCCAGCTGACATCTTCTGAAGGATTAAGTACCTCTACTCTCAACTTTGGATCTAAGAGACCTCACCAGAGGAGAGGTCAGCATCTGCCCCACGGTGGGTACAGAGTTCCTGACCTCCTGGATCCTGGCCCCTCAAATCACAGCCACTCTTGTTCCTACTGCTGAAGGAGGGACCTCAGCCATGGATGTGAAGGACCAATGCTCTTACTGGAGCCAGGCTCCCTTGTGCTGCAACAGCAGGGATCATGTCACTGCTTGGTATCTCCTACCAGCTGGAACATCTACCAAAGTTTCTTTCAGCCTAAGACTGGATGTTCCTTTTGGAGTTATTTCTTAGCTGTGCCACTTGGATAAACAATAGGTGGATGGAGAGGCCAACTTCACAATCATATCATTTGTTCATCCCATTCTAAGCTGTTTTGTAAAATGAAGGCTTTGCTGACCAGATATTGTTGTTTGACCTCATGCACAACTAACTAGTTATTATGGCCTGCAAAAGCAGGAATGCTCTGTGTCCAGAATCTCTAAACCTTGTTAAAATGGCCATTTGAGACAGTGTCACTCTAATTAAAACAGAGACTTATTGCTGCTAAATGTCATTACTAGAGCTCATATAATTTAGTCAGATCATTACCTCTTGCTGCGCTTGGAGCCTCTGTCTGACCTCTATGTGCCTCTTCTCCTCGATACACCATCCTTGGGGAAACTGAGCACTCGCACAGAGATTTGGTATGGGGAGGGGAGATTTTCTGTGTCCCAGAGGTGCAATGGAAGGTCTCTTGGGCCTCCCTGTATTATAGCACTTACTTGAGGTTGGAGATGTGCTAAGGGAAGAGGGGTGTGTCTGTGTGTTTATCTGCATATGGGTAGGGGCAGTGGAAAAGGGGTGATCAAGCTCTTCAAAAAGAATTTTGTCCCTACAGGATAGTCTACGTCATTTGCCATGTTTGGGGCAGTGCACTAGCTCTGGATTAGGATCCAATGTAAACTGGATGTGCTGAGCACACATTTTGCTGAGTGATATATAACATAACTACTCTTTGCAGTCTTTGCAGGCTGGAATTAAATTTTTCCACTATTGACTTTCAACGGGATAAGTATTCCTAAACTACAGGAGCATGTAAGGAAAGCCCATTCCTCATCTGTAGACATTTCTGAGCACATCTGAGTGAGGAAATGGGAGATATTTGTTGGCTTACTGCTCCTGGATTTCCCCCTCTGCTGAAAATGGTAATGTTCCTACTGAAAATTAAGGTTATTCAAGGTAATTCAAACATTTCTGGTTAAAAGGGCTCTGGAGTCCCTGCTGTGAGCATGGGTGTGAGGACACAGTACCTCTGGATGTGCCCCAGTGGAGCTGGTAACCCTATTGTGGGAGACACACAGCACCTACCTCAGCCATACACTGCCAGAATACACAGGGGGACACAGAGATACAGCATAGTCACAACAGACTACAGTTTGAATATCTGACTGATTTGCTTTAAAGATGTTCTTTGCTCTTCTGAACTGTCTTTTCTCCCCATTTCCCCTGCTTTAAGAAAAAGTTTCCATTGACTGGTCAGACACAGAAATGTTTCTGAAAGGCAAGCATTCTAGGAAAGGGAATGATATATTCAGAAACTTCCTAGAAATGACAAAAAGCTATATGAGGGTGCCAAAACTCTGGTCACTTACAAGAACTCTTTCAATATACATACAGAAGCAAGAATGACAAAGAACAAAGAAAACAGAAGATGTAAAGAGGGCAAGAAAACTAATTCCCCAAGTATTAAATGCTTAGAGACAGAATATTGGCCATTTAGTGTAAGTGATTTCCCCTGCTCACCAGGAATGCAACAGAAACAAAAATCAAAGTATAACTCTGCTCAATATACATTGTCTCAGCTTGATGCTGTGAAGTACATTTCATTACAAGCCAAAAGAACAGCCCTCACTGATGCTTGCTTGAATGTCTCAATTTCTGGATTAAGCCGTCCCATTGTTTTGAAGCATAGTTATGGTTTAGAGATCAATGGGACATAGACTATCCTAATCTACTATGAACAGCCCATAGCAGAGAAGGGATACTCTGCACTAGAGAGCCATCTAAGTCTTCTAATTACTTTGGCTACTGATAGATTGGCTCTTACCCCTTGAATTCCTTTGTCACTGAGGAGTTAAAATTCATGAGCGTCTATGCTGCTGAATGCTTACTCCAGTGCTGCTATTTTCTGCGCCAAGCTAGCCATCACTGCAAAGAGTCGGAGGTCTGTCAGGCCATCTGTTACATAATAGCCAACAATCTCTAAAATCTGGGGAAACTGAGATGGAGAGAGCAAAGATGATGAAGGGTTTAAAAAGAACAGATTGCTGCCTTGCTTGGGAGGGAGGGAGGCAGGGGGAAGGCTGGATAAAAAAGCCCTGATGGAAGCAGAGACAAACCCGATTAGCATAGCCAGCAAAACAATCCCCTCCAAATATTAATGCTTTCTCCAAAGAAGTTGACAAGGACATCAGATTGGTGGGGAAAAAATGCTTCAGGGCGGGAAAGCTGAAGGAGGCCATGAAAAATTACAGCTGGAGTTTAGGCATTGACGTGCACAAGTAGACACTGAAGACAATTTAAGAACATACTCTAAATCAGTGAAGACCACCACAAATATTTTTGTCTCTGTGTTATACAACAGACTCTTACTGTACCACAGGAAATAAGTGTAATATTTTCATTCCACTCTTTTCCTTTCCTCCTTTCCCCCTCCCTTTGAAAAGGAGGTGTTTGCTGATTTTAAGGCATCAGAACGGTGATGACTTGCAAGTAGGGCTCAGCCACCTCATATTTGTCTTGCTTTGTGTCCACATTTTTAAAAAGACTGACAATATCTAGTGCAAAACGCTCTCAGGAGACATAATATCCATCTAACTGCCTCTGCAGCCACTGAAATTGTACCAGCAGTTATAATGGCTGTGTGAGCCACTCAGCTACATTTAAACTCTCCTAACATGAGTTGACTTTTGGTCTGCCCTGTCCAGTTCTGTCTGTTCCTATGCTTGCTGCCCTGGCTGAAAGCTTGCAGAGTTTACTCTACCAGCAATAACCATGATGCTGGTGTCTTCTCTAAGATTTCCTTGTCATATGCGGATGTGTCAGACCAAGCACTCTGAAGGTCTCACCACTGTCTTCCTTGGAGCTTCCTCCAAATGAGTGCCCCTTCTACACCAAGGTACAAATTTTACCCCCAGACTCTCCTGGCATGAAAAATCACTGAGAATCAGAAGTGTTATGGGAGTTTCAGGAAATAGTTTCCGCTTGAAGAGAAATGGGAAGCAACAAGCACCCTTTAGGTTTTCGTTCTGTCAACCCTCCACCTTTCAGGGACTAGTTCCTCTCCACAGGACTCAGAAGCCTCTCACAGCATGATAACACATGATCTTCACTCTTGCAAAGTTCATGTGCTTCAGAGCATTGAGGCAGACCACACTGGTGGTGTATATGCTCTCTTGCTCAAGTGCTTTGCTTTATTGCCCCTTTAAGCAAATAATTTTGAAATTACAGCAGAAAACACAATACATGGCACTTGAGGAAGGGAGAGGAAAGGGATATTTTCTGAATGCACATATGCAAACAACTGAAGATGCAGGGGTAACTTTGCTGGTTAACTTTTCATATGACAGTAACCATTGCCAAAGAAAACACATCATAATGGAAGCAATTAAAATCTGTGTTCATTCACTCATTGTTGTTACTATAGGTTAAGGTGGTTCATTAATGGATATGCAAGTGCATACTTTAATGCATCCCTCTTAGCTGTATTAATGGATCACATAAGATAATGCTGACAGATGGAGAAGATGAGCTTTATAGGCCTGATAAAAATAAACAATAAATGCAGGCAGTGTTGAACTGGATTATCATAGTGCCACATGAATTGTGTAATGATGTTAGCACTGGCGCCCGCCTCAGAGCTGATGCTTCAGAATACTAACATCGAGCCACTTGATACGTGTTTGATGTCTAAACAAGTCACATCCTTTGCTGAGAGGAACAAATTGCGATGGAGACTGCCTGTGGGGCTTCAAGTTTCAGATAAAAATCTGTCTATAAGAATTCCATACAAATAATTGTACAAAAGACTTTCTACTTTTAATCATATGAAATATGTGGTTGGACCCTTTTTACTTCTTTTGTTGGTTGTTTTATTTTAAACATTCAAATAACTTGGTCCCTGCTCTAGTGCTAAAGCCTTGTCTAACATTTCGTGCTGGGAATGCAAAGTAGGCACCAAGTACAGTAGTACAAATAACACTTTATTTACAGTTTCATGGCTTTCAGATTTCCTGTCTCCATAATCACTTCCTACTAATTTCCTTCTGTTTTGTTTGAAATGGTAGTCTTTTCAAAGAAAGTGCCCAAAGAAACAACGCTTTTGTAAGGTTTGGTTTAAAGCACGGAGGTTTTTATACTTCTTTTTCTGTATTTCCCGGTACCGGTTTTCTGCATTAACAGAGTTTGTGCTGTATGTCTGGACAGTTCAAACAGGATCGTGATAAGAGAACTGCAAAAAGGCCAGCACTGAAGGGCCAAAGTCTCAGCTGGAGGAAGCTGGCACAGCTTTACTGATGTGCATCAGCTACCAACCAGCATCATTTGAAGAGCCAAATAAATGTTTTAATGCTGGACATGAAAAACTGTCAAGCACTACCATGACACTTGGAAAATTTACTAACGCTTGAGCACTTATAAAATATTAAGATAAAATCAAATATTGTGGTGTTGTAGGAAGCAAATAAAAGCAACTACCACAGAAGTGGAGTTTCTGTGCAGGGAGACTAGCTCAATCTGAAATTAAATCCACAGAGTATTTGACATATTTTTATCTTGTGTAGTGGTTTCAGTTGCCTAATGAGCAACATCTCCTACAGCTAAATTTAGACTCCTCTACGTTATGCCAAGTTGGCTGACCAAAATGGGACAGATCCCAAATCCTCTGTCACTTTTCAGAATGAAGCTAACAATTGAAAAATATAAAAAAATCTGTGCAAAGACATGACATTGAGTAGCATGAGTAGACTGTACACTTAGCGTTATCTTCTTGTTCTATCCCAACTACCTCGCCAAAATTACCTGTCTTATAGGGAAGATATACATGCCATCTCCACTGCTGACCTCTGACCTACCCCTTCCTTCAGAGCTCTAATTTCTCTCCAGGCCTTTCAGACTTTAAACACTACTCTTACTTCCAAGAACTGATGGAAAAGGAATGTGTGTTATTTAATTTATCAGTGGGTCATGCATAGAACTGTTCAATAAAAAATACCTCACACATTCTGGTGCTGTTGGTGAGGTGGCTTTCCTTTACACAAGGGGAGTGTTGACCAACCAAATATCACAACAAACAATGAAGGTATGAATACTGGAAATGTTTGCTACCCTTCTCACACTTTTCCAGGATTGGATCCGTTGACTTTACTTACACTATAAGTCAATAAAGAGGCAACTTCTTCCAAGATCATCAAAACTTTCTAGGGGTTCAAGTACCCATCTCATCAGCATCCTCCTGCAAGGATACTCACAATATTAGTTTTCAGAAAATTAGACAGTTCCCTCTGGGCAGAACTCCAGTGTCTCAGAGTGCAGCTTTTACAATGAGTAGTTAAGCTTTGCATTCATTTTTCAAGTTGAAAGAAACCCTCAAAACCTCTTACTCTTTCCCTTCAATGAACACAAAAGCACAGTAGTTTAGCTTTTTTTGGCTCCACACCACCTTCTTCACCAATTATTCATTTCTCAATACACAATACAACAGTAGTAGTAGAAGAACTTCGAAAATTCAAAAATTTTATGAATATACAGAAATTCTGAAAAAAATGAGGGATTTTACATCTGTCTATGGCTTTCCATTATACTGAGCTAAAATACACTACAGTCTTTCTACAGAAATGCTAATATTCATTATTTTTCTCAGTGAGATGACACACCAGATATTTACAGATACTGCACAATCTAAATGGCTTTATGATCTTCTGGAGAGGACATAGAGACAGAAGAAAAGATTTGAACAGGCAAAAATTGATGTGATTTACAGCCTTTTTTAAACAAACCAACCCTTTTTACTTAAAAGTCATTCACATACAAAGCTATTACTTTTTCTTTTTTTTTTTTTTTCTTCACCCCAGCTGTTTCTCATGGAGCTTCAGTGCTTACTTGGCTAATTATAAGGAGCACCCAGCTTTTGACTAGAAAAGTCATTATCACAATCTATAGCACATTTACTAGATTTGAAAGATCCAAGTCACATGGGAGATGATGGTCATGTCTGCATCATAAACTGGAGGACAGAGATTCCACAGCTGATGGAGTCCTGAACACCTATACTTGTTTCAGTGCCCCACAGTCTACAACAGCTACCATGGGTTTGGGAACAACTTATCCACAGGGCAGTGCTGCTGCTGGGTCCACACACATCACCCTCCACAGAACACTTTGGACTGAGCACCTTCTAACACAGCTGCTGAGTGTCTGGGCCTGCTTTGCCCCACACCCAGCTAGGTTGGGTCCCTCTAGACCATAGATCCTTACACATCCACTTCGATATTTACACGAATTAAGGTAAGTAAATGTGATCAGTGGAGAAAATCTGGTCGTATTGTTCTCTTATAATGCTTGAAGTTTTACCAGCATCATCTGTCTTAGTCAGACTGGCCTGCTGAAAATACATGTTCCTCAAAGGATCATTATAAAACATTCCCTCTTCGGATTCAACAGTCCACGTAGGACTGTGAGGATTGTGAGCTCTTAAAAGTTTGTGTTTAATCTTCTGTTTACTGTCTCCAGGAGTTAGAGCAGAAGCAAGATCAATTCTCTCTCATTGTAGTGATAGACAGAAAGACTTTTCTGGAGAAGAGCTAAGATAGTGGGAGGACCGATCTCTTAGAGACTTTTATCAGCCTTGGATGATGCCTAGAACCTCAAAAAATAATTATTAATGGCAATCTAAAAAACCCAAACAATACCTAGTCCACACTAAAGTAGATCTTGGTTTCAAACTAGGAATGTCTTTTCTAGGAAGAGGATATAAAAACTGAAGTTGTAATGCAGACACTAGGCAAAAAGAGAATAGTTTGTGTTTTATGGGGAGAGAGAGCAAATATGATGGCATTCCATGCTTCTTATAACCACAAAGTTGTGGCTTACCTCCCCTGCTCTCATGTCCACAAGCTGCACTGGTTTATACTTGCAGTTCAATCAAGATGATAATAAAGTAATAGCATTCAGGAAATGACACACAGAAAGGAAGAATCAAGTGAAAAAGAACTATCAGGCATAACCTGAAACTTGAGCATCCTACTTCAATCAACTTTATATCCCAAGAAAGGGTGAGAGCTTAGCCAAGCTCTTTAAGTACGCCTTTGATCTGTTCAGATGCTCAGGAGAGAGTCCAAGACCGAAAACCTGGCACTCAGGGAAGCTTTTGTCAAGAGAAAGGTGCTCTTCAAGTCCCCACTGAACGAGGAAAGGGCAGAAGCTGTGTGGGAGGTGTTCTCCAGCTGTGGAGAGATGCAAACACTTTGCTGCTGTCCTAATATTTCACACCCCAGACCAGGCCACAAGACAAACAAACCGGGTTGTTTCAACTGTCTCATTTGACATGGTCTAACACTACAAGAAGTGAAAGAAAACCTTAGCACCCCTCCCACCCCCCCTCCTTGGACCAATTGAGCTGTCACTGTCTGCACAGAAAGTGATTGTTCAGTCGAAAACACATTTCGGCCTGATGCAAACGGAACAGTCTTGAAAAGTGGAGTTTCCTTTTGTGCTTTCCCTCCAAGGGGAATGAAAGGCAGCAAGAAGAGAGGCAAGAGGGAGGGAGGGAGGTGACCACTGTGCACCATCAGCACTCCATGCTGCCTGCTCTGCAGCTCACTCTCAGCAGGCAGCCCCAAAGGCAGCCCACTGTGGCCTTGCCAGTGGGGTGAACAGTCTTGTTCAGGCAGTGACAGATATTTTCAGGGGGAAATGTTCAGAGGGAGCTGGAAGAAATTGTTGGGGTGATGGAGTTTCAAAACCAGAGCTTTGCTAAGCAGCAGGTTGCAACCTTTGGTTAAAGTTTATCTTGCAGAGGATGGTAGCTTAGCAACAAGGAGTTTTTTCATTTGTTTTGTAGAAACAGAAGAAGCAGCATCAGGCATGTCAGAATGCAGATGTGTCAAAGCATCAGGGGAGAATCACTGGGGAACAGTGATTTGCAGCAGGGATGAGCAGGGATGCCCATCTCCAGCAACATAGGGCTCTTCTTCACACATGAGAATGAGATTGTCAGGAAAGGATTTTCAAGATCCCATGCAGAGTAAAGTCACTTCCATTCAATTTTACTTATATATGCTAAGAGTCTATTTTCAGTTTTAAAGGCATTCATGAAGGAAACGTCACAGACTTCCTATTTTGAAGTCTATCTCTGACTATTAAAACTCACTTTAATTTTTGATTTGGGTGCAGAACAATGTAATATATTAAGGGAAAAAAAAAAAAAGCAAGACATATATGCAAGTGGTAAATAGCTGCTCTGCCATCAAGCAAACTGGGAGTTTGTATCTTGTGGAGTTTTTGCAGGCTAACTGGACTACTGATCTCTGTCTCCATTCAACATCTTTCCAGATTTCACTTTTCAGTGAAAAGCAGCTGATTTCACTTTTGGCTCAGTACTGAAAATCAACAATGAAGAAGCTGTCACATCCCACCACATCACATCCTTCACCTACTCTCTTGAGAACCTGCATACACAGCCAGTATCTCTTTCTATTCAAGTCAATAAATATTTTGATGGTTAATACCAGTGCATTTCACAAACTCTCAACAGAGAAAGTACAGCAGCAAAAAGGAAAAGATGCCCTAATTTCTCACAGGTAATGATCTCAGGTTCTCACTAAATATTTATATCCCCACCCTCCACCAATGAATTCATTATGTAATAAGAGTTGAGCAACAGCAGGAAGCACAGCTTATGCAACCAATCTGATGTACAGCTCTGATCCACAGCATAGGTGACCCTCTGCTCCAGGGAGTTGTCACCTTGAAAGGTGAGAAGCCAAATTTCTCCAGAACTTTCCCTTCAGCTGAACTAAAGGCAAGCAAAGCAGGAGTACCCTACACCAGCAGGTGCCTGGGGACCACTCAGTGCCTCCTTGGGACACTGCCTGCTCTCCATGTACCTGCCAGACATGAAGTGAACAAGGCAGGGCTCCAAGGAAGAGGGGAGCCTTCGCCATTAACACAAGGACATTCCTCTTAGATGCTTTGAAAGAGAAGCAAGCTGCAGAAATGCCCTCTGTGGCTAGACAAATTTGTGCAAACAGCTCTCAGACCACAGGCTGACACAGGTCTTAGTGACACTGGCAGCACCACAGGGTCGTTTGCACACAGATGGCCTGGGCCTGGCAGCACATTAAGGACTAAGGCTTTTGTCAGTCTGCCACAAAGCTCTGGTTGTTTGGAAGTGTGCTTGAGCAAGCTCAGTTATCGATATGAAAACTGATGTAACCAAGTGACTAGAAAACATAGTCCCTTCTTCCTATCCAGTCACTAAACCACCTTTCACTGTCTTCTGCAAAAGACTGTGGAAAGGGAGTAAAGTGGACTTGAGACACCACTAGGATCAGCTTGCCAACTCCTAACATTCGTACATCTTGAAATGGAGCCTTCTATTGCAGAAGTCTGGTGAACACGTTATGGGTTGGTAGTGCTGGGGGGCAGGGGATGGTAAAGTGTTGATGTATGGCTGGTTTTAGTTTTATGTATTCAACTTCGCAATCTTCTAGACACACACACACACAAATACACATCTTTCACAATTTATGTGATATACAACAACACTGATTTTGTCAGGTTGCAAAAACATTCATCCTAAGAAGCCAAGTATTTCCACTACTTGCATGAGCTTCCAGTAAACAGAAGGTTCCAGCAGATCTACATTGGCACCTTACCTGAAAAAAATTTCATCTCACCCCAAGATTTCAAAGGATCAGAAACACGGAAGTAAATGTTCCCACCTTAAGAATTCAATTGGATTTAAAACTTCCAATTCATCAGATGAAAATCTTCCATAGCAATGATCCATGCCATCAGCAACTGAAATTTTAGGACCAACCTTATTTTCGTGAAAGGAAAACTTGTTTTCTTACACCATTTGTGGTTGTTTTGCAGATTTACAGATCTTCCACTTCTGCAGCAGGGCCAAAACACCCTCATTATGCAAAGCATAAACCAATAAAATGTCCCCACTATGAAGTAAGAGAGAGAACTCTCACCAATCAGCACACATTCTGAAAAAAACAGGCCAGATTATATGAATTGAAATCTAAATGCGATTCCAGACTCAATATTCTAAATCGAAAGTGACTCCAACAATTATAAGTATTCTATATTTAAAATGGTAGGTTGAGTGAACAAGAGAAAAAAAGGGCATGGAATAAAATAGAGAGAAATACAAGAAGGACCTCTGTGTGATAGTGAGTAACAGATTCATCAGATTCAGTAGTATTTACAGGATGAAAGAATCATTCCTCTTCCTGACCAGAACCACTAAGCTCAGGTGAGCAAATACCTAGCAGGAGAAGCAGTTGTTCAATTAGCAAAAGTTTTAAAAAGAGAAGATTCAGAGTCTCTCATAGAATCAGAAATTAGGGAGGACTGGAGGGCCAAAGTTCAATATCCAAAGGCTGATAATTCAGGATTAAGAACAGGATTTTCTGCTGTTAGACAAGGATGTGACCAATGAGAGAGGAGATGGAAGTTCATGCGAGATTGACCAAGCAAGAGAGAAATTTGAGCTAGAATTATGATGCAGATGTGAGAAATGTGATGTAAGGTCTGTTGAGGAAGATATTTCCAGTAGAGAATTACCAATAAGTAGCAGTGTAAAGACTTTTTTTGTGCAGATAGCTGGAGGTCTACTTCCCCCCTTCCAGACTGCCAGAGCCCTTTCTGATCACCCCAAAAGGCTCTGCTGCCACTCCCCTGCTCCTGGGGCTGAGCTGCAGGGCCAGCCCTGACGTGGCACCACTGGCCAGCCTGGCTGATTGGACAGCATGGAGCCTCACTGGGGCCTTGAGCAGGAGCTCAGGAGCTGTGTTAAAGCTCCCACACTTGCCCTTGGACCCCACATGAGCGACATTGTTGACCCTGACCTGTGGTCTGACTTCTTGGCTTGACCTCAGACCTGCCTCATCACTATGGATGTGTCCAGAGCCATCAGGCTGCATTTGACCCTGGAGACTGCCAGTGGATGTGCCCTGCTCTCCTCTCTTCAGCACTGTGGGGCTGGGAGCCCACTGCCCTGCCCATCCTGCTGTCCTGCCTCACCCTTGATTCCCAACTCTCCTGCCCTTGCCATGCCCAGATACAGGAGGAGAGAGTCAACCTGGGGCACGTTCAGGGTGAGGAGAGGGGCACAAGGGAGACTGACAGGACCTGCTTTGGTCAGTCTGGCAATAACACAGCTGAGCTGGAGCACAACCACCTCACTAAACATTTCCAAGGTAAGCAGGTGGAAAAAGTAACAAGCTAAAAAAAGCTGGCAGTGTTAGCATGAAAACAAATGTCTTTTGGAAATTAGACAGAGATTTCTTACCACCAAAGCAGCCTGCATCTTGAAAGGCCTGCTAATCAGTGCAGAGGGAGCAAGAATGACAGCTTTTAGATGGAGCTTGAGCAGCTCACAGAAGAGATTATATGAGAGGGAGAGCAAGGGCCAGATGCAGGCTCTTGTTTGTGCAATGGACACAGCAATGCTCAGCACATCCCTGGGGCTGGCAGCAGACTGGGGAACGGTGGATACCTGAGGAAGCCAAACTTTTTCTTCTCACTTATCTTTTCACTACAACCTTTGTGCCTTGTTTTCCTGCCTCCTTCCCTACATTGCATATTCCTAGCATTGTGACCACCATAGCTGGCTAAGGGGAAGCAGATGGAAGTCCCCATGTATCTTTTTGGTAAATTCCCCCTTGTTTTAAATACATTCTTTTTTTCTTTTTTTTTTTTTTTTTTTTTTTAAATATTAGTGCTACCCTGCTCATTTTAGGTGTGCCTGATTAATTCCTTGGTGTTTTACCTGGTGAATGCTGAAGTTAATTACAGTCAGTGTGCTCACTGCAATGGACCTTTTTCTCTCACTGTTTTCTCACAGTGAGCCAAAGAGAAAGCTTAAGCCCATATCTGAAATCCTCATTCAAATACTGCATTCAGTCAAGCAGTTTAAAATTGCTTTTAGGGAGGGAGGGAGGAGAGAGGGAGGAGGCTTGGGGGGAGTGTGGTCTTGTACTTGGTGACTGCTGCAAGCTAAAACAGCATGGAGAAGGAAGGGCCTGTTTTTTGATATTCATAGCAGGGAATTTAATTTAAGGCTGATGTGTTGCTGGTTGGAAATATGTATTAAATACCCAGATGCAAGAGAAATGGGTACAGAAAACAGCAAAATAAATACAGGATATTGGCTCATCTATGCAGAGCGCTGATTTCCTAAACCTGGCACATTGGGAATTCACTGCCTGCCCTGATTTTGTGTGTCACTGATTTGGCTAGGATCTAAACACAGAGCTTCACAGTTACTGAACCACCGTCCCAGACCCAGCCAAGGCTGAGCACAAAGCAGGCCTGAACAAACCAGCAGGCAGACTACAAAGGGAAAGCAATTGTTCTGCTTAGCAGCAGCACTGTTTCTGCTATGCTTAGCATAGGAACAAGTTAATTTGGGAGCACAATCTTTTCAAAAGGAAGCGCTCCTCAGCCCAGCACCCCCAGGTTTCACACAGTGTACTGTCCTTTTTACCATACATGAGCCATGGATGTTACTCACAATGTATTTCTTTACTACCCAAGTAGTATAAAGGCTTCTGATAAAAATCAGCTCCCTTAAACCTCTGTCTGGCATCGTGTTAAAACCTGACATCATGTTTGCCTGTCATCATTGGCTCATGAGGAAATTTCTGCCATGATTTAATAAGCAAGAAGAAGGATTTTACTGTTAAGATGAAACAATAAACTGCAATATCAAAACATTCATATAATTTTTCTCCAGTTCCCTTGGTCTAAAATACTTGGTCTTAATTTACTCTCCACAGAGGCAAAGATATATCATGAGTAAAAAAGATGCCAAAGAAATATGGAGCAGAGCTTCTAAATGCACATAAGCTGTCTACATCTCCATCCATATTAACAGAGGTGTAGAGACCATCAGTGTCCAGAAACATGGCCCAGGACAGTTAAGCAGTCCAAGAGCCGACAGCAGAGCACAGAGAAGGCACCTGAGCACATTGACTGACCATGCAGTATGCAGCATGGCCAGAGGAGCCTCGGGATGAACAAACTCCCTTGGCACAGGGAATGCAGGGAATTTTCCTGCCTGCAGCACAGCACAGGCAGCCACCCACGTCCTCTCCGCAGGGTGTGCGGGCAGCTCTGTCAGGAATGAAGAGATACAACCTTGTCTTTTCCTTGCTGTAGTGAGCACCTTCAGATGCTTTCACATTTCCTGGGAGCAGCTAACATAAATTAGAGCAATTTTCAGCCCCCTCTTAGATATTCAGGGCATCCAACCCTGGGCTGCCAGAGGTGTAGCCTGCACTTTTTCCCTCACTGCTGGCTTAAGCAGTGCTCTCCTCAGCTGCATGAGCTGCTCCTTTGCTACCCATGGCAAGCTATCCCATTGCTGTGAACCACCATACTTTGTTCCCCTACATTTTTTGTGTAATAGCCTGCTAAATGCCACAAAAGCAGGACAAGCAGCCCTTTGGGCCCCCTGTTTTTCACCTGCCAGGGAGCAGGGGACACTGTGGGGAACACGGGGCCAGAAGAAGAGAGCTCCGTCCCTCCTGTGAAGCAGCAGAGCTCTAAATTCCGCTCTGGCCTCTTTCACTAGAGCCAGCAGCTGTGCAAGGGCTGAATGAAGACCCAGAAACCCAGCCCCACCTTTGGTGTTGTGCAGGCAGTGGGGCAGTGCTGCTCTTCAGCCTCATCAGAGGCCATTCCAGAGCCATCAGCTGCCATGGATGGAGCAGAGGCACTGAGCCCTGCTCCAGCACTCATAGCATGAACAAAATGAGTGCTGGATATAGCACCCTCATTCAAACAGCACGGCATTTTAGCACCAGAAATAGTATCTTTCTCTTTCTTTTTTCTTTTTTTTTTTTTCCCAGCGAAACTACTGGCAGAGAAAGATACAACTTAGCATGAAAATAAGTATCAGAATAAGGCCCTAGCTGAATAGTCAGTACTCTGCATAATTCTGTCTTTTCATCCCCTCAGCCTAGATCCTCTCCAAATATTCAGATCAAAATTTGCAAAGTAGCTCCAGCATTTTGGCCGTCAAAGAAAAGCTGGAAAATTTAGATTCTGCCTCCATCATATCCCTCTGCTTTGAATAAAATCAGCTCCCTGATTTTGCCATCAGGCTAATTATGAAGTCTCTATCCCTTTCTTTCTCTCTCTCTCCATCAAAGATCAAAGAGCCGTGAGAGATATACTTACTAGTAAAAAAGAAATATATAATTTTCAGGAATGCATTCAATTCCCCTCTCTACTAATATTTTTTACATGCAACATCTTCACCTTCAGCATATAAAAAAGCATGTAAGGGAAAGGACAGAGAGAAAACCACAAGTCAGGATAAACTGTGGAGTGATATTCCTGCCACTTAATGGCAAAAGTCTGTTTCAAAGATCCCTGCATGCTTTACAGAGTCTACATTTGAATGATGCATTGTTAGACAATAGAGAAGCGCAGCAGAGGGAAGTAGTCTAAAATTATAAGTGAAAATTAAAAATTACAAGCAAAAATACAGAACAGGAGACAAATCCAACCACATAATTTTTATTTTAACTCTCTGGGCAGTACAGTAAAAGGGCCAGCATACACTCCTATGAAAAGCAGTGGGAATAACCCTTAGAGCCATCTTTCTCAAATCAGAGATGAATTCAAATGGGAAGAGGCACGCAACAACAAAAAAAATAGTTGTTAATGCATAAAACTACTGTATGACTTCCAATAGCTGGACTCAAGAACCCTGGTTAAATACTGACTTTCTTTCAGAGTCAATCAGATAATAAGACCCCTTTAGAAGCACAGAATAGTTAAATTCATCACCATAATTTAATTGTAGAAGGTTATTAAAGAGCACTTCGACTCCCCTCCTGCTTCGGCGCTGCTTTTGTGTATTAAACTCAGACTAATCAAATTGCAGATTCCAAGAGTACTGTATTAGTCATCCCCATCCCTTTTAATTTGTTTAATGGCCTCCTTTTTTCTCCCCCCTCTTGTGTGTGTGTTCTGACTGGCTGTGCAGCGCTTAGGCTCACGACATGTAAATAAAGAATGGCTAGGGGAACAGTTCGTCGAAAAGAATAAAGCGTGCCTCCATTCTAAAGTTACATTTGATGTCAGCGTAATTCATGGGACGTGTACTGCAAGCAATGGTGCTTATTATTTCTGCTTAGCTGTCTACAGACACAGGAGGAGAGGGAGAGGAGAAAAAAAGGGAAGAAAGGAAAAGAAAAGAAGTCTGAATTTACACTTACTGCTTCAAAAGCCCTTTTGTGCTTCGCCAACTTCTCCTGGCTGAAGATGCAGTATTTTGCCAAAAAGTCGACTGCAAGAGCAGACAAAAAAAAGGATAAAATAGCCCATAAAAGAACTCTTTTCCTCAATTTTCCTTAAGAATTTCTGTGAATTACCATAAAGAGAACTATTTTTTAGATGCACAACAACACTGGCCACAGACATCTCCTCTTGCAGAAATTTCAATTTATGGTTTGCTTCTTGTGTTTTGGTTGTTTTTGTTGGGGGCTTTCTTCAAATTTTTTTTCCCCTTCTCTTTCTTATTTGGAAATGTTCTTTCACCTGGCCCAGGGCACAAAGTCAAATTTAGCTGTGAATAGGAGATATTTAACATGTATAAAACATAAGAGCTCCATCCTGGTCAGGCAGTAGTCTGGGAGCGTGGCAAGGGCTTGATACTGTTTGTTTTAAATGTTAAAGGAAAGAATCTCTTCATACTTGGGATCTGCAGAACAGCATCCTCCATAAGTTCTCCCAAAGATACCACCAAAAATTAAATTCCTTTGGTTTGTTCCAGTCAGAAGAGATAAAATTCCTTTGGTTTGTTCCAGTCAGAAGAGACAAGTACAATAAAACTTTCATCTTTCAGTATTAAGCAGCTATATCACAGAAAAGACACACCTCTTCCTGTTTCTCTCTCTTATTGAGATCAAGCAGGATGTATTAAACCATTTAAAAACACCATATAGTGTATTAAATCATTAAAAAACACCCTGTCCTCAAGTTTTTTCCCTTGTTTCCAGGCCTGTCATCCAAGAAGACAAAGTATGAAGCTGGCCTTGCTTCCTCACACCTAACACAGCATGAAAAACTGCTGGGAGTAGGATGAAAAAATTGGAGGGAAAGTCAGGTCATGCCACAAACACAGTCTGAGCTCATGAGTTCTCTGGATGGTACCAACTACATCACCTCTGCATTCAAACTCCTCCTAATACTTAGTTCCTTTCCAACCTCTTTCTTCATGTCCCTAGACTGCCATTTCTATCACTTCATCATCACATTCATTGGAAAGAAACCCTACTTTCACATCATTTTCCTTCAGGAAATTCAGAACCTGATGGGATAAAAATGTTGGGTCTCAGCTCTTCCAATCTCTTGTTCATTTAGAATAAGAGCTGGAAAACAGAGATTAAAAAAATTGCAAAATTGTGCCAGAAAAAATCTGAATTATCATCACCATCATTATCAGTAAAATTATTTACTGTAAAGAGAGAAGGAGTGATTCACAATGCTGTGGCAATGTAGTATTCTGGCTGTTATCTAAACAAGCTTGCACCATAAATCTCTTGTTTCTTTTTAAAAGAGTACATTTGTCTTTAGGTTGTGTTTTGGGGCATGTGCAAGAAAGGTTCCTATTGGGAGGGGATGTGCATTGTTTGTTTAGTGCTGTGTCCTAAAGGGTACAAAAGGACAAATAAAGATGCCTGAGGGACATTGTTTCTTATCCTATATACTCCAGATGAACCAAATCTGTGTGATAAAAACAACAAAAATATCCTGGTTTTCCATATCAAAACAGCAGCAGAGATTTCTATTTCAAGCCCAAATTGACAGATGCTCCAAGACTATTGTTATCACATTATGTTCTTCCTAATTCCAAACTTAACTATGATGCTGAAAGGAATGAGAAAAGTAATTTCTGGCCAAACTGGTTTTGCACAGGTCTATCTTACTGTCAGCATCTAAGAAAGATTTAAGTCAAAGACAACCAATGCATTAATGGCATAGATTCCAGAAAAGATTTGTACTGGGCTTAGTACCGAGAACTTCCCCAGGACCTAATACCTGTTTTCACCACAAGAATTTTCAGAAGTTGTCCTTTATTTGTTTGCACACCGTCATGGTCTTGGGAGATACAGAAGTTTCAGCCCTTTGGGAAGCATCACTTCTGGGAAGATCTGCATTGGCGCCCTCTGGTGATTCTGGAAAACAGCAAACCATAAAAGAAAATCTGTCATTCCACTTGTAATAAAACCTTGACTTTTCTTCTCACCCAAGTATTTCATAAGGTTGCAACTTCCCTTGCAACTGAGTGGTTAACAAAAGAGCCCTGTAACCATTTTGGGAAGAGAAAGGTGGAGGCTCATGTCTCTCCCAGAAACAGACGATCAAGAAAGAAAATTTCAGTTCTTATTTAAGAAACTTTTAAGGTCAGATTAGGCTTTTAAACTATCTGCTCTGCTTTGGTGGATCACAAAGGCCAAAGGATATCATATATTCCTGTGTTACTGGACCAATTATTTGTACCTACCCAAAGCACAGCTTTCAGGAAGACTTTCCTGTGTTGAGCTGAAGCTGGCAGAATAAGGAGAATCCCATGAGGATGTACAGCACATTGTTTCTAAGACCAATGTTTGCCTTACATGATACTTGAACTTGTTTTAAATCTCAACAAAATCAGATTTTTCAAGGTTAAAGAACCCTTTATTTAGTATATCCTCCCTGTAAAATTACTTTACATGCTGTAGTAAAGACTATGCTCAGAGGAAATTAAATGAAGTATTTCTGTCAGACATTTTTACCATTCCTTAAAATATTTTTCAGTGATTCTTGTCCCTCCTAAAAAGACTGGCAACTTTTTAAAGCATAGACACCAAAACAGTATGGACAGCCTAACCAGCATCTTTGATCTCCTCTTACTTATTCTTTTCCTTCAGTACTCCCAAGGGGGCAAACAAAGAGTGGTTTTCCGTTCCAATCTTGGGCAATAATTTCGACTTTAGGAAATGGATTTTCTCCAGCCATGTTCCTCATGCATCTGTTTCTCTCTCTTTGTTTATTCTCCCCCTCTCCAGGAAGTTTTAAAATCGTTGATCAATTTTGACCAAGTGAGACAGAGGCGTAGAGGGTTGACAGGAATTAAGTACCTACAAGTTTCATGAAAATAGGCAGCAGAGTAGAGGGAGGGAGAGAGGCCCTATTAATTCCCTCATTGAGGGAAAGACCTCAGCATGAGCTCAACTTTTGTTACAGCTTGGAAATCCACACGAGAGAGAAATCCTGGAAAGCAGCCATCATTAGTAGCACCGCTCATGGAACCACCTGTTTAATTAATTATTCTCTGCTGTATAGAACCATTTAAAAACAGCTCCATAGCTTTCAATATAAGCTTGCTTGCAGTGCCCCCAGTAGGAGTCACGGAGACTGAGGTCAGGGGGAACTGGGCCCCATGTGCATTGTACCTCTCATAATATATACCCTAAAGGGCTGCTAGAGGTCATTGGGCTCAGGCAGACCCACATTTGGGTGTGCCATATTTTTCCTGCTGTTGCTCAGCACTTTAGAGCCAGGAACACTCTTCTGCCTTCCCACCATCAGGCTCTGTCTCCTCTCACTGCCTTTACCAGGGAGGGAGTCCAGAGCCTGCATGCAAAGTTATGCTCAGGCCCTCACTCTGTAGCTACACAGTTTGCACAGAGGAGAAAAGCCTAAGAAAAACCAGCTGCCAAAATCTAAATAATAATCTAAATACATCTGAGCATGTCTGTGCTGGAACAGCATGATGAATAGGTGAGATTTAGGGGATAGAGAGAGCGTGCACCCCTCAGGCTGGGCTAATTTAGTCACCCCGTACCAGATGTGAAGTCATAGAACCATAGAATATCCAGAGTTGAAAGGAATCCACTGGGACCATTGAGTCCAGCTCCTGCCCCTGCACAAGACAAGCCCAAGCCTTGATTCCAAAGCAGGTAAGTATTCCAGCTTTGCAGAGACACAGTAGCAAGGCTAATAGTTCCTTAGGTACAGGTACAATATGTACTTTCACCTAAATGCTGAGAATGAAAAAGGTTGTTTTTATTGAAACCAGAAATAATTCTAACAAAATATTTCAAAGAGGGTTTCAAAACTAAAATTTAATCCATTCAAAGAAAAAAGAACTGGTACTAGAATGGTTTTTAGTCCAATATTTGTAGATCATACCTCAAAAAAGCACTTGAGATAAAAACAAGTTTATTACTAGTGTAAAGAACAGGAAAAATCGTGTTTGATTCTTTGTTTCCAAGCTGGTTTCACCACCTGTAGCATTTATTCCATGCACACAGTTGTGCCTGTATATCTGCTTTCTAAACTTCTGTGTGCTTTGCAGGGTGCACAGGGCACAATCCATGAAAAGAGTTGTAAGTTGGCAGAGAAGAGGGCCCAGTAAGGTGGTGAACAAGGGTAATGAAGGAAGAGGCCAGGCAAATACAGGAGGGTTTCAGACACACTCAGGGAACACCCAGGCATGGGGGACACTTGCATGGGGATCTTGTGGCCATGCAGAGCTCATGGGCCACGTCAGCTTTGGCAGCACACCCCATTCCTGAGGAGGAGAAGGCGGCTTATTTTGCTTGTGTAAACTAAAACTCTCTTTACTTGCAGTAAGCTTCTCATATTAAAAGAATATTAAAATTGAAAAGTCAGGTACTTAAAGGCCAGGAAATTATGAAAAATATCACAGTATTACATGCTTAAAGGCTATGTCATGATGCAAGAAGGAGGGTAGAAGTCAAACTATACAGAAAACTTTAGCCTTGTCATTTCAAAACAAGAGAAAAACTGAGGTAGCCATATCATGAAATCAGCACCAACCTCTATTCCTACCCAGCTCCATAACTTCCATTTAGTTTTTTATTACATTTGTTGTCTGTTCTTAAAACCATAAAGAAGATCTCGTAACATTTTATGAACATCAAAAGATTAACCCTCTTCACCTTCCCTGAATAACACATTTTTGCCATTTTACAGATAGGGAAACCAAAAGATTAAGTAACAGTTCCAAAGCCAGTGAACACAGTGGTAGCAGATACAGAAATCACTGCTCTTCAGCACTGTGCTTTAACTGGAGACAATGGTCTCCCATGGGATATCTGTGTCAGAGCTTTGAAGGACATCAAAGTACACCAGGCTGTCAATAGAGATAATAGAATAATTGGCAACTGTGTCCAGGATGCTTTTCCTTTCAGGAAAGCTGGATTAGGATCTTCAGCCAATTAAGTAAAGCTGTTGACTGGGCAATCATAGATGTTTATGGACAGATAGGCAACTACAAGGGAAAGAATAACCAGGGGCTCAATTAAATACTAAAAATAGTATACTACTTACAAGAAGCTGAAGAAACTTTGCTGGAGTAGAAACTAACTTATGTTGGGTCCATTGAAACATCAGGCTTGGGAACACAAACCCTCAGGCTCCTGGCAATAGTTCTGAATTAACGCAGTTGCTTTTCAGAAACAACCATTTCACAGGAATCCAGGGATCAGACTAATATTGAGTAGAAGATATAAACTGAATGTCAAAACTATATGCACAGGCACACACTTCTCTTTTCAAAAATCATCCTCTTTTAAAGTTTACATATTTTGTAAATGCAAAGAGATTCCTTTCTTATCTGCATTTGAATGACTTTAAAATTTCATGGTTTTAACCAAGTAAATCCTTTCTATGTACCCTATTGCAAGAAAAATATGACAATACATTCAATCAAAAATGTTTTCCAAATGGGGTTGTCCAACACTTTTACAGGCTTTCAGTGTTTGCCATGAACTATGGGCAGAGGTAGATTCAACACACCACCACTGGCAGATTAAAGCAAAGAATAGATTCAAGAGTCTGTAAAGTTTGTACTCTTGTGTTAAACAAGTAAAAGTAAATTGAGGCACACAGTCATACTTTCATATGAAAGAGAAGACTTCTTTTCTAGGTTAAGGGGGTCCAAAGGGCACCTCATTTTACAGGCATCCCTAACAGGCAGTCCTGTAACTTGGAATCCATGAGGCATTGTAAATAACTCACTTTATTCCGCCTTAAAAAGAAATACATCTTATAAATTTAGGATTCAGACTTTGATCTGAAACTAGTTTCTCCACTCTTTTCCCCTCTTCTTCTTTCTCTACACATACACATAAACATAGAAATCCCAATATTTTGGATACCTCTCACTAGGTTACACAAATGTTACCTAGTCTTTGCAAATAAGGGTGTGGATGCCATTGTAACAGCAAGGGACAGCCAGTCCGTCATTCCCAAAGCTCTGCCATGAAATAATAAAGGCTAGGAGGGGAAAAATTCAACTGTATATCATCAAAATCAGCCTCCCTGGGCAATAAATATATAAGTGCAATCTCTTCAATAAAGATTGCACAGGTAAGAGAAGATTCCCAGTAGAGTGGGATGCAACTGAAGAAGGTCTGTGTGTACCTCTCCCACATACCCCATAGATGGGCAGGACAATCGATTTCACAGCACCTTGATAAAACCTGCATATTACCACATTGTGTAGCTCAAACAATGATATCTGTTATGAAGAAATGCATTTCTCTCAAGACCCCATTCTTCTGGACAGCTTTAATTTTTTAGCACCAGTTTTTCCTTTGCTAGCCCAGCTGCCAAGGCCAGTCATGCTTCCCTTTTATATTTTGTCTTCACTTCTGCCAAAGCAGAAGTAGACCTGTGCCTTTCTACACCCTCCTAAAGACTTTCTGCTGACTTTTGAAAATGTCTGACTCTGTAATATCAGGCAGGCATTCTGATTCATGCTACCCCTGTCTCATGCTTCCCTGGTTAGGCACAAGTTCAAGAAGGATTTACAGAAAGTTATTATGTTTTACCTCATTAGGTCTTACCCTTTCAGAGTGTATTAAAGTTCAATAGCATTGTAGCTTGATGCTTGGCTTTGCAACTAAGGTTTCTTTCAAGATGCTCTGTCCACAGAGCTGTGGGTCATTAGACACTTTTCAGATTTTTACCATCAAAAATGCGTCAGCAGGAAAAGCCTCAGTGATCCTGCTTTATAAAAACAAACAGGCAACCAAACTCACAACAGATACTCTCATCCTTGGCGCTGATGTGAAGCTTTACTAGCAAGTGAGAGAGAGCTTGGGGGCTTAATTCTTCACTTGCATGAACTTCTTGGGTCAGCTGGAGAAATCTTGATCAAATCAAACCAATTCCAAGGCAACGCCTGTCTTGTCAGGACAAAATGGGAAGCCTTTTGTTTCTGTGGGACTCGGGCCTTATCAGCTCATTCTGCCACTCATACTTCGTCAGCCCACTTGCAAATCCTCCTGGATTTACTGCAGATGTATGAAGCTTGCTGGAAATAATAGTACAAGCAAAGAGGCTAGTCCAGCTATTGACTCCAAGCTCTGGGTAATACCAATGGGAAATTATTCACACAAAAGGTGCGCTGGGGTGACAAATGAAGAGTGTGCTTTGGCCCTTTGGAGATGCTAGGAGCTTGGACAAAGCCAACACACTAATGCCGAACAGCTCGCTTTATCTGATTACATACTGAGCACTTGCCTCGCCTTCCCGACACCAGCACCCTGCCCACCCCTCACACCAGCCTTTCATGCACACAGGTTACTTTCTTCTATGCAGTCTAGCATGAAATGGAAATCTACAGCAAGAACCTGTCTGAAAAAAAACATTATCTTCTCCTTGCTTTTCCCAATAGACATCTTTAATGTTTAAATGCAGCAAAACTGAATATTCCTCAACAAAACAGGAGGAATATGAGAAGAGATTCATGCCATGTTTTCTCACATCTGCCACCCACACCACTTTTCCCTCCTTTTTAATATCTGAGTTTCTTCTACCCCATTACTGTATGCCCTTGTCTTTTTTTTCCTTTTTCTTTTTCTTTTACTTTTTTTTTTTTTGTGGTTTTTTTGTTTGTTTGTTTGGTTGGTTTTTTTTGGTCATAAATATATTTCTAACGGGTATCCTGCAGAAACTGCATGGAAAGACCAGTTTGCTCCTTGGGTCAGTTAGGAAGCAGTACAGTCCACCAACTACCTCCACTACCACTGTTTTGCTCCCAGGAAAGGACTTACAATGAAACCAGCATGGGCTGAACCTCCAAAGGCCTGACTGCTCTGGCTCTTCTGTGTGAATCACACAATACTACACTGGGCATGGCAGAAACATCCAGGTGTGCTGTGAAGGACTCTGGAAACTTGCTAACCTTCATAGCCTGAGATCCTTAGTCAAATTGTGGATAATTTCAGTACTTTCAGTATTTCAAGGAATCTTATTTTAAAAAAAATGGTAAGCAATTTTTTACATGGGCAAATATGTACAGGACAAGGGATAGGACAAGGGGGAGTTATTTTAAACTAAAAGAGGTGAGGTTTAGGCTATATGTTAGGAAGAATTTGTTTAATTGGAAGTGGTGAAGCATCGGAACAGGCTGCCCAAGAAACTGTGGATGTTCCCTCCCTGGAAGTGTTCAAGGCCAGATCAAATGGGGCTCTGACTTACCTCATCTAGCAGGCAACATCCCTGTCTATAGCATGGGGGTGGAACTAGGTGATATTTAAGGTCTCTTCCAACTCTATTCTATTCTATTCTATTCTACTCTATTTTCTTCTGGTCTATTCTCTTTCCTTCTAACTTTGGAAGTCTGTTCACCTGAAGCTCACAAAGGGTTTTGAGGTAAATTCCCATATTGGAAGACTTCTTCCGGAAGCAAAACTATATCAGAAGCAAAAGTTCCTAACAATGGCTTTGCTCTACTTATTTTATGAAGAAGGGACACAAATGCCAATAACAACAATAAGGAAAAAGCAGACATGCTCAGCATATAGCCCTTTAATGCAGTTAGGAAAAACCACCAAATTGCTATATTGTGCTCTTATTTCATTTACTGATGTAAACAAAATCAGAGGATGATTATGACATGCCTTCCACTGCAATAGCAGCTTAGAGAGGTATTAAAAAGCAAGCACAAAAGTTAGACATCAGCCACCTGGAAAATTATTTCCAAGAGTTTTAACAGAAAGCAGTTCTTTGGCTCCTCATTTTCCAAACACTGAGGAAGTGCCAGAGCTGGGAGGAAAGCTAATAGTGTGCCACTGTTAAAAAGGGTAAATGGCACGACCCAGGTAATTATAGACCTGTCAGCTTGACATCAAACCCAGGCAAAACAGTGCAGCAGCTGATAAGAGATTTGATTAATAAAGAATAGAAGGAGGGAAATATAATTAATGCCAGTCAACATGGGTTTATGAAAATAGATCTTGTCAAACTAAGTTGATTGTTTTCTGGATAAAATTACTGGTTTGGTTGATATAGGTAAGAGACTTAGGACTTCAACTGTGTATTTCACTTGGTATCACATGAAAATTTGATTAAGGCACTTTGTTGATTTGGTTGTAATAACACCAAACTATCATGCTGCCTATTCAGTGGGTTAAAGACTGGCTGACAGGCCTAAAAATGTTTTTACAAATTAACAACATTTATTGAGATGTATTTTGGTCCACTCCTATTTAACATCTTTGCCAATAATGCAGAAGAAAAACTTGTCTCTAAAGAGCAGAGAGGGTCAGTTGATCAGGAGGATGATGTATTATTAAGCAGCTTTGCTGACCCAGAGTAATTAGGATAATTTAGCTAGCATGTACTGAACAGACTCAAACACTATCCCTTAATGTCCTGTCAGTACCCAGACAACCTGGAAGGCAAGGCTACAAGGATGGTGTCTCTTCCTTATTGCATTATTCACCACATCTACTTAGCAAGGATTTCTTCCATCTAAAGCTGCCCAAGTTAGCTTAAAACACCTACACCATGGCCAACTCACTTCCATCCACATTGCTCCACAGCATGTGCAGCTTTCCATGAACACAATCCTGGTTTTGTTAGCCTCTTTGCTGAGATTTTCAGAAGTCCATGGCCTGAGTTGACTCCTGTTTCCAAAAGGAGGCCCACGACTTTTTCTCTGTACGGATGAGGTACAATATCAACAGACAATATCACAAATTTGTCAAGGTCTTGCAAATGCAGAACCTGCATGAGCACCTTGTTACCTAGCTGATCCAACAGGGATGGAGGCCTGGAGCAGTCTGAGGCACATTAAGAGTCTTTTATGTGAGTGATAGTTCAGGTGATGGCATGTTCACAGATGCTGACCTCAGAAGGGAGCAGTGCCCACATAGACTTAATGTGATATTGATGTCAATGTCACAGCAAAACTGTCCAAGACCCTCTCCCCAGTCCACTTAAGAGAGGATCAGAGAAAAGCCATGCCAGACCTAGCAGAGCAACTCTTATAACTACATAATTGTAAGAGTCTGTCTCTGTGACACTGAGTGATGATTACATAGGACATGCTCTGAGAAGAAAAGGAGCATCAGGTCACCTTCCCAGCATGAAGAGAAGAAGCTGCTCCAAGGGTCCTCATTTGGTGATTCTTTTCACTAGGGCAAGGATTAGGACAGAACATTCACTGATTTTCACTATTCCCAGAAAGACAATGATGAATGAGTGACATCTGAGAGGACAACTTGGAATTTGCTAAATTGAACTGCTTTCAGTTCTGTATAAGGGAAAAATGGGGTCAGGACACCATAGAAGTAAAGATGCACTCTAAGTGATGTAAATTCTGCATGGCACCCCACATGCCTCATGGTGGAAACAGATTTATAAGCAATTGTTAAATTTCTGATTTGTACTTCATGAAAAAAAAAAAAAAAAAGAAGTAAATTTTCCTGTTTATTTTAGGATTCTGTTACGTACAGTTCTATTTTAGACTTAATACAAAAATTTCTATTGACACTTTTGGCACTGAGAAAAACCTCAGCATTTGTTATGTTTTTATGGGGTCTGTTGTTCCTTCAGAGGTATTTTAATGCATATTGTTGTTTCTGTTTTAGTGAGTGTTGCTCATTTTGTCAGAAGCAGATGGTGTTTACTGAATTTTGTTTGTTCCAAAAAAATCCAGCATTCAACTGTTCACTGTGGAGGTGTGAAAGAGGGAAGGCCTGATACATAAACACAGCTTCTCCCTCTTGCTTCCCCTTGTTTTTCTTCTGGTGAAAGGAACTGCCAGTGTCTCCTTCCAAGCCTCAAAAACTGAGGAGATTGTGCTGTCACTCTACCAGAGAGGGCACACAGCTCCAAACAGCATTGCTGCAAGAGCAAAGCAGTACCTATAACAGCTCCTGGGGTGCCAGCTCAGAGGGCTTTGTAACAGCGTCTTTGCAGCCCACCAAAGGAGGAAAACACTTCTTACTAGCTGGTGTTAGCAGTCAGCCTAAATGAGGAGACATCAGGTTCCCTCTCTGGCCAGTAGAGAGAAGCAGAGTTTTTTTGGGGTAGCACAAGTAAAATGTCTCTGCTGAATGAAGAGACAACCTGTGAAAACCCACTTCCAACTTAGAGTTCCCTGTGCCAATGAGGTCTCCGCTCTGCTGACCTCCCACCGTGTGTACCTGGGCAGGAGCAGCAGTGCAGAGGCTGCACAAAGTCCCAAGGGATGGATGCTTCTGTGCATCTTCAGGTTGCTCAGAACAAAGAGCAACCACTGTTTTTCAGGACTGGGTTCTACTAGATGGAGGGACATGTGTCAGGGGTGAGAGGATAGATATATTCTGATTGTCATCTAGAAGCTTTGAACAGCACACAGGAGTCACAAGGAGATAGTTCTAGAGTCAGCATTATAAAAATTACCAGCAATAGAACTTTGAGCAGCAATAGAACTTGGCCAGGATCCCAGACACCAGCTCCACACCTGAGGTTTACTCTGCAGGGTCAGGCACAGAGGCCCAGGAGCACCAGCTTAATGGGGCTTGGAGCTGCACTGTGCTATCCACACACACCTGAAAACACCAGCATCAAGCCCTCCCTTTGTATTTGCACCTCTGCTGTGGGCTCCCTCTCATTAGTCCTCCTCCTGATCTGAATGAGTCAAGGCCAGTTGCTCTGCTTTGATTAGACAGTTAAAAAGTGTCAATTTTGCCAAATTATCTGGCAGCACACCCTAACATCCTTTGCTAGATAAAGCTTCTTAATGACTCCTGGGGGCAGCTGCTTGCCAGGCGACAAGGCTGAGAAAGGGATCTGAGACACCAGCAATTAAACCTTGTCAGACAGGAGAACCTGTGGCATCCCCGAATATTTTTTTCTGAATAAAATATTAAAAAAGATAACCACTGCAGGGTGCCCTATTATGTTTTTAAAACACTCCATGTTTGATTAGTGTTTATCCAAAAAAAGCTAATTATACTTGCCACTTAAGGTAAATTGTTCGATAAATAAACACAGAAATAGGAGCTTAGTGACTGCTAAGCTTTCTTTAAAATGCTGTCTTGAAGGCTCATTATGCTAAACACAAAAGAGAAGGGAATTTCTTGCAATGCACTTATTAAAGGCACATTTTCGACAGAAATGATTATAGCATGATTGCACAATAGCACATAATTTGCTTTGTTGGCATTTTCAGTGGGAATCTTGCCGACAGCAAGTGTGGATGGGAAAAGTGGCTGCAGAGCCACCACTTGTGTTGTGAGGAGCTGTCAGCAGTGATTCAGGAGGAGGATGCCCCAGCCCAGAAGAGGAGCACTGGCACAATGAGCATGGCTGACAAAGGGGCAAGGAAACCCACAGCTCATCTGTGCACACACATCTATCCCTGTGGTGATGGAAAAGTTCAAATTCCTGCTGGCACCTCAGAAGATTTACATGGCACTGTTATGATCACTAACAGCAGAACATCCTGTGACGGGTCCCCAGGTCTACAAACGGGATCCAAACCAGGCATGTCTAGGTCGCTGTGTTTTTGTTAAGGCAGACAGAAAGGTGCAACATGGAGTTATGTGATGCTAATGTCCTCATGCTCTCTAAATGCCACAAAAAAATGTGTAGAGCAGACCTGACAGAGGATGGGGGGAAAGTGGCTCAGATGATAATCACATTGTATGAGATAAAACCGGCAAGCACAAAACTGACCCATTTCAAACAGATCATGACTTTGCATCACTGCCATGGTACTTCTGCACAGTAGGAGGAGGCCTGAAGTCAGTGATACCTTGTCATCCACCAATCACCTTGGGAGAGAGTTTTCAGAGAAGCAACAGGGAACACATCTCAGTGGGGTTTGACTTGCAGGTTTTCTTCTTGTAGAGATGCAACCAAATAAAAAGAGCCGCTACCAGAGAAGAGGTGAACATAAGAATGATAAACCTGAGAGTGATCCCTGAAATACCTATTGACTCCAAACAGCAAGCAGTTGGATGTGAGTTTGTCTCCATTTAAGTTAAACATCTACAGAGCACAGATGCAATTTTCCCTGCAAGGCACCAAAACAGCTCAGAAGCCTCCCAAGCCTTGGCACACACAGCAAGGAAATGGGGCTGCTGAGGTCAGGAACTGCTCTGGGCAGGCCGTGTTTTTTCATGTCTGGCCATGGCCAGGCTGCAGGTCACTGGATAGATTGAAACACTCATAAAATAAATTTGTCTTTCACCTTCCTAGTCTCTTGATAGACTTTTATTTGCCACCAGTTTCAGTGTGATGGATGTTTTAACTTTGTCAAACTGTTCCTAGGAATTGTATAATAGTTTGCACTGCCTTTGAAACTCATTTGTTAGCCTGAAAGGGCAGGAAGTGGGGCTTAAGTCCATTAGATGTTGTTTGAACAACTTTCTTTTCACTCAGCGTTGTGACTCTGCAGCTTGCCAGCACATTTCAGCCTCTTTCCAGGAACTGGCACTGCAAGATGAAGCATGGCTGTCTGAAGACCTGGCATCTTTGCTGACTTTCATAGGTACCACGCTGGAAGATTTGGAGCAGAAAACCCAATGGCAAAGGAGAAAGAAACATCCCTGGCATCACCTTGTGCAAGTGGAACATGGAAGACCAGGGTTTCATAGGAGCTCTCTGCAGCTTGTGAGATTCAGGTGCAAAGTACATTATTCAATTGGAAAACGTGACAACCTAATCATCTTGAAGGGTACTATTATTGTCTGCTTAATATGCTTTACAGTCCCAATGAACAGGAAAGGCTGGCTGACAAGTGTAAGATGATGTATCTAATGGCTCCATACTACCGTGATGGATCCATAAAAGGAATCTAATTTCACAGTTTGGGGAAAATACAGATCATACAGTTGGATCTTTAAGGCCACAGATTTCAGCAGCCTCAACAAATAGTTCCAGTTTAGGATATTCTGCTCATTCAATGTTTTGCTTTACTTGTTGCTCTCTAATTTAAATTTGGGACCTAATTCCAGAATCTGTGAAGATTTACAATTACAGAATGTAAATCATGTTTGCTAGTCACAGGGCAAAATCAACAAAAAAGTTTTCAGTTCTAATCAAGTGAAAGAGTGCATTTGAAAATTTCTTGGGTCAGGATTATACAGCAAAGCAGCTTAAATTGCACATGCAAAAAATTATAACGCATGCATGTCACTGGTGCAGAATCTGAATTTCTTCTGGGCAATTGCACATGACAATCTAATTATTTTAGAGACACAAATAGATTCAGTTGTGTAAATGGAAGGCTTGTTCAGGCTTTGAGTGTATTATTTAGTTTTGAAAATAACCCCCCATCTCTTCTGCTATCATGAAATGTATCACTTTACAGAGGACATAACCTTCAGAAGTGTATTTGGGATGATTAAGGGTTATTTGGTAATCACAAACACATCTGAAGTATGGCAATAGAATAGGAAATGGTGCAGACAGAAGTTTGATTCTAGTGGTGCAGTTACCTTCTTCTTTGATCTGGGCAATCAAATACAAGCTTAAAATTAAAGCTCGCCATCTTGGAAGCTGGAGATGGTCTGAGATGGTCTGATGGTCTTCCTGACTTATGAATTAATATGAATCATAGAAAGTGGAATGTGCTGAGTTGGAAAGGACCCGTTAGGATCATTGAGTCCAACTCCTGGCCCTACACAGGACAATGAAAGACTTTGTGCTTCTTATTCCTCGCAGTGCTCTGCACACTGGGGGTTTCTGCAATCTAGGTTGTCAAGCCTACCCAGGTCCACACAATTCTCATGAAGGCCTTCTCCAGATTTCAGAAGTCCTACCACAACAAAAAACTATCTTTCTCTTCATGTGAGTCTTAACTGGTTCTTCTACCACTAGGTAACAAAAGGTAAATCATACATTAAGATACAGAATTGTTTTAAATCAGGAAAAAAATTGTTAGAGATTAGGGATGCATATCTTTCTGCCCTTCTCTGGTTAGCAGTTAAAAAAATCAAGATGTTAATAATTCAAAGTGCTGAGTGCTCATATTTTTCTTGTCAAGTAAAGAAGTTGCCTACCTCATGTTCCCAGCATTGTGATTGCTCTCATTTCAGTTGTCTCCCCAGAAATTTTGTACAATTATCTTGGTATGTGTTATTAGAATAATAAATATTCTGTTCATAAAAGCCTAAAAGAGTCATCTTAGAAGCTAAACTGGCTGCTAGGGAAAAAAAAAAAAAAACTATCAGAGAAATCTGTCTAGAATTCAGCCCCGTCTCATTAAAAGTTGTGTTTATCCAGTTAGTTTCATTTAGCACTTTAAATCGTCCATTAGGAAGCCTTCAGCTTGGTGACCATTATTGGGTGGGGATGAATGACCTCTCAAACCTCCTGGGCACTACACATGCAAAAGAGTCACCCCAATGTAGGGTTTTTTTGTTTGGGTTTTTTTTTTTGTTTTTTTTTTTTTTTTTTTTTGAAAACCAAAGATATTTTTCAGGAGGAATTAAAAAATTGAGCCAATCAATGAAGGCTGTTGGTTGGTTTGCTAGGAGCTCAAAGCAAATACATCAATACAAGGGCCAAGATGATATTTTCCCTTCTAACTACAGCAAGTGCAATGGTCGTAACAGTGTGGGAATCATGGGATTTGCTGAATGATTTTAAGAAGTTAAGCACAGAATGCCACTGGACATCTAATCCTTC
Source organism: Pycnonotus jocosus (assembly GCA_013400435.1). NCBI lineage: Eukaryota > Metazoa > Chordata > Aves > Passeriformes > Pycnonotidae > Pycnonotus > Pycnonotus jocosus. Next base: position 83,579 of record VWYP01015982.1, on the reverse strand, counting down.
TAATCCAAAATTTATGCAATTATTTATTTCAGTGGGTGATTCCTGTGAATAAAGTGAGCAGGATTTGGCTCTGGTTATGGATAAGTGAAGAGGACACCAAAGCATAAAATGGCATCTTAGAATGACAGAGGAGCTCCTAACCCTGGGGAGCCCATTTAAGCCAGCCAGCATGGCTCAGACAAAGCACTAAGAGGGGACACGGTCCCTTTCTGAAAAGAAAGAAAGGAAATTGCCCCTAAAAGAAAAATCCATAATCAGGATGACCATCAATAGAGGAGATTCCCTGTTGGTGAGGTACCTTCTTTGACTAAGAAAATTCCCCACATTTGTTGATTCTGATCCAGCTGGCCTGACTTGGATTTGTAATCACCAGATGCATTGCAAACAACTATGGATATTCTAAAGAAAATCAAATAAAGGCTTTTTTTAGACCAATAAGTAGCATTCTTGCAGATGGATGCAGAAAACAATCAGACACAAAATAGATAAAATTGCTGCCCCCCTTCCAAAATATTTAAGATGCCTGCATCAAGCTGCTTTTGGTTTGTATGCATATCAGATTATAGAAGATCTGCCTCTTTATAATTTTTCTTAAAAAGGATGGCAGCCTTAGTTCAATAGAGTTAGTGAGACAATCCTTTAAGCTGTGTCAAAATGCCAGTTATCCTAAGATGCCACCCAGATTTGAATAATTTAGAAAGAGACAAAACCACAGAAAGGAGGAATCGTTCTTTGACTACTTCTGCTTTTGACACGGCTGCCTCCCTTTCCTTTTTACCAAAGCATCTTCGTCTCTCTATCAGTCATGACAAGTGCCAATCAAACCTTCTCTTTCTAAGGTTCTGGGGGGAAAGTGAAACATGAAACATTTTCTAACAATCAGTGACCAAAAGTCCACTATCAGTGTGTGGTCTGGGGAAAGCCAGTCTTTTCCTTTTTCACTTCTAATCTCTGACCCACTATTTACCTCTTCTTTTTTTATATACTTTAATCTCTTTGTTGCTCCAAAGGATCCTAAACAAATTGTAGGTCAGTGTGGATTAGGCTGCTTTGTTACCAATGATTAGTACATTTACTTTTGCTTTAACATCTTCAGCAACAGCTGAATGTCAAAAAGATCCAGCAAGAGTTTGTTTAATCACAACAAAAACTATACCCACATAGTCTTACAATTGCATTGTCAGTCTAAGCATAAAAAACTGGGATACAATAGGAAATGGTGACCATGGGCCTGCATTGTTAACACATGTTTTCAGAGGTACTATTCCAGTAATTCAGTATTACTACAGCCAGATTCATAGTAACCTTCATCAGATCAGGATAAAATTTAGGCTTCAGGTATTTGCCTAAGAGTCAGAATTCTCCCATTTGCACAGTAGTTGCACTGGATTCAGAAACAGTTCATACAGCTCAACAGTTGTGGAAATGTATTAAGTAAAAAAGTTATATAAAGTTGGTCAACAATAAAGCAAATATGTGGATCAGAATTAAAGAGGGGAATTATTGAACACTGGGCTAGTTTCAAAAGGATGTACAAGGATCAGATCTCTTAAAGCAACAAGATTCAGGTAAGCTTTCTTAAACCAGCACTGCATCTGCCCAGCCTGTGTGCAGTGGAGTGTATATTGCTGTGATTTACATGTAGTAGGCCATAAAGAAATAAAAATGGGCAGAAGAGGAGAGGAATTTTGTTTGAAGTCCCTTGATGCTGAAATTGCACCTACATTAGTAATCACCTTATACATTAGCAAGGCCAGGGTCAGGAAGTTTTTGTATTATACCTAGAGCAAATAAGATCATCTTTTTACTCTGTTGCCCCACCTTATCCTTCCATATTAAATTCAAAGATTTTGTCATCAATTTCAAAGTGGCATAACCAATCTTGGCAATGTTTCTCTTTTAACTGACATTGTTTCACATCCTCCAAGCAGCACCAGAAATACCAGACCTGGCCTTTCTTTGTTCATGTTGCTGACAACTACTGCCATTGTCTTCTCACATTTATTTGATGTAGGAAGTGACAGTCCCAAGTAATTTGAATTATCAAATCACTACCTTCCTCTGCACCAAAATGCTTCTGCCTTCTATCACCATGTAAAAAGCCTGCTCATTCAATTTTCTGTGGGAAATTTCCCAGAAAAATGCTGCTAGTACAAGACATTGTTGGAAGTATCTGATATGACTGTCAGTTTAGTAAGGTTTCCAGTTGCTTCTAATTTCAGAACTTTAGTTGTTTTAGATTTTTCACCAATAGTGATAATGGGGTGATATGAAGGTTCATAAGTCAGCAGTTATTCCTATGTTTCTTTTTACTGACAGTAAAATAAAGCTCACACCCAGGGAACTTTTAGAAATGTTTGAGTGATTTGAAATTGTAAAAATACACACAAATACACAGAGCTATGTCCAGTATCTTATAACAGTCATCCAAATTATAGCATTTATTAAGTATACTGCCTGTGTAAATGTGTCACTACACTTAAGGCCAGAGAATAATTGACACAAAAATGTGCAATATTGGAGAAAAGAAAAACACAATCATTGGATTATAAACCATCCAGGAGCTTTAAGGTGCCCAAATTGATCAATCAAGCCTTCAAAAGAAAGTGCTGTTTGAGAGCAGCTTTCTTTCAGCAACCTGTGAGATGTGTAACAAAGACAAACTGAGAGATCAGATGAATAAAACCCAACAGCAGGCATGAGCAGAGATCAGATAAGAAAAGGGACTAGAACCCAGGGTTAAACCAGGAGTTTATCAAGAGAAACAGAACTGTTTGTTATTATATATTCAGGCTAGTGCACTTTAACAAGAATGTAAACACAATATATAAAAATTAAGAAAGCCTTAAGGAAACAATCCTCAGCTTACCTGTACCATCCTGAGTCTCAGGCAAGTGTGCAGTACAGTGACTGTCTCAGTTCTCCAGTGTGCATTCAGTCTTGTGAAACCTTGTCAAAAAATGTTGCAATAAACGAGACTGAGAGAGGACCAAGATATTTTTATAGTTTTCTAAATATTAACAAGTTTGTCAACAAAAGTACCCAAGCCCTTATTTTAGCATAATGGTCTTTACTTTTCCTATTATTCCAATCAAAGATATGTGAAGAAATACTTGACAATAACAGCATTAGAAGATTTCAAGATCAGTGGAATAACTGGGTTTTCCTTTAAAACCATGTTTAACATCTAAAAGACTTTTAAAATTTATATATATATCTGAGAAAGGAAACTGAAACCATATTAAAAAAACAAACAAACAAACAAACTATAATCTGGATTTTTTTTTCAGTTTTTTCACATTACAAGAGTTTCTCTAATGAAGTGATGGACACAGTGCAATTTTAGCTCAGACTAAGGCCCCAAAAAGTTTGCCACCCTCTGCCCAGTGAGTCACGGGCAGGCAGACCCAAGAGCAAAGACCAAGTGCATGTTGCCTGAGTGGCTCCAGGGCCACTTCTCTCCCCAGCCACTGGAAAGGGCTTTGCAAGCCATTTGGAGGCAGTTTGCCAGCAATTGCAAGACCACTTCCTTAGCACAGTGGAAACCTAATTTTAGAAGCTATTCATGCAGATTGCCATCACCTGCCATAAATTTGTATGTGACTCACTGTTGCTTTATTCCCACTCATGGAAGCCAAGCTCTCCCTCCTTGCAAAGCCCTCAAATCTGACACAACAGTCTGGCTGACACAACAGTCTGTGAGGGCATAGTTAGACAGACAAACCACAAGTTACATCATAAATTTGGGTTCAGACCTCAAACAAGCATATAAGGGTATCCCTCACACTGAAACATCCCCTTGCAGGCTGCATCATTTCAGTCACCTCACTTCCATTACTTCTCTTCCCCCAGTTTGGTCAGCTTTTGTAGTGTATTTTGCCCTGCTGATATCAAAGGAAATGAAAATATCACATTTAGGGGTCTTGGCTCCTACACAAAATCCTTTCAACTTTAAAATTTTGAGACTGAGAGAAAGGTGTTTTACCTCCTCACAGTAAAAGACATTGAAAATAGATAGCTATGATTATTGAAGACTCTGACAAGTCTAAAGAAATATTAAATAACACTTTGATAAAGAGCAGCAAGTACCATCATTTGCAAATTAGGCTGTACCTTAGGTAACTTTATGCAGGTAAAAATGCAGGGAATTGAAAATGCTGTAATTTTGAATGTGAGAACTCACAAGGGGATCTCAGGGGAAAAAAATATAATCTGTATCTTTTTCTGCTGCTGGGGCATTTTAAAAGAGCTCATGTTCTGGTTGCAGTTGTCTATTTGGTCTTCAGACAGGCAAAGCTTCCCAAAGAATCACAAAGAAAGTATAAAGACACTATCTGTAAAGACTGAGATAACCCAAGTGGCCTGTTTGATGGAAGGCATGTGCACTCCCTTTACTCCATGGAAAACCAGAAGAAAAAAAGCTAATTTAATAATCTTAGGTGAGGCTTTAAGCCTGTTTTGAGGCTAAGACCCTCAAGATGTCTGAAGAGCATCATCTTTTCTATATGAGCCCTTTGAGCTACCTATGCAAAGGGAACATTTTGAAAGTTCTTAAAGCAAGTATCTACATAAGTAACACTTGTTTAGCTGCAAAAGATTTACAGATCAGACTCTGCTGAGTCACTGTCTATGGTAATTAACTTTTTTGAGACTATTTTCTGCCAACTATAGTTCATAAATTATTGTGGTTAGCTTGGCCTAATTATAGAACACGTACAGACCTTTCATAAATAAAATACCACTGATGTCTTCACTCTAATTGTTGTGTAACTCTAGCCTCACATGTCCAGGAGTAGCTGTACTAAAACATTGTAAATCAGTTTAGCAGTTCCCCTCACACATTGATAGACTCTGTGACAAACAGGATCACATTTCCTACCTAGACAGCCCCTGCTAAGCAGTCAGTTTTAAAAAGAGTAATTTGAACAAGGTCACATACAGAAATATATGATAACATACAGAAGAAACTGTCATGCTGGGTTTTTTGCCCTCATCCCCACAACGATATATTTTTTTGCTAGATAGCTAAATGTTCTTTTTGTGGTCTAACTCACTGCAAAACCTCAAGAAACAAAAGGAAAACATTAGGCAGTTAACAAAGATAATTTGAGGACTTTTAAACAGAGGACGTTAAAATGTAGTTCAGTGTAATGACATGAAAAAAAGTTCAATGCTGGGCAACTCTGAGAGAAAAGGTGAAGACTGAAAACTGCTTCTGACTATAGCACTGATACTTGGTTACTAAATTTTGTTTTCAGTGAGATGTGAGCTATAGACATAGGGTTGCCACTTCCCTTTGCTTCCTTTTCTGCACTGCCTGTCAAAGCAGCACGGGTCTAGTTCACTCTAGAGCCTGGGGCTGGCTGGGGACTGAAGCAAAGCTGGGTGGTACTGGGTGACCTCAGCCCTGCTGCAGGCAGGTGGGCAACAACACAGCTCTGTGTGTTTCAGTGTAGCAGGAAATACCAGAGAAAGGAAACGTACATACAAGGTATCACTTGACTAAGCCATAAATCAATGTTCAAGAGCAGCTGAAGAGATGCAAAATCATTTGACTGATGGAGCTCTACACAATTTTCAGTGTCTTTCACTACAGTTGAGGGGAAGGAACTGGTTCACCATGTTTAAAGAAACTCTAAGACTCCACATGGGTGGAAAGGTTTGATGGGGGATGAGGAGAAGGTGATCCAATCCTCACAGAGGTCTGAACACCCCACAAATCCTGTACAGAGCCATTCTGCAACAGAACTGTCCCTGCTTCCCTTATTCTTTCACAATGTCAATTACTCCTGGTCCCAAAGCTGCTCTATTTGTGGGTACTCCTTCATCATAACCAAGAGACCAAGCCTTCAAATAGTGCTCTTTTTTGGCTATATACATCCTTAACAGTGAATTCAGGGCATGTAATTATTTGGCTGTCATGTCACAGCTGCTTACCTTCTTATGTCTGATTCTTCAAAATCTAAAAATCTAATTGTACACATTCAAATATCTCCCCAAAGAGGCAAAATTCCATACTTCCATTAACTATTTGTCATGGTTTGAGCCACAGTTTGGTTTTTTAGTGAACCTATCAGAAGTTAGCTTTTTTAATTGGCACGTCCTTTGGCCACTTAAAGAACAGAATGTGACTTCTGGGTGATACTCATAAAATCTCACCTCAGAGTTCAAAGGCTCTCTTTGACTTCTGGCTGGTGAGCAGTTAACATCTCCGTGAGTTGGAGGGGCTCAGTCTGGGCCGTGCCGCCTCCCCCGGGCAGCTGGGGCCAGGCTGGGCCTCTGTTGGGGGGGCTGCCCTGCAAGCCGCAGCCTGGGCCCGGGCTGTATGGGAGACCCGCCTGGCCCGGGGACTCTCAGGCCAGGGGAGGAGATGATCTGCCCCATNCCCCTGGCCCGGCCCGGGTCAGTTTTTAGCAGCTGTGAAATGCCCTGTGAGGGGGAGCTGGCCTGAAAGCTGGCTGTGGGCCTGGGCCCTTTCCCCAGCATGGGGAGGGGAGCCTGCAGCCTGCAGCGGCTCCGGGCTGGGCTCACCCCGGTTGAGACCGAGGGGTGGAGGCGGGACCCTTCCATCAGCCGAGCTGCTCTAGGATCTGTTGGCCTGAGTTTTTTCCCTGCATCTCCGTGGCTTTTGAAAATCCGGCTGCTGCCTGGCAGAGATCATGTGATCATGACAGGCCTGGGCAAAGACATTAACCCTTTCCCTCCTCCGTGGAAGACAGCGAGTGAAGATGGAGAGAGAGACAGCATGAGATAAAGCCAGTGAAAGAATTGATAAGGACTGCTGGAATGAAGGGATAGAGGAAGTGGACATTTTTTTTGTCTGGACTTCTCTGGATGAATCATAGAGATATGGACTAACATCATGATACGGTTTTGGGGGAATGCAAAGTCTAGTCAAAGGTCATTTTGTTTGATGCCTTGGCTCCTGGGCAGAAAAGGAGGTCTCTATTTCCTTTGTGATAGGGATGATTTAAGAGATAGAAAAAGAGAATCTTTGTTGTATACTAGAGTGAGCATTCTTAAAATGGTACCCCAAAGGTGCTGCAGCCTATAAGCAGCTTGAGAAACTGCTAATGGGGTGGGACTGCACAGATCTGCAAATCCCAGGTGGTTGCAGATTTGTGACATTGAGAGCCACCAGATTTTTTCTTGTGGAATGGTCTCTATGAAAATTCTAGGGAGACTCCTCTCCCAAAGGAATGTAAGGTTAGGTTAAATGGTTGTAACTGACTGAAAATCATGGCTTCTCTCTATGTCGTGTGGAAAAGTGAATAGTTTGTGGGGGAGGAAAAGGTTGGGTTTTGTTTTCTTTTTTTTTTTCTTCTTTCTTTTTTTTTCTTTAGTGTGTTAATAAACTATCTGTTTAACTAGAAGTTGAGCCTGTTTTGCCTTTTTCTTCCAAAATCCTATCTCATATTTAGTGAACGAAATTCGGTGAACTTAAAACCATTACATTAATTGGCGGCCCATATGGGGAAGCGTTACCTAAACCATCACACTATTTAACATTAAAATGGACTTCAAATTTCTAATAACTCAGTATTATGTGGAATAGTACAGTACTTGCTGAAGGGAGTATGTCCAGTGTTAAAATACTTTGAAGAGCTCCCAGACAGACTTCCAGGATGACATGTGGGTCTTTTGTTTGTTTGTTTGTTTGTTTGTTGAGGGTTTTTTTTGCTTTGTAGAGAAAAAAGGGCAGTCCAGAAAACCAGCTGTTTGTGTCCTTCCCCATATAATTGCAAAATTCATCCCTTCTTCAGTATGCGGTTAACACGTATGTAATTAACTGTATACCTGATTCTGCTTCCTACTTACCCAGTAACTGGGATGGTCAGCAACAACCTTTAAACAAAGCAGATTCTGATATTTTTATTCCCAACCAGTCATTTCAATGCATTTTAGCAATAGAGAAAGCATTTTTGAGGGTACTTGGTGATTTTATTCCAGAAGACTGCAAATAAAAACATAATGAGAAGTAATTTTCCTCTAGAAGCACACTAAATCTTGCAATTATCTCCTGGTACTGAAGAATACTCAAGGCTGTGTTAGACACAGTCTCAGCCTAATGCAGAAACCAAGACCTTTCACACTGATTTCAGTATTATAAATCAGATACACTGTGCCCATTATCACGCCTCTTAGTGATTATATAAGGCTGTACTGTGGAGCCACTGCATTGCACATAAGGACACTCAAACTGAAGATTTAGTTGCACAAAGTGCTGAGTGCCCTGGCTGTGGACTGCCATGGGGGTGCCTACACCAGGAATGATCCATGAGCCAGCAGTCTGTGCATGCTGAAACACAGCACAGGAGGGCCAGGCCGCGAGGACACTTCAGGACTCTGCTCCAGGAGTGCCCAGCTCAGGGGATGGTCATCAAGCAGACCAGCCATGCTCAAAGGCAGAAAGGAAGGAGGAGGGCTTCAAAACTGCAGCTGGCTTATGCCCACACAGTGCCAGTGAGTGCCAGAAGAGATTGCATTGGCACTCCTTGGGGGAGCAGCTGTGCATGAGCAAGAGAACAAAGACAACAAGCTGCAATGCTTCCTCTTCTTTTCTTCCCACAAATCCTAAGCAAAATTATGGATTATACAGGTTCTGCTGCAATGTCTTTGTCTCACAAGTGTGTCAGGTATCAGAGTGCTTCAGTGAGAACATAAGTACTAACTCTAATAGAGTGTTAAAATAAATCCTCTGGGAGCTCTGATTTTGGAAACCAAGCTGGATGTAACTACATTTCATTACCATGAGTAGGACAATCTTTTACTGACTCTTGTTTTATAGCCATGATACACACAATTTGCTGTGCCATCTTGTTCCCCCTCTTCCTCTTTTTAGTTCATAAAACAGCCCAATAATGGAGAAGTATAAGTGTATTTTGAAGTATTAGCTAAAACCAGCCCTTATTTCCAGAGAACCATCAGAGCCCTGGTTCACAGTAAGACTGCCCTAGGGGCAGTCATTCCCTTCAGTGTCAAACATACACCTAAGTACTGTTATCAGTAGCTGTTTGCTTTGTGCAATGTGTGAGGTCTCCAGGCACGGATGAGATCTCACTGCAGTAGGACATATATACCTACGGAGAACATAACCTGGAGCTTATTCTCCTTATGGTTAACTCCCTTCATGCTCAGGTAGGATGTGTAGCACACAACACTGGGAATTCAGGGAATGTCTTTTTCTACCTTTGCTTAATTCATTTGGGTTTGGTGCTGATTGCTTTTCTTGATTTTGATGTGGAAATTTTCAAAACAGTCAGTTTGCAGGATGACTCAAGTGTTATTCATTTAAGTATATCTTTAAAATAGCTTTAAATTAATAGCTTAACTAGAATAAAGCTTTGTATCAGCTGAATTTTTTAACATTAAAAGGAATGTGACTTAGCTGAAGAAGTGTATTTTGATCACCAGAGAGTTCCTGCATTTTTTTCTATTCCTAAATAAAAGCACTGAAGAGTTTCTGGCCTCATTTAAAATTACCGAAAGAATAATCTGCAGTTAGCAATATATTCAATTCATTTCACCTGTATTTTACCTGGATTACTGTGGGCAGAATGGGAAAGTGTGCAACCTATAAATTATTCAAATATAATCACAAATTCTTTCATCACATATCTTCACATTTCAAAATTGTTCATATGTTGATATTACAGTTGAATATCTGGTTTTTGAATTGCATGGTTACTTCAGATATTAGTGAAACAAAGCCAGTCTAAACTTTATTGTACCTTCATTTTTATAACTATTTTAATTTGTATATCTTTTGCCAAAAAGCCTAAATGGACAGATAAAAGACTACTGAAAACAAAGGAAAAACTGCTGATGTGCATCGCTTCTGGATGTGATCAAACCTGCATATTGCACCCTCCTCCTAAAATTCCATTAGGGAGAAACAGAAAAAAAAATCACTACACTGTTCTTAACTAAATAAAACAGCCAAAACTTGCAACTTTTATATCTCAACACACAGTGGAATCACTCTTTTAAAGGACTGCTTCAGCTTTAAAAACTGATTCATAAGCCTGCTCAGGATAGGAAGGCAGCACCCTCTCAAATATTTCTGGAAAGGAGCATGTTTTCAGAGTCCTGATGAAACATGTTATCATGTCATTGATATGGACATGAAAGACTAATTCTCAAATCCTCCTGTTCAATGATAACAGATCACTTGGCATGTTCCATGGAGCTCTGCTGATTTAGAGGTTCTGGTCCTATCTATGGTTTAACCCAGTTTCTTCTTGTTCCAGACAGCCAGTGCCTTCCAGGCTGACGGGGCCAGTTGACACTACCTGAAATGTCTCACAAGGTTTTCTCTTGGGCTACATTTGGACCTTTGTGTGGAAGACAGCACAGCCTTAAATCCAAGTATTTTCCTTTTCCAGTGGGTAAAGGTTGTCAGTCCTTTGACATCTGCCTAGACAAACATATTTCTCCTGCTCTTGGGTTAGTGTTGCTCATACTACCAGAGGAGAAGCTTTGCTGGAATCTTAGGAGGGGACCACACCATTTTTCCTCTTTCCCTTGCAAACATAAAGTCCTTTATAAGAATATCTTAGCTTTACCCAATACTTAGAATCATAGAACATCCTGATTTGAAGGGACCAACAAGGATCTTTAAGTGCAACTCCTGGCCTTGACCAAGACATTCATGAAACAGACCTTTGGTAGGCATTTTCCAATTGAGTGCTCTATGGCTGGCAACGTTCATAAGACAGAGCCAAGTTAAATATGTAAGTCTGGCAAAAATCTCCTACTACAAATTAACAAACCACTTTATGCACTCCTGATGAAAGATGAATGTTCCATACACACTGAAATGAGAGGTTGCTGGGAGCCTGAGGAACTAAACCCCCCAAGTTCTCTGATCTCTGATAAAATACTGCTTCAGTAAATATTTATCAAAATTATAGGTCCCATAAAGTAATTGAAGCAACAGATTATCTTCTCCTGTAGAAGATCAGTAGGATAGGGACAAAGTAATTCTCATGCGTATTTTTAAAAATTTATTATGGATCTTTAACCTTTTTAAATATGAAGAAGAAACACAGCACAAGGCTTTTGTCCTCATTAGGCTTTAATTTGGGAGGGGAAGGACACTTTCTAAAAACAATGCAAAATATAGCAATGAATTATCTGCATTCTCCCACTTTCACTCAAAATCTGTAATATTTTTATAAACTTTCATTTTGATTTGGAACTACTTAAGGAAGGACACATACCTTTAGCACGTTTACCACTGTGAGCAAGCACATCTGTGGTTCTGGCCACTTGACACAGCTGCTGCTTTGAAGCTCTGGGCACTGCTCACCAATGCAATGAAAGCTGCAGATCTACAGGGTAAAACAGACTGGCAGAAGTCAAGTCCTTAGGAAGTTTTGGAGACCTTGCAGCTCTTTTCCTTTTGGACCACGGGAAACTCTTCTCACCATGTATGTTACTCTGGTCCAGCTCAAAGTACAGAGGAAAAGACTATATGCTGTTATAGTGGGAAGTTTTTACAGTGGGAATGGGCAGCCACAACTTGCTAGTGGTAGTTTGACTACCTGGTACTCATTCTCTGTGTTTGCTTTTTTCCCCTCTGGAAAATGATGTTCAGGTTGCTTCCTCTCCTCTGGCCATGCAGTCTCACTTTACTTCCCACAAATTGCTGAAGCACAGATTGGGGTAGCATTGACTTACACCAGGGTGAGTTTTCCTCACACAAACTCAAGTGGTAAAAAGCTGCATTTTATGCTTAAAAAACTCTATCCCAAAAAAAAGACCCTGCCCAACTTATCTTACAGGGTCTTTTCTTTCTCATCAGATAAATAAAACCTTCCTACCCTAAAATTACCCAAACAATTGAGTTACTTTTTCCAGGTTTGGATAAACTTGGGGGGAAAAAAACTCAACAAAATATTTTTTCAAGAGCTTGGTAGGTTGGTAGGTTCTATTTCAGTCTTTCAGACTCAGGGCATTGCATAGGTTGCATCTGCTTATAGTCTATGCAAGCCCACGGGTGCAACTTCACTGAAAAACAGGAGTGCTCCAAGGAGTCCAAGACTGTTTCTATCATCATCACACTCTTCCCAGAGGCTCTGACCTTGGTTACAATTATGTGTAGGAGCCAAACACATCACAAATATCTGCAGTAATAGCAGGCAGAGAACACTGTCACTTGCAGTCAAAAAGTTCACACAACTACAGCTCAGGTGTCAGGGTAATTGTTGGAAGATCTCAGCCTACAACCCCTCCATTGGCTATTCTGATCCCATCTCATCCCATCATTTCGGTGTGTTAGCAATCCTGTTGGAGGTAACACACTGTCTTATTTAGTTCCCCTTTTTAATTATGGCAGTAAAGGTTGACCCCTGAATTAAATGTAGTCAAGAAATCTTCCCCCTGTCGTGAAAAAGAACCTCTCCATGTTTTGTACCTTTAATATGGTTAATTTGCAGGGTCCTTTAAGAGCAGCTGCCAGTTTCATGTGTCAAACAACTGCCACACAAAAGAGAATGTGGCAGAGCTGTGGGTTTTGCTGACACAGCACACTGCTTCAATTGAAAACAAGAAATAAAAGGAGCAGTTTAAGAAACCTGACACTAGCTGTTACCTTTAGAAATCAAAACTTAACAAAATAAAGGCAAGCATACATATCACCTTTATTTTTTAATGAAATATTGTTAGATGCTGCTGGAGATACAGGTGATCAGCAAGTCCTTCTGAGGAAACATCTGTTACAAAGGAGAAGAGAGGGAGATGGAGAAGATGCCATTTTTCTATTACTATAGTAAACACCTAATGCACCATAAACAGAGCAGGTCATGCGGTAAAACATGAAAAAGCTCTTTTTAAATCATCTGAATAGAAATTTAATATCTTTGCATTTGCTAAGTAAGGCAACTTGCCCAAGCAACCAGATACACAAAGCCTTATGCATTTATTCTGCCTTTGTGACTACTGAACAAAGCTTCTAAGTCACAAGCATTAAGATTGGTATTTACTAAGCAGTTGCACACGAAGACTCATTAGGAATATTAGGGTATCCAAACACATAAGGAAACTTGAGAAATCAAATAGCCATATATACAGTATGACACAAAAAAGTCCATGTGCATTCCCAGTATTTTTTAATCCTTGATTCTGATGTCCAACAGCCAGAATCAACTCCCCAGAGCAGCCCCAGCTGTGGAGTGCTGAGCAAGGGCAGCACAGTCGTAGGTCATGCTGTGAGAGGCAGAGGACTCTGATTTGTGGGGGGCGATGCGCTACAGAAAGCCTTTGCTACCAAACCTGCACATAGCTACTGAGCTGCACCAGTGCTGTGGTAAGAACCATTCAAAAACCCCAACCATTTCAACCCAGGAGACATTTGAAATTTTGTTGGTTCTGTCTAAGCATTAAATTAATGTTGTCTGCCAGCTTCCAGGAGTCCACAGCACTTGGCCCTGGCTCTTTATAAAGCATTTTTTCAGAAGGTAAGAGCGCTATTACTGTGATCGACATGCTTTGGTTTTCTCCTCCTTTTCTGTTCTCCTGGGGGGAAGAGCAACCTCTATCAAAAATCAAGGTCACATAAATGTACCAAAATTCTAGCTTGAAAGAATGAAAATTGATTTGCTAGACAGAATGGAGTAGCAGTAAAAAGGCTACATACCAGCAGAGCTCTCATGCTGCAAGCAAGACAGCCCTCCACCAGCTTTTTGGCACTACTGATTACACCACTGCAAGCACTACAACAGGAAAAAAATCTTCCAAGAATCCTGCCAAATACAGAGGCACCTTCTCACAACCCTAGGGATAAAAGCAGAACTAGATCTGCAGATCTTCAGGGGGTAACAAATATTTCTATTGCTCAGCACTCTACAACAAATTAGAATCCCATTTATGTGGCAGCTATAGAATTAGTTCTGCAGACAACTAAAAAACCTTCCTTGTGGGCAGAAAATAGAACAGGACCTCAGCTGCAGACAAGGCTATGAAGAAAAAAAAAAAAAAAAAAAAAAAAAAAAAAAGAAATTCCTAATCAGAATGTCAGTGTGAAGAATTCTCTCAGAGACAGAGATCCAATTTACCCTCCAGATCAAACGGCTCTTGCGGATGGCGTTTCAGTAGGAAAATGTGACGTTTTGTGCTACAATCCTTCACAACAAGAGCTTTAAATAAACAGCTTTACTTGAAGTACTTTGTTGTCACCATTGTAGTCCTTCTCTGTTGCCACACTCAAAATTTTATGTCTCACTGCAGCAGCTCTGAGAAGAAAGAGAGAGATGGGCCATTTCCCAGCTCAGACCCAGGACATTTGCCTGGCATAGAGATTCCTAAATTCAAGTTCCTGTTCTGAATGGGTACCTGGAGGAAGCATTTTATCTTTTAATTGTTTGAGTAGCTCTGCATGGTACATCTTCACTGTACAATGTACTTCTATAGGGCACCTCTTCACCTGCACCACTTGGATATATGATACATAACCTCATACTCTTGCCAGTTTTCTTTAATTGCTCCATTTTCACGGAGTGTTTCTACCCCTCTCTTTGTTTTTCAAATTAAATTGAGAGCTCTCAAGAAATAATTACCTTTAGTAACAGATCCTAACGGAATGGGTTGTTGATATGGATTCCTAACAATCATAGATAATAAAGTATTCCTTAATGGAACATAAGTTGGTTTTATCAATCATGATGCTACCATATGCAGCTGCATTGTTCTAATATTTTAAATGCTCAGGGCCAAATACAAGGAGCTGACTGGTGCCTGTGTGTGTACCTTTACAGAAAATGCAGAAGGAAAGGTTAAACTTAACTCTTTTACAGATGGGAAGTGAGGCTCAGAGAAGCCAGAAGACAGTCCCAGGGGATCAGTGCATTGCAGGGAACTGGTTTGCACACCTCAGGCTAATTAATGCTTTAAGCAAAAGACCCCCATGCTAGCAGAAACATGACATCCTGCATGCTAACAGTTATGTACTTTGTTTCCTGCGATGTTTATTAAATGCAAATTCCTGTTAAAACACATGACTTTACCTTTCATATTTGTGAATAAGATTTTATTTATACTTTTTATGAATAGTTCCTGCCATTCTCTTCACATTCTGATTCACAGATACAGCTTTCCCTTGATATCTTTTTTGTGTGTGTGTATGTGCTTTAAGGCCAGTTTCTATTCTTCAGAAAGTTTCTGTACATACATACACTCACATTTATATATGTGGGTGCAAATACTTATATAAATATGCACACTTATGTATATATGTGACAGATGTATGCATCATATGGAGAAAAGATCTCCCACTTTGTTTGCTAATAAGGAATTATAGAGACATAGCAGTTTCATGACTTGAAAGATGAGATCATGATACTGCTATTTCTGCCCTTCCAAGGAGAGTGCAGGTGTTTCAAAGCATTTATGAAATTGCATGATTGACTCATATAGAAATCTATTGACAATAAGTTGAACCTTTGCAGCTAGGCTGTAAAAGATTTGATTATAGTAACAATAGCCACCATCATGAATGTCATAAATCTTAAGAGAAAGGACACATATGTCACATATAATGCATGAAAAAGTTGTCCTTTTATCATGGATAACTTACCATTGTGTAGATACTCTGCTGATCAGCTACTGCATTATTTGAATAAGTATCTGATGTCTTGTTTTCTTTCAAGGAGGCAGGTGCAGGATGAAGCAGGGAAGCCTGCCAAGATAGATGATAAATTGCCACTTGGTGCTGGGGACCAGTGCTTAACATTAATGCAATCCTGCCAGGAATTAAGCAGTAGAGTAATAAGAAACTAGGAAGAAAATAACTTCTCATCCCCATTAAACAGATCAGCTCCGTTTTCTTTCTACATTATAATTTCTAGTATAGCTAAAACAAAACATTGCCATTGTCTCATTACAAACAAAACATAATAGAATTGGAAAACATCCAATGATTGACAGGCCATAGAACTATAGAATAGTGATACCAGTTGCTTTTCTTCTGGGGGCTGAAGCTAAAAAGTTCAAATAAAATTATAAAGAAAAATAATTACAAAGAAGGCCTAGATTTTGAAACTCCTACCCACTTTGACAAATGTTACTCCCTGGCTGAACTGTCTCATTCAGTTACTGGATCATAGTGTAGTCAGAAGTGACTGAGGGTCCAGAATGTCCCAAGTTTTCTCATCTACTGTTTATCCCTTATTGCACTGAATTTGGACTGCTATGAGATAAATTTTAAAAGAATTTCATGTGATTAGTTATGTGAGAAACAAAGAGAAACCTTGTAGCAAAATTGAAATTGGGTACCTACAGGTGAGTAAAATATTGCACAAAATGCAGGTCAAGGAAGAAGCTTGTCGTTAATACTGACCAAAAATAAAATGTTTCATTAAAAATGGGTTCTTAGACCCATTAGACTTTACACTTTCCTAAGCCAGCAAAGAAAAGCAAAAGAAATACATGTTGCATTTCTCCTTTGTATGTACAATAGAATATGTGGGGGAAATACAAGTTTATAAACACTCTATGTCCTGAAAACTTTGACTTCTGAGGCAGCTAAGAGCAATTACTGTCAAAAAGAGGCAGTGATGTTCTGGTGGCATTTGGCTTCCCAGGAACAAAACTCTTTTTGGAACAGGGGTGTTCCTTGCAGGTTGAAGTAACCCTTCTGTTTTGGTGTGTTCTTTCCTAGGTAGCCAGGTCATAGATATTCTGAAAGATAACTGGAAAGCTTGGCCTTGGAAAGATGCCTGGTTTACTTGGTCTGGGCAGTGGTGCAGGATCAGGCATGCACATATGACCAGAGACCTTTTTCAGATATTAAAATAGGAATAAACATACTGTAAACATTCTATGCTGCATTGCTCCCCATGATGTGGGAACAAATCTGTCCTGCTCATATAGAGCCAGTTCAAGAATAAACCCTGGTCAAACCAGGTGTTTTAAAAATAATTTGTGCTTTTCCAGCTATGGAAAATACAGGTCTTGGGTTCTCTTCCTCCCTTGCATATAATTAAAAAATAAATATAACTATCACTTGGAGACATCCAACCCCAACTTTATCCAAGTCATAGGTACTAGAGAAACCCACATCAGCATTTTACTGAAATGCTGACACATAAAAATTAACTAAGGATTTTTTTCAACATTCATACAACAGAAAAATGAAAACTAAATAAAACAACAGATGATCCATGTAATTGCTCTTCCTGCACCACAATAATTTACAGTAATCTTTACATTTTGAAATTGGGCCATAAGTCAAATATTTCATCATCAGGAATCTTCATCTTGATATAGGAAACCTACCTAAAGCTATCAAGATGAAAACCATTTAAGAAACATTTTTTTTAAAGCTTGCACAAGATCTATATTCTCATCTGTATTATGTCCAGAAAAGTGCATGATGTTCAGAATGGAGGCTGAAAACTGTATGCTATTTAATCTCATGTGCATTTCCTCTAGGAATATGCATCATTCCAGCAAAGCAGTGCTGGGACAGAGAAAGATAGCTCACCACTTAGGTGTTCATTTTTCAAGGTGTACATCCCTATGAAGCAATTCATTAGCAAGTGTAGATTATGTCCCAGTTTTACTTGTTACACATGCAGTGTGTCTGTGTCTCAGTTTATTTTACCAAAGTAAATTTCCTCTTTGCAGACGTGACTATGTCATGATTAGCTCTGTTTCTCCCACAGTGTACAAAATAGGAAATCAAAGACAACAAACACTGTCAAATTACATCTCAAGACAGTATGATGCAATTTAGAGAAGGGAGAGAGAAAGGCTGTAGCAAATCTGAGGAAAACAGTGTCTGTGCCTGAAATTAATGTAATTAACTGATCCTGGGAGCAGTGATGGCACCACACAAGAGCTCACTCATCAGCATAGAAGTGCCAATGCTAAGTTAATAACCAAATTCCTTTCTCACTTACACTCAAACATCTTCATGATGCCATGACTGTACACACAACCAAGGAAAACACTAGTTTTTGAGAACATGACCTGCAGATTGGCACTTTAATGCTTCTGGGAGAAGGAGTTCCCAGGCTCAGAATTTCCAATTTATGAGCCTTGCCAGTAGGCTCATGATATCTAGAATGAATACAAATCTGTATTCCTAAATAACATTAATGATTTTGCATCCTCAGCAACTGAGGTGTTACCTTTGACCAGAGAGTCTATATAAGAGAATAACAGGGTGCCCTTCAGGAGTGGCTTTATAAGAGCTTCACTAAAAGGAAGACACACCTGAGCTCAGTGAAAATATTCTTGGCCTCTGTAGATTGGCACAGTTCACATAAGTGATTTCCCTGCCAGATAGTTGGATTTAGCATATTTACAGGCAAATGTTTTAATTGCTGTCCAGTTGAAGATTAGATTTCCTTCAAAGTAACATCCCCCTGATGTGTCTTCCTACCATTTGTGTTCTCCAGTAGATCGCAGGTCTATTGGAGATTGCAGGTTCAATAGTATTTTGCCTCTTATATCCTGCAAGATGTTTGGAAATTTTTCTTTCTTCATAAATCATTTTAATTATAGTTTTGTGGTATATCTTTTCTTATTTCTCGTGCTCCAGTAGAGAAAGTTGATGTTATTCATTCATGTATTCATTGTTGCATACATAACCAATACTCAAAACTCAGTTCATAAACGGCGTTGTTAATTACGCTGAAATTTTCTGAAGGACTATATTTGCTGGAGATTTTTCTGAATAGTTAAGAGAATTCCTAAGAAGTATTCCTTCTGTTCTGACTTCTTAAGAAAGAAAGAAAAAAATGCCACAATATTAAATTACAGTAAACCAGAGGTTAAATCATAAATATAAAATACAACATCCAGATTTTTCATTGCCTTTTTACATGTGTATTCTTCTTTTTTGCAGTAATTGCCATGCTCCTCTAAAATGCCTTCTGCAGCACAGTACTAAAATGCCTTCTGTGATCCTTTTCTCTACAGTCAACATCAGCAAATGAATTTCAGCTGAAGTCTGAAATGCTTTTATATTGCTGTGTTACTATACATAATAATACCCCAACCTGCCAAACATCTAATTTCCATTGCGACTAAATAAGCCCTACATATATATATAAACACCAGTGATTTTGTCTTATTTCACTCTAATCTTCCCCAAGGATATCTATAGATAAGAACCTCAGCCCCCTTTGCATTCAAGGCCAAAGCATAACCATCATGTGCCAAGTTCACATGACCCAGACCAGTGTTCATTGAAATGAATTACATTATTAATGTAAGTATCAGTTAAATAATAAAACTTGATTCCTTCAATCTACCTATCAGTTACCCTACTAATACTAGTGGTCACCCTCAAGACCTCAAGAGTTCAAACAGGCAGATTAAACCAAGCCAAGCGATTGGTTGCAATTCTCAGTCAAGCGAGAAGACCAAAAAACCCTGAATCAGCAATCTATACATAAACTAAACTCAGTGGAAAGAGAGAGCAACAGCTGCTTTTGTATTCAAGTCTGGGAAACCTGAAAAAAAACCATAAAGGAAAAATGATAAACAGGACCTATTATGCGTCTAACTTAAAATACATTATGTTGATACTTCCCATGGAAGTAGAATAAAAAAATTTTATTGCAGAGATCCATACAATGATGGACTTCGTTTTGACATAATCAAATATTTTGTGATGATATTTAATATTTCCTTTTTTCTTATCTTGTTCTTATCCTTTTTATTTTATTAATAAATTAAATTACAGAACAAAAATAGGTAAGAAAACATGGAACAAAATAATTTGAAATTGAAAAGAAAAAAATCACTTCAGAATTTTTGTTAAAAGTTGTGATAAAATCAGTATGATTTTGGGAAACATACTGCTTTTCTAAAATCAATATTTTGTAAAAGGAAAAGACACCAAAGCAGGAAACATTCAGCCAAATTGAAAGAGCAAAGTCATTTGGAAACATTTTAAAAACCATCTAAATCCTACATAAAATTTTTCAGTAGGAATCAAGGAAATTTTGAGTAGCCTCTGTGCATCATCTCTTTCAATTCCTCTTTAAATTCCTACATTAATTCCCCCATAAATTAAAAACCTCAACAGTTAAACATCATCATTAATGGTGGGAGCAGGAATAGGAATGGGAACAGGAACAGGACAGGACAGGACAGGACAGGATAGGACAGGACAGAGTAGAACAGAACAGAACAGAACAGAACGGAACAGAACAGAACAGAATAGAATATTTTCAGCTGAAATGGACTTATAATTATCATCAACTGCCAGACTCACCAGTAGGTTCTTTCCCATCCCATGAGCCTGGAATGGTTTCTGAATATCAAACAGGGGAAAAGTGCTATTTCTCACATTCTGTCACTCTAAGAAAGCTGCATCAATCTATTGTTATTTTGCCAGACAACTGAAACGGTTCCTGCAACACAGGCAAGCCCAACATGGCCTTCTTGCTGACCATGTGATCCAAATTTTAGCAAACTGGTGGAAAGATTCAGAGTTGATGTTAAATGTCTTTTCATCAGTGTATTCCTCACAGATTATTCCACAGTCAACACTTCTAGGTCAATGGAAAACGCCATTTTGGCAGGTGCACCTTGTAGCGAGGACTTGGGAGTCCAGTAGGTTACCTGGAGAGCAGCCACAGCTTTTCTCAGTGGTGGGAACACATGGCTTGGCCCTAGCCAGCCTTGGGGTGAGCATCCTGTTCATATTGCGCTCGCCCACAGGATTAACGTGGGAATTAGCACAGTCAGCTCCCATATGAGCAGCATTATATTACTCAATTTGCATAGTCTCCCCATGCTTGCAACATGATACCAACCCTGACAGTAGGAGCCTCTGTGTTTGGAGCACAAGGTACAGCGCTCTATCTCCGGTGACAACCATGACGTCTGCATGGCAAGGGCAAGCAGAACGCTTGACAACCATGAAGTTTGTATAGCCTGTGAATTGTTACAGTGGACATATTTTGAGACATCAGCAGCCTGTGAGAACTCTTTGCATATTTTCCTACTAGAGCTGATCAAAAGAGCAACCACCTTCATTTTGTTTATGAGAACCCTATAGAGATTTCAGATACTGATCAAGTAATAAATACCCATCTCACTGATGAGCATAACAAGGACTCTGCCATGCTTACACTAGACTCCTGTGAAAAAGGCGTGGGTTCTCCTTCAATCTATTCAGCTATGCAATGTCCTCAAACAGTGAAAGGGAAACCATAAAACTGAATGTGATGCACATCATCCCAAGAAATTCATCCCCTGTGAGTCCCCTGGCAAAATTCTCCCAGCTTCAGAAATGTTCTACTTTGCAAAAGAGCCTGAAGCCATTTAACATCGGATCTGCTTGGTTCTTCCTGGAACAATGTCAGATCTTCTGAGACGAGAGCTTCCCATGACACACTGCAATTAAAGTTCTTGTCAGTAAATAGGCCTCCTGTTAAGACCATCCAACAATCTTCATGAGAACCTGTTCTTGGCTGCCTACAGAAAAATACAATGGATAACTACAAAAACCAGTTTCGAAATTTCTGGTGTTCTGAATGTATTTTCTCTAATGTTTAGAGATAAGGAGTTTTGATCAGTTATTAGTCTGCTAACTAAATAAGTCTACAACCAGAGACTAAGGTAACAGGTAAACACAGAAAAGTGATGGCAAAAATACTTTTGTTTTTGATTTTGTGTCTGACTTACAAAAGTTAAAGTTGCAATATAAACAGGAATTTCTTGTAAAAAAGGTAACTGTAGAGATCGAAAATTCCAGTGATCCCAAAGAAGCACTTTTACAGTCAAGTATAACAATTACTAGCACCCTTCTATGCCAGTAGACTGAATTTTAAACAATGTTTTAGCCATCTGTTTCAGCTCCATGATCTCAAATGCTTAAGCACTGCTGTAGTGGCATCTACTAGTAAAGAGACAAATAAGGCTATTTACTGTTTGGCCTATCACAAGAACCATTCAAAAATCTTCCCATAAATGTTATCATTTAGAAGAAGTAATTATATATTTTTTTCAATTCAAGATTACCCACTATATACCATAACACACGCAATTTTAAAATTGCCTTGTAGGCTAAAATGCTAGATTGAATCACTCTGACTGTGAAAAACACAGTTTGATGGGTTCCTGCCATTTTCAGAAATCAGGCCACCAGGTCAGCCAGCTATGGTTTACAGAGATTTAGCTGCTAGTCCCTGATGTTAAAAAAATGGTATAAGTATTTTAAACATATATTCCATGAGCTATTAAACTGCATTCTCATATAGTCTGCAAGGACTCATAAAGAGCACTATCCAAGTCACCTCTCCCTGCTACAGTAAATTATGTTGTCCATTCCTCTGTTTGATTGGCAGCCTTTAAATCTCTCTTCCCCATTGAGTTTGTGCCATGTAAAGCAACTGCAAAAGAAGATCTTGTTTTCAATTTTTCAGGGTCAGATTGTCTTTCAGTAACACGGATGTCATTCATGACACAATGAATGAGAGTCATACCCAAGCCACCAAAAGAAGGAATGTTAACTCTGAAAATAAAAAGAAAACATCAAAAGTAATAGTTAAAAACTCTGTTTAAGTCAAAAACAGGCAGCAGGCAGAAGCAGGGACTGATGCAGAAAGATAGCATCAGGCACAAATCCCAATATGTTCTTTGCATGACTAGTTTAGCAGTGCTGTTATTTACAACACAATTATTCATAGCAGGACTAAAACTCCCCAGAGCTGACACTTCAAAAACATTGGCTATGAATATAGAATATGCTCTGCATATTCCAAATAAATTAATCTACCTGTCTGGGAAATATTTCCTGCAGTAAGAGTATTAAGAAAGAGATAAAACATCCATACTAGAAGCAAGACAAAATGTTAGTATTAAAACTTCAGCTTGGAATTTTCTTTTCCTCTCAAACCCTTTTTGATTAAATGATAGGGCTACAGTTTGTTTTCACCTAGGCCAGTGCTCAGATGAACAAAGATCAATATTTCCTGCTCTGAAGTAAGAGCTCTGAAACCGCATTTTTTACCCAAGCATAGTTCATTGCAGTCAGAGATGAGGTTTTAACAGGATTTTATTTGAGGTAGTGCTATTGTGTGTCTTTCCAGCTCTTTCTCTATTAACATTATAATTTCCTGAGTTTTAAGTGTCAGTTATCATGATCAAAAGTTTGGAGAGAGAGGTTTAAATCATGGTCACTCCGCCTTCCCATATGAGTCAGCTACATATATGCAAAGAGCCATTAAAAAAGTTAGAGAGGGAGAGAGAAAAGGAGGATGGAAGGCTTCACCACACTAAATGAAAAGCAAACAATATGCATATCAGCATCCTAAGGAGATGTACCACTCTGCTGGGAAAAACCAAGACAAAAGAATTATCTGACACAACAGTTCAAAGCATATTGCACCTGTCAAAACGTCTGTCATCTTCTATAGAAATGCACAATTCTAAAAGAAAAAAGGGAAACTCTAGCAAAGTCACTCAGAAACAACAGACCACTTTGTCTCCTTCCTTCCAGCCAACTCCTCCATCTGAAAGCCATTTAACTCAATGCTAAAGATTGCCTGGAAGGAGCAGACAATAGGAAGGTCTCTTTCATTGTCAAGGACAGTTACACTTTGAAGATGATGCTCAAAAGGGGTTAAAATGGGTCAACAAGCAATTGTTGGGTCTATCCAAGGAAATGTGAACAGAACATTGTTAAAGTCACACACAAAAAAAATCTAAAAGAGCACATCTTTAGGCTGGGGAGGCATGGGGGGCACACAAAAAAATGCTGATGAAATGTCATAGTAAAATGGAGATTAAAAAATCCTATCAGTACAAATGTTAAAACTGAATTTCAGTAGATATGTCAGTTCTTAGCAATACACATCCAAAGCACAGTAAAGGCAAGAGATATACAAATTCACTAATGAAGGAAAAGACAAGAGCAACTCTGACAGAATTTGATGTCACTTTTCCATAACTTTTCATTTGTCTACTTCCAATTGTCACAACATGCCTTTGGGAATCACTGTATGTTGTACAGCTAAATGCAAAGGGTACATCTTAGGTACTGAAATGGACTTTCTCATTTGTATATAATAGCTGTTTTAAAGGAAAAAAGAGATGGGAAATATTTTTGCTCTCATGCAGATTACCTAAATCAATCCATATACAGCTTACTGAAACTTCTTTGAGTGTGCATGTTCTCTTCATGTTTACATGAAACACAGAAGTTGCCATTGAATAAAAGCCTCTAGACATAATTTACACAAATCTAATTCCTAAGGCAAATCTTCCATTAAATAAAAGATTAATCTAAAGTCATTTATTTATCTAAATCCAATTCTTATTTTTATTATTAGTCTAATTATTAGTCTAATTTCTCTGTTAATCAAATTTTGGGTTGTTTTTGATTCTTAAATGCAGCATTGCATAGGAATATAGTCATCAATTCTGAAAACGCCTCAGTTGATCAGAGCTAGCCATGAAGCATATTCATTTGTATCTGCATCTGCAGCAAAGGGCCATTCCACTATGAGCAGCTTCAGACAGGAAAAATGCCTGAAAGTTCAGTTCTGTTGAAGGTAGTGACAAAACTTCCACAACTCCACAATAGAAAAGGAGTCAGTTCTGTTTTCTCAAATTTGCACCTTTGAACTAGGTCAGTGACTAGAGAATCACAGAACAGCAGGAGTCCCAAGGGACCCACAAGGATCATTAAGTCCAGCCCTGTACAGAACCAGAATTCCCACACTGTGCCTGAAACTATTGTCCAAGTGTTCCTTGAACTCTCTCAGGCTTGGTGCTGTGCCCACTTCTCTGGAGAATCTGTTCCAGTGCCCAATCACTCACTAGGTGAAGAACCTAATATCCAACCCTCCCCTGACACAACTTCATGGAGTCCCCTCAGGTCCTGCCACTGGTACCAGAGAGAAGAGATCAGTGTCTGCCCCTCCTCTTCCTCTCACGAGGAAGCCGCAGACTGCAACGAGGTCTCCCCTCAGTCTCTTCCAGGATGAACAGACCAAGTGTCCTCAGACATTCTTTGTATGGTTTCCTCTCTAGACACTTCACCATCTCCATGGATCCATTTTGGACACTCTCTAAGAGCTTTAGATCTCCATTATATTGAGGCACCCAAAACTGCCCCCAGGACTCAAGGTGAGGCTGCCCCAGTGCAGAGCAGAGCGGGACAATCCCCTCCCTTGCCTGGCTGGTGATGCTGTGCCTGATGCACCCCAGGACCATTCCCTCAAGACTGAGAAATAATGGACATAACACCATCTACCATTATCATCCCTCCCATTAAAAAAGCCATTTCAATCACCTATAACTTCTATAATGTTTTTTTCCCTTGCAAAGCCAGATATTCCCAAAATGCTAATGGAAGCTCAAAATTTTCAAGAGTTTGCCAAGTCATTTTTTGGTATAAAATCTATTTCAGTTGTCTTATTGACAAAGAATTTCATCTCAAATAACATTGGAAACTTGTCTCGTAACAAGTCCTGGTCAGTTTTTAGAGATATGATGAAATCCCTTTTTTTATCTACTTGTTTTCTGTACTTCAAGTCCAAGTACTAACTTCCAAGAGAAAAAATTAAATACTCAAAAATATTGATGTCTCAGTGTTCAACCAGCACCAAATCTGTCTATCAATATAAGCTGAGCTGAAATCCCCATAGACTTATTCTTGATACTTCACATCCTTTGCCTCTGAATTTTGAACTTGTTTTTTCAGGAGCCTTTTATAGCCTCATGGAAATTATTACCCAGTGCTAAAACATAATGGGAGTTACAGTAGTGTTATCAGTGCCTCTTTCAAAATTAACTATTTTCAAGATTTTTAGACTTGCTGCAAAAGCTGACTCGAACCAGACCACTCAAAACAGTGATGAAAATGATTATTACACAACCAATGGCACATGCTGTGCAATTTAGACATATATGGTTAAATCACCTTCACAAGAAGTGCCTGACAGGGGTCAAAGTAAAAAAATCCCCCTGCCAGCAGTGTGGGAGAACTCAGGTTATGTCATTATTCTGGTTTTCCTCCTCCATCCTGCATTTCCTCTCATATTCTTCCTCTGCCCTCAACAACACTGTGCTCCCCACTCCGCATTTTCTTCAGGTGGCATCTCCTCCTACATAGCTCATGAATCACAAAAAAACATGTCCCAGAAAATAAGGGAATCATTGTACCCGTGACGGGTTTTGATGTTGAGGATGAGAGCAGGCTGCTGCACCAGAGGCAAAAGAGAAGGAAAGCAATGTTTGAGATCATGAGATGGGGATGCCACACTCATGGTTGTCTTCTCAGGATATGTGAAATATCTGTGTGCTCAGGGTCAGTGACAGCTCAAGAGAACGAAATGCTAAACTTTTAACAGAGCTGCGGTACATGTGGGAAAATCCTACTTGCATAATCTAATCCTGAAACTAAACTCATATTCTGTATAAAGTTCCAACTATAAATACAGACACATTCTTTTCCCCCTTTTTCTACTTACTATCATGATCACATACATTTTTCTCACTGAAAAAATACCCTCAATATCCTGCCCATATCTATTTCTGTTGGAGGACATTGGCAAATAATGCCTGCTGAAATTTCCAAATGCTTTATCCTAACATTGACACCTGCCAAAAGAAAGATCAGCTTTAATATTAGCTTGGCTAAGTGGTGCAAATGAAAAGAATTTGTGATGATGGATGTGGACAGACATCACTAGTAGCACCATAAATTGAATAAACTGAAAATTCAGTATCAAGTACAAAGGCTTTTCATGACAAATGTGAGTTTGAGTTTATGTTTTTTTCTAATTAGAACATAATCAGGATTTATATTTCCCTGTGATTGATAGTACTCTGTAGATAACACAAAAATGCCGGGTCAGTTTTTCTGCTGGTGTGTCTCTGTGAAAGGCAGGTGACAAGCAGCAAATTTGTCCTTTTTGTTCCTACTTGGCTACAATCATGTGTTTATTATGTGTGTCTGTACAGTGTTAAGGCAGACATATTCTCCAATACTGACCATTCTCCTGTACTCAAGTATGAACATGTGACCAAGAACAAACTTTAATCACAGACCATTACCCTTCCTTATAGAAAGACCAATCCTTAGATCAGGGGAAAGAGAAAATCACGTGTAACTTTAAAAAAGCAATTATAGTCCATGAATAATAACTAGCTGTGGATCAAAAGGAACAGTTTGCAAAAAAATGCAGGTGTAAGTTTTCTGAAACGAACTTAAACATTTAGCAGGTAGTAAATATATTCAAAAATCCAAAGCCTTTTAATGACCTAAGAGCAAAAGTGCTAAGTCCACCTCATAATGTAATTGCAATGAGTCATTTAGCCAACTAGTGCATTTCAGATACACTTCTGAAGATGAGAAATAAAAAACAAAATCCCCTTTGGATAGTTTTTTCAGTGTTTTCATAAGATATCAGGGGGTTTCCTCACTAAAAAAGCCTATTTAATCTTATCTCAGGAGTGTATACCTGACTGTAACAATGCAATTATATTCTGTCACTAGAACAACTTTGTTCTCCTTTCATGTGTCATAATTAGTTGGACTAGACAAATTAATTTTTCAGCATTTTTTAGGATTTTTTTGCTCCTGTCTACCAAAGAGAACAAGGAATCACACACAGTCTCCTTCTTGTCTTTCCAAATAATTCCCCCCAAAGCTAGGTCCAAAAGGCAGCAGGGCCAGGTGCATGGGTCGAAGTCCTGCCAGCCGAGCCCCAGCAGCAGGGGCATGAAAAGCACACAGCCCAGAGCAGCTGTGGAACACCAGCCAAGCTCCTGGCTGAGTTTCATGTAGCTCCTGTCCTGCTGCCAGAGGAGAGCTCTGGCCACCTGCCTGGCCAGCTCAGGACCAGCCAGCCTCACACCACTGGAGCCCTGGCAGCACCAGCAGCACCTCCTTGGGGCTCTGCTGGCTACCGATGCATTCACACTGAAAATAACTAAATGTGAACTCAGAAAACAGTAACTGTTACCCATTCAACTGAGCAAGAAAGCAGCAGAGACTTAAGGTACCTTGGGGATTAATGGCTATACACAGAGACCCACATATTCAAGTCAGGACAGCCACCTCAAGTGCTAATAAAATGCAGCCTCAGCATGGGCTACCTGCCCAAACACTGGGACCCATTTTACAGCACATTTCTGAAGCTGACTATATTAAATCAA
The DNA here is from genome assembly GCA_013400435.1 of Pycnonotus jocosus. Lineage (NCBI taxonomy): Eukaryota > Metazoa > Chordata > Aves > Passeriformes > Pycnonotidae > Pycnonotus > Pycnonotus jocosus. Next base: position 55,451 of record VWYP01015982.1, on the reverse strand, counting down.
GCTCATACTCACCCATCTTCTGTGTCTCCAAGTGAATTGTGGTTAAATCTCTCCTTGCTCTTGAGAGCAGAGACCTCAGCAGGACACAGCTCCTGCCTCTGTGTGGGAAAGGCAGACACTGGATCATATCTGCCTTCCAGCAGGTCAACGGTCCCATCCAACACAGTGTCACCTGCAAACTGACTAAGGGCGCATTGGATCCCTTCATCCAGATCATTGATGAAGACATTAAACAGGACTGGCTCTAGTCCTGAGCCCTCAGGAACACCATTACTCCCCAGCCACCAGCTGGATGTAATCCAGTTACCACCTCTCTCTGGGCCTGGCCATCCAGATAGTTTTCTACATTTTGAACAGTGCACCCATCCAAGCCTTGAGCATCCAGATTCTTCAGGATAATGCAATGGGAAAGAGTGTCAAGGTGGACTAAAGTCCAGGAAAACATCCACAGCCTTTCCCTATCTACTAAATGGGTCACCTGTCATAGAAGGAGATGAGGTTGGTCAAGCAGGACCTTTCACAAACCCATGCTGGCTGGCATGACCGTCTGGTTGTCCTGTACATGCTGTTTAAAGCACTCAAGATGATCTGCTCCAGGACATTTCCTGGCACCAAGCTCAGGCTGACAGGCCTGTACTTCCCCAGATCTTCCTTCCAGATTTTCTTGTAGATTGACATCATATCAGCTAACCTCCAGTCACCTGGTACCTCCCCAGTTAATCAAGACCACTGCTAAATGATGGAAAGTGGCTTGGTGGTCTCTTCTGCAAGCTCCCTTAGTACCCTGGGGTGGATTCGATCCGGCCCTATAGGCTTGTGTGTGTCTGAGTGGTTTAGAAGGTCACTGACCACTTCCCCTTCCTAGAATCATTGACAGCTGAATTAGAAGAGACCCACAAGAATCCTGACCCTGAACCCACAACTCCTGACCCTGCTCAGAACACCCTAAGAATCCCACCATGTGCCTGAGAGTGTTGTCCAAATTCTTCTTGAACTCTGTCAGGCTTGGTGCTGTGACCTGGGGAGCTTGTTTCAGTGCCCAACCACCCCTCTGCATGTAGAACCTTTTCCTAATATCCAACCTAAATGTCCTCTGACCTCAGGCCAGTTCCTTGAGTCTCATCACGGCTCAAGAGGATGAAGAAATTGGTAGCTGCTCCTCCTCTTCCCCTCACAAGGAAGTTTTATGCCATCATGAGGCCTGTCCTCAAACTCTTCTTCTCCAGGCAGAACACATCAAGTGTCTTCAGCCACTTCTCATACAGTCTCCCCTCTAGACCCTTCGCCATCCTCATGGCCCTCCTTTGGACACTCTCTAAGAGCTTAATGCCTTTTTTGTGTTGCGGTGCCCAAAACTGCACACAATGCTCAAGGTGGGACCACACCAGTGTGAGCAGAGCAGAAAAATCACCTCCTTTGCCTGACTGGTGACTGATTATGGGGGTTTCATTCTGCTCCCTGTCTTTCAGTTTGGGGGCTTGGTATCTAGAGAACAACTCATCTTAATATTGAAGACTGAGGCAAAGAAAGCACTAAGTACCTCCAGTTTCTCCATCCTTTGTCACTCTATCTTCTTCCTCACCTGCTTGTCTTCCAGACCTTTAGGATCTCTTTCTTGGAGAATATCCAGCCTTCCTAGACGCCTTTGCCCTTCAGGACTGCCTTCCAATGGACTCTGCCAAAGATGCTCCTAAACAGGACACAGTCTGCCCTCTGGAAGCCCAGGGTAGCTATTTTACTATCACCAGCTGTAAAGAAATGAACATAGATCTAAATCCACTGAATTGCCACTGAGAGTATTAGAAGCTTGATTTATCAAGACCCAAGTGAGTTTCATTCTCTATGACAATTTTAGAAGTAAAATTTGTTTAAGACCCATGCAATACCACAAACAAGCAGTTCCAACTGTAGATCTAACATTTATTTCTACCACAGCGAAAAAAACTAGTTAAAGTGTCTCTTTTATCTCTAAGGTGAAATGGGATAACTAAATAAAACTCCACAGTGTAAACAGTTATTTTAATACAGATAGCACCCAACAGCTTTGGTGCCACAGGTAAAATGAATGCAGAGAAATGTAGTTTTGACATTTTTCCCCAGAGCCCAATTAAAATAAACAAAGTAAAATGCACAAAAAGAAAATATGTCTAGCAAATATGTTTCTCCTAGCTTGATTTGCTACACACTGCTGCACCACTGAAATGGGAATATTATCCACAAATTATGCTTCATATTAAGGACAGATGAAATGTATTGCTAATATATGCTATATAAGGCATAATGAATCAGAGACAGCCTCCAATTAGAGGTTTTTTCAGAATAAATAGTCATTATGGTCTAGATTAATAGATATTACAGCCAGAGGGGACTACTGTGATCATCTTTGACCATTGTTATCATTGCTTTTCAGTGCATAAATCAATTGTTAAAATCTTACTTTAGATTTAATTTAATTATGAGTTATGCAACAAAACACAAAGGAGGTTCATTGAAATAGCCTATAATTAAGTTCAATGATTTGCTTTCCTCCCCTTCATTCCATCATTATTAAGATTTGTTCTTCCTGTAGTTCATGAAATTTAGTGGCATTTACAGAACTGAATTTCCAAGTGGTATGGTTATTCAAGAAAAAACATTTATGTAAAAAATTAGGAATTCCTGCTCAGGAAAGAAGGGTTCACATCTTAAAATTAAAAAAAAAAAAAAAACAAA